>OU612044.1:88708130-89028130 GCA_914767935.1 Coremacera marginata | reverse complement strand
TGTCGAACTATAGGATCCATCATCCTATTTCTTCTCTTGAGAGAACTACGCTTCCTAGACATCTTGGAGGACGCGGTGATATTAGCCACATGTGCAGGAAACAAACAATAGATCTCCGTAGATACTTCTGTAACCAAAGTAATAATTTACATAAGTCGGTAGTAAATAGCGATGACAGCTACACCCCCTTGAACCTAAAAAATAACAGCGAAAATGACTATGAGACTAACTCTACTTATACCATCCGTAAGCTTCAGGAGTGGAAGATGAAGGAGATACATGGCAGGCATGCCTACATGCTGCAACAACCCCACATAGACTTGGAAATGTCAAACGCTTGGCTTACAAATGCCGATATCTTCGCCGAAACAGAAGCGTTCATGATCGCGATTCAAGACCAAGTCATCGCAACAAAGAACTATTGTAAACTATTATATATAACTACTGAACTATTGTATTGTGTTAAAATACCAAATAGAAGAGGATAAATGTAGAAAGTGCTGCCAGCAGTCAGAGACAATACAGCACATTACCGACGCATGCACGTCCCTAGCCGCTACAGAATATCTAAAGAGACACAACCAAGTAGCAAGAATTGTACACCAGGCATTGGGCTTAAAGTACGGGCTTGTTGTTGTAGAACTGCCGTACTAGTCAGTTTAAGTGTCAACTCTTCGGCTTTCCAAAGTGTTGCTTGTAAAGAGTTTGACTCGCACCCTCAAACTGGCACGGCAGTCACTGAGGGAAGTGTTGACATGGTTGATATAACTAAGGGTTCTCATACTGAGAGCACGGCAGTCCCTGAGAACAATGGCCAATACTTTATGTCTGGATGTTGAAATCCGAACGGCCAGAGTAAGAGTGGCAATTGCAAAGGTCCTCCAGAGTAGGTACCAGTCATGTGCAATAGTTTCCAGTCGAGTCGGCAGCTGCAAATTGTTAGCCTAGCCCTTTATGTGCTCATTGAGCACAGTCATGAATAAGACTGCACTTTTTCATAATTGCATTTGTGTGTTCTTGGTCTTTTTGAGGGGATGTTGTGTATCCTCATTTGACAGGATTGAGTTGCCCAGATGACTGTCGTGGGCTGGCCCTTCGGGGAGTCTCGTACTGGTTGTGGTTGTGTGAATGCTACACAGGTCTAGATTGGCCGGCGGGGTCGCGCAATGGTACGACCGGGCTGGCATATCCGTCTTAATATGCAAGAGATTGGGTAGGTCTCGTCTCCACCAGTAGATGGATGGAAGTACGTCGCTACGGAAGTCTAAACTGGTACTGCTATTACGGGCAGTATGTAATTTATTACATAATGCTCCTAATCAGCAGGGCACTGGGTGATACTTTGTGTTTGTGAAGCAGCTTCCATGTTCGTGTTGCCACACCGGATGCCCCGTATGTTTTACTTGTTTTAAAACATAAACGGGTCCGTGTTGTGGTACAACACAAAGTTCATGGTTGTCTGTTTCATGAACTATTACCCTAGGTTTTGGATAACCCAAGTTGCTTAAGCCTTACGGCAGGTGCACTTGTTAATCTTAAACTCGTCTGTGCACTTTTGGATCGATTGAAGGCTGAAATCGCCAAGAAACGGCCACTTTGCAAAAGAAAAAAGTGTTGTTTCACCAAGACAATGCACCGTGTCACAAATCGATGAAAACGATGGCAAAATTGAATGAATTGGGCTTCGAATTGCTTACCCATCCACCGTATTTTTCAGATACGACTTTTTCCTGTTTTCAGATCTGAAGAGAATGCTTGCTGGAAAGAAATTCAAGTCCAATGATGAAGTAATCGAAAAGTTGGAAAATCGCTATTCTCGTTGTAATGCTCTCGAAGGTAATTGTGTTGAATAATATAATCGAGTTTTATCAAAATTTTGTTTTTTTCTTACTTATCCTACGGACTTATTGAATGAGCTTTTATATACAAATTTTCAAAAATGCAAAATAGTGTTCTGAAGTCGATTAGTTTTGAGTCGATTCAAAAAGTTTTGTCTGGTTGGTTTCGAAAGACATTAGTTCATTCATATCTTTACAGAAAAAAGGCTGTTGTACAACAAAATTTGTCCATAAAAAGTTACCAAAGTTAAATGAATTAAATAAAATTGACCAAATTCTAAATAGTTTCAACAGCAAATATGGCATTTTTACTCTAATAAAAATCATTATGCCATTGGAAAGGTCTGCTTTATTCTTTCAATCTGATTTCATTTCGAACAAGATATAGGCCAGACTTGAAATAATACAGATAAGCATATAAATAAGGTATTCAGAAAAATAAGGTTTGTGGCCTTAAATCCCAATTTTAAAGTTAAATGGAACAAAAACTCAAGTGTGCAGTATATCGGAATAATTTACATTTTTTTAAAGATTATATGTATAAAGGCCTTCTAATTCCAAATCTTTAAAAATCAATGGCCGCTTTCATCTTGTTTAGAAGTTATAGTGGTCAAAAGTTGAGGAAATGGGTCTAAAAAACTTGTTATTATTCTGTTATTTTTATACTTTACAAAGCAAAATGGGTAATAAAAAAATTTAATAAGCTATTAACCATAAAATTCCATGCATTACTTCGAAAATATAACATTTCACATATTATGCACTCTTGCTGGTTCACTCTTTTAGTGACATTGTGACATGGTTTTCTCGAAGGCTGAGGTAAAGCTCAGCCGCCCCAGGATCCTGTGAAAGATCCACTAACTTTCACAAATTATTTTGAAGTAAAAACACGCAGGGTTTTCAATAATTCAACTACTCCTTTTATTGAACAATTTACCAACTTAGTATCTTAAATAAGCAGCCTCAGATAGGAGTCGGCGTGGGTATTGGTGGGTTACGATCTCAGTCTTTTGGTATTTGGTTGGTAATCACTTCAGTAGTCAGCAAGTGCCTCGGTAATCGGTTGGTAAGCACTTGGGTTTTCAGTTATTACCTCGGTAATCGGTTGGTCAACTCTCTGGTGCTGGCTAGTGTCTCAGTGAGTATTTGAGCACTCGGTAATCGCGTGGTAATCGCTTCAGTAGCCAGTGAGTGTCTTGGTTATCGGTTGGTACGCACTTTGGTAATGAGGAGTTGTTTCGGTAATCGGTTGGTAGCACTGCGGTAGTCGGTAGTCGCTTCAGAAACTGATAATCACTTGGTAATCGCTTCGGTAATGAGTAAGTGCCTCGGTTATCGGTTGGTAGGCACTTCGGTAATCAGCAGCTACCTCGGGATTCGGTTGGTGAGCGCTCCGGTAATCGGTAAGTAGTTGCTAAGGCTAAGAAAGGAACGCTCTGTAAAATCTTATAATTAAATTGAATCAACTTGGCCGCAGCAGAGAGCGTTGCAGCATTTGCCGGCGTCGCAGCCCGGAAGAGAACCTTATGGATAATAAAAAAGAAAAAAAAAAAGAAGAGATTAGTGCCGCAGTAGCGAGCGCCAGCGTCGCTGCCCCGAGGAGGACATAGCGGTCGGTCGAGGTAGTGACGCGGTAAATAAAAAAAAAGAAGAATAGACTAATGACGCGGTGGCGAGTGCCTGCGTCGCTGCCCCGAGGAGGACCTAGCGGTTGGTCGAGGCAGTGACGCGGTCAGAAAATGCAAAAAGAAGAAGAGAAATGTGACGCGGTAGCGAGTACCTGCGTCGCTGCCCCGAGGAGGACCTAGGTCGGTCGAGGTAATGACGCGGTAAAAGAAAAGAGAAAAAAAGAAGAAGAAACGAATGACGTGGTAGCGAGTGTCTGCGTCGCTACCCGAGGAGGACCTAGGTCGGTCGAGGCAGTGACGCGGCATATAGGAAATATGCAAGTCAACGCAAGGGGACCACGAAATATAAATTAACAAAAAACCGTCTACCACTGCCCTGCGGAGGACCTCGCGGTCTATCAGGGCAGCGGCGCGGTGAGCAGTTCACCGTTGCCTCGGAGAGGACTTTGCAGTTTGCCGAGGCAATGGCTACTACTCTGCTTCGGTTGATCGCAGCAGAGATGTTGAGCTTACCTAAGAAAGGAACGCTGCCTTCACCAATTTCGTGGTCTCCATTTAAGTGACTCGTAAAAAAAACCCTTTGCGAACTATATTCTTTTCCCCTATGCGTATGCAAATAGTGCTTGCTGGCTATGGGCACGTTGATTTTGTTGTTGTACTTATGCAGAGTCTATTTTGGTACTGTTGAATGTTTGTCATTTATTTTATGTATGTCGTGTTGTTGGTAGCCCACTGGGTTGGCTAGTTGCTGTGGTTGTTGTTATTTTGTGTATGTCGTGTTGCTGGTAGCCTACTGGTTTGGTTAGTTGCTATGGTTGTTGCTATTTTGAGTATGTCGTTTTGTTGGCAGCCTACTGGCTTGGCTATTTGCTGTGGTTGTTGTTATTTTGTGTATGTCGTGTTGTTGGTAGCTTAATGGCTTGGCTAGTTACAGTGTTTGTTGTTATTTCATGTATGTTATGCTGTGTGTAGACTATCTGTGGCTGATTGTATATAGTATATTACGAGGGGTGCCTTTTATATTTCGGGATTAGAGAACAAAAACAAATATTAATCATCGAAAATCACTTTATTGTTTTTCAAAATATTCTCCATTAAGATCTATACACTTTTGCATGCGTTTGAACCAATTGTCGAAGCACTTTTGCCACTCTGATTGAGGTATCTCCAAAACATGCATTCTGAATGCCGCAACAGCTTCTTCGGGCGTCGAAAATCGTTGTCCTCGCAGTTTATTCTTCACGGTTGGGAATAAAAAGAAGTCATTCGGTGCCAAGTCAGGACTATACTGCGGATGACCCATCAAATCGATGTTTTGGGTGCTCAAAAATGCAGTTGTTTGAGCCGATGTGTGAGAGCTCGCATTGTCGTGGTGAAGAGTGATCCGTCTTCGGCGGTTGGTTTTCCTGATTTCTTGGAAGACAACTGGCAAACAAATGGTTGTGTACCACTCAGAGTTGACTGTTCTGCGTTGTTCTAGTGGTACGGTTGCGACATGTCCATATTTTCCGAAAAAACAGGCGACCATTTGCTTGGAAGTGCTTCGTGCGCGAACAACTTTTGTTGGATTTGGCTCATCTTGAAACACCCATACAGTCGACTGCTGTTTACTTTCGGGCTCATACGCGTAAATCCATAATTCATCACCTGTCACGATGTCATAGACGTGTTTCGAAGCACCGCGATCGTATTTTTTGAGCATTTCCTTCGACCAATCGACACGAGCCTTTTTTTGAGCGATTGACAAATTGTGTGGGATCCAACGCGAACAAATTTTTTTGACAGTCAAATGTTTATGCAATATTGAATGTATGCTGGTCCCACTTATGCCTAAGGTTGCCTCAATCTCACGATAGGTAACATGACGATCTTGCAATATCAGTTCGCGCACAGCATCAATGGTTTTCGGAACAACAGCTGATTTCGGACGACCTTCACGAAATTCGTCTTGGAGTGAACTACGACCACGATTGAATTCACCATACCATCGATAAACACTGGTCCTTGAAGGAGCTTCATCGCCAAAAATTGAATTAAGTTCATCCATGCACTGTTGCTGTGTTAATTCACGTCGAAAGTTGTAAAAAATAATCGCACGAAAATGTTCACGATTTAATTCCATTTTTAGACCGAGTTGAATCTTTTAAGTTACTATAAACAACACAAATAGCGCTCGTATGTCAAAACGTTCTGAGTACGTATAAGCCAACAAATGTCAAACTTTGCGATAGAGCTTTCAGTTGACAGATTGCAACACCAGGGTTGCCAAATCCCGAAATATAAAAGGCACCCTACGTATTATTATCTTTAATTATTACTATAATTCTATGATATAAGTACATACTTAGATATAATATTAAATATAATCTAATATGTACTATGATATAGTAGATATAATATGATATAATATAGAATTAGATGTAGATATAATATGAATTGTAAATATTGTTAAATATTGATTTGTAACGCCATGTTACAACATAGAAAAATTTTTCTAAAAAATAGCCCGATTTTTTTATATACATTTTTCACCTGCAGCGCTTTTTTTTCAGGTTCAGCATTCTACGAAATAATCAAAGCATGAAAAATTGGTAATACCTCAAATGTTATAATACAAAATCATTTATATCGTCAAAAGTCATGCATGGATTTTAATGATCAATATGTCGTTGAATAGGTAATAGCATAATCTTTCTTTTTATACACATAATACTTACTTTTGTAAGAAAACTACAAGCTAAAAACTATTAGTTTTTACGCCTATTTTCCAAAATATAATCGCCTATTACTTCTAAACTACTTGAGGGCAGGCCGAAATTTTTTCACCATCAGTTTTTTTAAAACAAAATACAAAAATTTTAAAAAAGGCGATTTTAGCTAAAAGTAAATTGCTCCATAATATCTCCAAAAATACCAATATTTTCACTGGCTCTCATCTCAAGATTTTAATTTTTTTGATATTTTACTACACCGTGCGCTTATTTAATTTCTGACGTTTTGTGAGAAGTTTATCCATACCTTATAATGCTTACATTTTCAGCACCTTGTTGTTGACACTCCACTGATCGAGCCTACCCAGGACAAGCGCCGCTGTCCTACCGACCGCGATAGTACAAAATTTTTTTCCTACTTAAAAATGACTACAATCGTCTATTTAAGTGTTATATGTCATTAGTTAAGGAATCGATGAGAGCTTAGCGATAGGCCTATAGTTACTGACATCATTCCTGCAACCTTTTTTATAGATAGGACTTATAAATGATTTTTTCCAAAAAAGTGGAAAATAACTTTCGTTGATTTATTGAATAGTTCAGAAAGTGGTTGACTCAAAATGAGACCGCATTGTGTTAACACTGCGGCAGTAATTCCGTCATTTCCAGCACCAAAGTCCTCTTCGATCGATCCAATATACTTTAAAAAATCCTCTGAAGTGAAGGATATTGATTCCAAAGAAACTCTTGGTTCGGAATTCATATATTCAAAGAACTCTCCATCAGGATAAAAAGAATCTGAACAGAACGATTATTTAAAAAAATTGGCAAATAGGCCACAAATTACGACGGGATCATCAGTAAATCTATCAAACTTCCATCGGATTTCTTCTTTGTGATTATGAATCCCCAAAATTTTCTTGGATCAGACAAAATTTTCAGCTAATCATCATTTAAATATTCATTATATTAAGTAGCTGAGCGATTTTCAAATTCCAGAAACAAATTCTTATAAGTCTTCAGGTCATTTGAGTCTAGGCTGCAGAATTTTTCTTCCATGCCCTATTCATGTTTTGCGAAGAGATTTAAAATCCTTTGTGTACCAGGGGAGCGCAGAATTTTTCTCAAATTTGAGGATATATAGTACAGACTGAGAAAACATAGCAAAAAGTTCCATCTAAAAAAACGAATGGAATTATCAAGACTACTTTCATATATCGCTGGCTTAACATGTAAAGGCTCTAAGTCCATATTTTACAATTTTACAGGAGAGACAAAAAACAATCAAACTTTTTTTTGAATAAAAATTTTTGGAATCTGTAAATGCATTTTGTTTTCGTATTTGTCTTTGTTTTTTATTTGCGTAAAAGCAAAAATTAAGTATTTGGCGAAATTAAAGCTTTTTTAGACTTAGAGCTTTTTCTGTTGCTTAGTTTGAATATTTTCATAGACTTAGATCCTTTTCTTAAAACTTGTTTCCCATTATATTTCATACTTACCATATTGAAAATGTACTTTTGTTGCATTTTCATTGTTGACATTTAAAAAGCTAATAAAAATATGTAAACAAGTAAAGATTATTTTGAAAGAAACAGATTTTATTCAAAAATATGATTAACATTATAATGGTTATTTAAACGATAGAAATGTTAAAAAATTCATTTCAATTTCGATATTTGTTTATACTTGTACATAATGAAAACAAAAATTATTCAGTCTTATTTCAATGCTGCTATAAAAAAATATTAATTTTTTTTAATGTACTTAAAAGTAAGATAACTGGCGAAAATTTTTTATTCGTATGGCAAATTGTCATAAAATTGATGGTGTTTTGTAGGCAAAATAGATTTTAGATATTGTAAGTCTTCGAACTTTCGAGTCTTTATTTTTATTCTCTCTTGACGAAGTTGGTGTAAATCCGACCACTCCAGTGCAACAACATTTTCATTTACTTTTTGGGGGAGCTTTTTCCATTCGTCAGGAAATCTTAGTTTGAAATATATTTCACCATTTGGTGTGTATCGTAAACCACGAATGTCCCTCACTTTGGAATCGCCTTTTCCACGACCAGGGCGAATACTTTTACAAAATTGCACATTGCTAAATTTTTTAAAAAACGAATAATCCAAATAAGTAACGTCATAAGGGTCAGGTTTTCTCCTCGCTGCTTTACATATTGCAATGTATTCAGCAGGTACATTGACATTTCTGTTTTTTATGGCTCGCTCTATCGTAGAGTGTACACTATCCGCTTCCATTTGTGTGTGACCAATTTCCAATATTTTTTGTTCAATTGTTATTTTATGTTTAACTGCTGTATTCAACAAGGCATTGCTCATCACACAATTGCGGTTCTGGTATGTGCAACCGTCACTATAAAATATTATTTTCATGGGATTATTACCTTCACTCAGAATTTTTTTTTTCCACAAAGTACGCCCATATACTTGCAAACTCTTCAGCAATTAGTCCACCTTCCACTTCATCCCACAAAAAACAGTAAGCTCTTTGGTTTCTAAGAGAATAAAAAACTAAATTGTGAACCTGTAATTTTGTGCGGTAATATAGGCTGCTAACATGAGATTTAGGAGCCATTAGTACCGCTTGCAGGTCTACTGTAAAAACATATGTTTCCTCGTTTTTGTCTTTTCTCTTTTCATTTCTAGCTTCTTCGTTTTTCTTATGGTGGAGGGCGAATTCTTCATAAGGGACATTGTTGACTGAATAGCGAGCACATAATTCACATTGATCTTTTTTTGGTAGAAACAATGCCAAATGTTTAATATCAAATGTTTTATAAAATACGGCAACTGAAAGTGACTGCATGTTCTTCTCTTTGCACCAATCATTGGCATAAAAATCGTAGAGCCCCTTTCTTGAGCGCCATTCTGGCAGCAGATATTTTTTTTGCGTATCAGCACGACAATAATGCGATTCCATTGATGGAAGGGCATCAAAGAATGAATTAAGGCATTATCTTTCATTTGTCAAGTATCCCTTCTTAAGAGTATTTTTCTTTGAACTTGTTTTTGAAATTGAAGGCATCTTCAACCAATTATGCACAGCCTTCGAGCCTACGTCTAACGTGTACAAGAAGTACTTTCTGCACACTCGCATTTTTTTGCCCTGTACCTTGAGATAATATTTTAAGGTTAGGCTTCTTTTTGATTCACTTAATAATTTTCTATATCGCGGTCTTTTAATAGGAGCTGATTCAATTAAAGTGTTTACATAAACTTTTTTTCCTTCCCAATTCATTTTCCAAAACTCGTTAAAAATATTTTTTCTATCATCGTCATTTATCTCCGCACATTTCATGGCACCATTATTTTTACACTTGCATTTACCTTTCATATTTCTTGATTCTTTCGGATTTTCGTAATTCTAAACATTGTTGTCCTTTACTCTTCCAAAATAACTTTTGCCTTTTTCTCTCCGCATTCTATTTTTGACCGAAAACCAAGCTGCATTTTCAACTTGTACTCTTTTTTTTCGAGTTTTAGTTTAAGTTGGTAATTCACATGAATCATCGGAGTCACTATGAAACCCATATGGAACCAGACCAACGACTCCGTCGTCCGACTCAATTCCATAAACGCCACCACTTTCAATGGGTTGAGTTCCAAAGTTGGAGTTACCAGTAAATGCCATGGCAGGCGTCTAATGAAATCATGAGTTAACTATATATTCTAAAAATTTAAATGTATTGAAATATTGTTACCTTAAACACAATTAATTACACTAACACGTTGATATTTAACAAAATAAGAGTAAATCAATTACTTTAAATCATTTAATCGATATTTTTAACACATGTGATTCAATTATTAGGGGAACAGGGGGGTGAACCTTCACATGGCAACGTGTCTGACCGCCTCAACCTGGCGAGGCCAGCATTATCCATGTTGAAATCGTCTCAAGTCGACTCAAACCTCCAAGTGGTGTTCCCTGGGCAACGGCAATTTAGCATCCGTCAGTTTGACGGCTAATTTGAGCGGCGGGTCGATCCATAGACCTTAAACATGGAATGTGCGCAGGGTTTGGGTCCCGCCACATTCCCACTGCCCAATGAAAACTAAACCAGCCTCGGATAAGAACCCCAATTACGTTGACGACCACCGCAAACGAAAAACGAACAATGATTTACGGATATGCACCTGGAATGTCCGAACCCTTTATAGGGAAGGTGCCATTATCCAACTGGCGGAAGCCCTCAAAACAATACAATCTGACATCACCTCCATCCAGGAAATGCGATGGAAAGGGCAAGGCTGCTCTAAACAAGCACACTGCGATATCTACTACAGCTGCCATGCGGAGAAGCGCGAATTCGGATGTGGATTCGTTGTTAGCTGGAAACTACGCCACCTTGTTTCCCGGTTCACACCTGTGAACGAAAGATTGGCCACGATCCGCATCAAGGCAAAATTTTTCTACATAAGCCTTATTTGCGCGCACGCCCCGACGGAGGAAAAGGACGAAGCCGTCAAGGACGCTTTCTACGCTAGTCTTGAGGACGTATATGACCACCTTCCGGTTCATGACGTGAAAATAGTCCTCGGCGATTTTAATGCGAAAGTCGGAAGGGAAGGCATCTTTGGCCCCACTGTCGGTCAGTTCAGTCTTCACGAGACCTCTACGAACAACGGTCTAAGACTGATCGACTTCGCCGCGGCACGAAACATGGTAGTTAGTAGCACCAGATTTAAGTACCTCGACATCCACAAGGCCACCTGGCTATCCCCGGATCAAAAAACGCGAAACCAAATTGATCATATTGTAATCGACGGAAGGCATGCCTCTAGTGTTCTAGATGTGCGTACATTTCTGGGGGTCAACATTGACTCCGACCATTATCTGTTGCAGCCAAGATCCGCATGCGATTATGCAATGCAAAGAACATACGCACAGGAATGCAACGAAAGCTAGATGTCGCTAAGCTGCAATTACAACGGACTGCCGAAGCCTACTCCGCTCAACTCTCGGTTAAGCTCAACCAACCAACCTCTGGACTCGACGACGCCGGTGAACTTTGGGCGCATATATCCCACTCCATGCGCGCTGTCGCTGAAGAAGTCATTGGTTTCCGGCGCCCGCAACCTCGGAACCAATGGTACGATCAGGAGTGTCGCATCGCGACTGCAGTAAAAAACGCCGCATACAGAAAAACGCTGCAGTCAGCTGCAACGCGAGCCGTGCGAGAAAACTACCGCGAAAAGAGGAAGGAAGAGAGGCGCCTTTTCAGACGCAAGAAAAGAGAGCAGGAAAAGCGTGAGCGTGAGGAACTAGAGGTATACCAGGGCAAGAAGGATGCACGAAAATTCTATTAACAGGTTAAGCGTCTAACCCAAGGTTTCAAGCCCGGAGCATCGGCACATCGGAGCATCGGCACACTTGCCGAGACGAAAATGGAGATCTGAATACGGATACACAGTGTGTGCTTAGATTGTGGAGACAGCACTTCTCCAATTTACTTACTGGCGACGATTCCACCAATGCCGCCCATCGAGAGCGCAGTGCAGTGCCACCAATCGACGATGACGGAGTGGAAGTACCACCACCTAGCCATGAAGAGGTTCGAGTTGCTATCCAACAACTCAAAAACAATAAAGCAGCGGGTGCTGACGGCCTGTCAGCTGAATTGTTTAAAACCGGCGGCGATGAATTGATAAGGCGCATGCATCAGCTCATCAGCAAAATATGGCTAGAGGAAAGCATGCCCGACGATTGGAACCTCAGTGTACTGTGCCTTATACTTAAGAAAGGAGACCCTACAATCTGCGCAAGTTATAGAGGTATCAGTCTTATTTCCATCACATATAAGGTTCTCTCAAGCGTACTGTGTGAAAGATTAAAGCCGATTACAAAAACACTGATTGGACCTTATCAGTGTGGCTTTCGACCTGGTAAGTCCACCATAGACCAGATTTTCACGCTACGACAAATCCTGGAGAAAACCCACGAAAATCAAATTGACACACACTATCTCTTTGTCGATTTTAAAGCTGCGTTCGATAGCCCGAGAAGGGATTGCCTATACGCAACAATGTCTGAGTTCGGTATACCTGCAAAGTTGATTAGACTTTGCAGAATGACGTTGAGCAACACACGCAGCTCCGTCAAGGTAGGAAATGACCTCTCCGAAACCTTCAATACCGAAAGAGGTTTCAGGCAAGGCGATCCACTGTCTTGCGATCTCTTCAACATCATCATGGAGGGGATCGTACGAAAGGCCGGTGTGCATCGTAATGGCACCATTTTCTATAAAGGTGTCCAGCTCCTTGCGTACGCTGATGATATTGATATTGTTGGCAGAACCAAGAGAGATGTTACCGCTGCTTTCGCCGCTATCGAAAAGGAATCAGCCAACGTGGGTTTGACGATAAATGAGGGTAAAACAAAGTATATGCTGTCTACAAACAAGGGAGCGCGGCGTTTAGACTCCCACGTTTCATCCGGCAGCTATAACTTTGAAGTAGTCAAGGAGTTCGTTTACCTTGGCACCGCCATTAACACTAACAACGAAATCAGCCTGGAGATAAAGCGAAGAACAATAATTGCTAATAGGTGCTATACGTACTACGGGCTCAGTAAGCAACTAAGTTCCAGAGCCCTCTCTCGATCGACAAAACTAACACTCTACAAGACGCTCGTTCTACCTGTGCTGCTTTATGGCGCTGAGGCATGGGTAGTTTCGCAAACTGACGCAGCCGCTATGGGGGTGTTCGAGAGAAAAGTTCTTCGCAAAATCTTCGGTCCTATTCGAGTCGGCGATGACTATCGCATCCGAATGAACCACGAGCTGTATGAGCTCTACGGAGACATTGACGTAGTTCGGCGTATAACTGTGCAGCGACTACGCTGGCTGGGTAATGTCCATCGTATGGACGACGAAGCTCCAGCGAAAAAGGTGCTCGAGGCGAGGGTCGCTGGTCAACGACGACGAGGGAGACCATGCCTCCGATGGATGGACCAGGCTGAGGAAGCCCTAACCGCGCTTGGTGTATCCGATTGGAGAAGGCGCGCGCAAAGCAGAGGCGCCTGGCGAAAGCTGATGAGGTCGGTCGAAATCCGGACACGGGTTGTCACGGCCATCTAAGTAAGTAAGTAAGATTCAATTATTAACTTCTACACCAGAATGATCGATGTCCATTCGTGTGGAGATAAGCTAAGATAAACAATGAGAGATAAGCAGGTGACGATTAGTGTCAGTATTGTCAATTGATACTCAAAACAACAACAGTGTAGCCAATGCGGAATAATATTATGTCTCGGAGTAACAGTTGATATGACAACATTGGAAGAAGTGAGATATTACACAAAGATGTGATAAATTGAACTTAGCGCCTTTACTCATCACTACAAAACAACAACAACAATAGAGATAACTTTGTTTTTTTTTTGTAATCGATGTATTTTCACTTATTGAACATAACTGCATCAAAATCTCATTTCTAAGAAAAATGGTCTTAGAGCCTTTACATGTTAAGCCAGCGATATGTATTCTAAAATAACATTAAGCTTGCTATGATTCTCATTCTGCCTGCGTCGTCGTTTCATCAGTTCCCTATAAACATCAGCAGAATTAACTGTACACGGAAAAATACGTAGGAACATACTCCCAAAAGCGGTCCAAGTTTGAAAGACCGCTTGTGCATCCAACCAATCCTTCGCGTAACCTTTCAACTTGTGTTGAAAGGATATATTTTTTAAAAAGTCATAGCTTAGATGCAGTAAAAGATATCGGTCATCTTATTTTTGCATTAAGAAGCAAAGGGATGAAATTTTTTTAGACTTTTCCTTTTCCGAAGTCAAAAATTGTGAATTTCCAATTTACAAAAAAAAATTTTTTCAAACATATTTCAAAATATATATACAAACACAAAAAAAAAAATAGGGATGGGTATCGATATTTATAGTAGTCTTCTTTATTCTATAAAAATCTCCGTACAATACCATAGCTTACCAGGTCACAGGACACCGTGGTATTTCTTCACACTTTTAGGCTTATGTGTATTCCCAATTAGTATTGTTGGTTACATTAATTTCTTATTTATTTCCCACAATGTTTTATTCTATCGAACACAACTTTTCCAGTAATTTATAACACATTGCGGCTCTAAGGGTCCAAAAAGGCGCTTTCGCTTGTCTAAAAAAAAAGTGTGTGTTGTGGGAGTGGCAGTCAGTGAGCGCACTATGATTGACTCAAGTACTCCACACAAAAATTGTTAACCTCATGCACCCACACGTTTAAGAGCCGGGCTTAATTAAGTGGATCAAATTCGGGGAGGATACCAATAACATCCTGCGAGCCGTTGCGGAGTCTCATTGGTGGCACCATAATAACCGGTGTTGGCGTTGCATCAAAATTAATGTCTGGCGGCGACGTTAAGCGTTGACCATTGTGTCTAACCTCATTTCTCCAAGTGTACGTGCCAGACCTGTTACCAATTCCTTTAGATCGTTGAGTTGGCTCTGCCAGGGCTCTTCTGTTTCCAACTTCTCAGCTTCCACTTCGTCATTTTCAATCAATGCTGCTAGTTTCCGTGCTCTTGTACCAGTTATCGGCAAATTATAGGTCTGTTTCCGTACTTAAAAATTCGTACGAATTCGTACGATTTTCTGCTTTTTCCTGTTCTCGAACCCGAAAAATTCGCAAAAGAGAGCGAAAATTAGAAATCCAGTCCTTTTCAAATGTTGCTATTTCCTGCTACAAAAATTAGACGAAGCAAAATTTGCAACAATTAACAAGCTGCCATATTTGGACAGCTAATGCTAAAATATTGCGTCAGCCAATGCCAGCTGGTAAAATTTAATAAAAGAAATAATAAAATGTAAGAAAATGTTCGCCGGGTACATTGAAAAGGATGCAAAGTGGTAAGCAGTGTTTTATAATGAAAATAACTTATTTTCTTTCGGAAATATCAGCTTAAGTAGTTGACGTTTCTTCAAAAGTTGCCACTTTTTGCGGAAACCTGTTCCCGTTCCGAGAAACAATTTGTATCCGAAGCAAAGAACTCAGGCACAGAAACCCCGAGTATCGGACACAATTTTATTTTGTTTCGAACAGTTAATGAAAAAAAAAAACAAATCGCACATCCGTTTCAAAGAACTCAGGCACAAAAGCCCCGCGTATTAGACACAATTTTATTTTCTAAAAGCTACGAGCAGAAACGAAAAACTACGAAGTTTATGAGAAAATGAGCTCCAGCGAACAAGACCCGAGAAAAAATTCATATATGTGTCAATAACCTGGCTGACATGTGTCCAGTTCAACCCGAACACATTTACACAAGCTTACACATTTACGAGACACATGATGATGAAAAATCATCTAAAAACGAAATTACTGAAATATCAAAGGATCAAAGCAGCGAAATATTTACATTAAAAAGCTCTGTTCAGGAATTAACCAAAATAAATATAAACATGGATAAAAAACTTAAGCTGGTACTTGACGAAAATGTTAAAATTAAAGAAAGCTTTATATCATTTTTGCTGGCTATTAATAAAAGCCATGACACTGCCATAAGAAGAGAGGAATCATTTGTTTACCCCCAGGTACCGATGAAAAAGGCAATAGAAATTAAAAATTTAATGAGGACTTATTAAAAACAAAATAATATGGATCAGATGGTATATTATAATTTCTTTTTAGTGATTAACAATCATAATCCTAATTTTTTTAGACTATTCGCCTTTTTAAATACCAAATGACATCATGCAATAAAACAATTAAAAACATGTTTGAGCATTTATTTGACTATCAGGCTCTAAAAAACTTTTCGTGGTCTGGACAATCTGGTCTGAGTAAAGGTAAATATCGTAGCATACAAATAATGCGCAGTTCACATTTTTCAGATGTTGGTATTATTGTTCAAGAGTTTTTGAAAAGGTCGTCTTTAAGATGTAATCTTAATAAAAAATAAAAACCATTATTTGGAAAAATGCCCACGCATTATCTTGTTATTTTCCAGGTATGGGTCAGGCTAGCTACGATACTTTTTTGGTTCATGGTAATTTGGTTATATTCAGCGATCTGTGAGTAAAACATCGGGCAATTTTCAGTGAAAACATCAAGTATTTTTCGCACCCCATATTTTTAAATAAGGCTATAGTCGAGCACATATTAGTCAAAGGGTTTTTTAACATAAAAATGTGCACGACCATAGTCCACTAAAAGTAACGATAATATGGAATAATTTCCCCGATTGGTGTGCCAAAAGGACTCAATGTTTTAACTAAAATATGCCTAACATTTTACTCACATTTCCCTGAAATTAACCGAAATAGTATCGTAACTGGTCTGAGTATTAAGTGTAATGTACCCGAAAAGTATCCGAAGTTTTAACTGAAATTTGCCTAATATTTTACTTACAAATCCGTGAAGATTTATTGAAAAGTGAAACAACCGACTATATTTGGACACAACAAGCCGACGAGTACCCGATAGGTCTTCGTTTGGACCAAGGTGCGGTGCATATGTCGGACATTTACAGACACGGGCACAGTTTAACAGTTGTTGTTATTCTTTTAATATGCTCAGCACACTTAATTACATCCAAGTGCTTTGACAGCAGTATATTGACTACCGGCTCAAGAATCTGACTGTAGTTGGCAAAAAGGCATAACGCCAGAATAAATATGGTCTGTCCAGCTGCAGACAGCAATTGGAAAGCAGCTTTTCTTGTGCCAGCATTTCCTTCATGGATGAGTTTTTCAAGACCGGCCATTATGTCTATAAAATATCCCTTAAACAAGGCTATAATCTTGTATTTTTGTGACCATATAGATTCACACAATAAAGATATATTTGTAGAATAATTTTGGGGCAGAGTAGATTCTCTGAAAAAGTGTTTTCAATATCTTACTATATCTAAAAATATCTTTTACTGTGCCAACACAATTGCGTATTTCAGAAACATTATTTAATACAAAAATAAAAAGAGAACTTAACAAACACAGAAAAATTGACGGTACAGCGCAAGTGTTCTCCAACCCTTTCGTCGCTTATGATTTATTTACGACATATAATATAGATCCTGGCTTGATAAGGTTTTCTGCATGGTTAACTCAATTTTAACGTTTATTGGACGTTATTGAAGAAAACGAGCGATATGCCATATAACTTCTAGGGTGGCAGCTATCATAATTTCTACCGCTTGCATGGATCAGAAACCCTTTCGGATTTTAGTAAAAAATTTAATCTATCTACTTTACATGTCACTATCTATATCTATAGTTATTGATGGCAAATCTTTTAAATTAAAAATAAGTTTTTTAAATAAGAAATATTAAACACTGAACTAACTTAAATTTTAAGAACTTTCTTATAATACATATACATTTGGATTCACGCTTAACTTAAAAGAATCAATTGCCAATAACTTGAAATAGTTAGTAATGTTTTCATGGCTCTGTGAGGGGGGAGGTTTTTTCAGACCCATGGGGAGTCTGATAATTACCAAAAAGATGCATAAATTTATTTTTGCCTTAAAAAATAGATTATCATCTGGAGAATATGCTGTAAAAACTTTTAATCCGGATTCAACCTGTAAGTGCCTTAAGTCGAGCATGTAATCGAGGAACTTAGGCTTCAAATCACAACGAAAACTTTAAACCTCTTTTTCTCCACTTTTAATTTTTGCGTGTTTTTCTTGCTTACAAACAAGATTTTTAAAAAAATATACAACATATGGGAATGATTCAAATTGCATTCTCTTCAGTATTGAATTCTCTGCGATGTGAACTTACGTGTATTTTTTCCTATTTTTAAAAGGGGGAAAAGTAAAATTTTTTCCTGTAAATTAACACTTATAGTTCAAAACTGCCTGTAATTCTTATTTCATCATTTCTTCCGTGTTTTTTTGGTTCACATAGATGATAAACTTATAATAAAAAACATTTGGATTTTTGATTTCACACGAAATTATGAATAATTATCTTGCTTGAAACCGGGAAACTTGAAGATCGATGCGCTTCGGTAAATACTGCATAGGTTCGCAATTTTGTAAAATTGTTGCATGAAAAAATTTGTGTAACATCTTCGATGCCATCTTTAAATATACTACAACGATGATTGCTTATTTCATTCCTTAAAAAAAAAATCACGAAAAACACCTCAGTTTTTACCGTTTACATATATATCATCCCTTAAGTAATTTTCTTGCTTGAACAAAAAGTTAATATAAAATTTAGCAACGCTCAATTTAATTTCCGAATTTCAATAATAAACAATTAATTTGTCGAATTTAAAAATAAAAACGACACTTAATTTCACAATCATACAATAAATTGTCAATTTTTGAAAAAGAAAATTGAAATTCAAAATCAATATAAAATTTAAACAAGGCAATTCTTAAATTTATTAACAATCGTAATTGTTAAATTTCAACAATAACTGAAGACATGAATGAATGAAGGTGATATGTCGCAATTATCTAGTTTCGGGAAAATCGAGTTCAAAGTTTCGCATTTGTACTGAAATCTATATTAAATCAAACTTTGTCAAGTAGTGAATTTCTAAAATAGCCACACACATATTTGTTTTAAGTTTTAAAATTGTTTGTATGCACATAAGACCTTCATCCATGCATAGAACACCAAAAATACGAAAATGCGGCACATCACCTCCATTCATTCATGTATTCAATTTTGGGAGTGTAAGTTCTAAGCTTAAAGCTAAAAATTGATTAAGTGGACGTTATCCTGACCCTGCAGTGTAGCAAACTAGTTGAAATACTAATAAATGTACTAGGTCAAAAAATACCAGCACTAGATCAGTCCAAATGATTTTTACATTGCGCAAACTGGTTATTTTCCTGTGTTGATGTCATAGGAAAAGACAATTGTCCTATTCTCGAAATGATTTGAGCAGTGGCGAATTTAACAGGTGGGCAAAAGCGCGCTTGCCCACTGGGCCACCCCGACGAAAGGCTTTCAGGGCCCCTCTTGCTGAAAGTTACATCTTCGATTTCTTTTATTATTTTTTTGTGGAAAAAATGTTTGGTGACTCCCTTGTGGACAGCAGAAGTTCAATTTTCATTCAGGGGCCCAATGTTATCAGAATAATTGCAATCCTTGATAACTATCGTAAATGAAATATAAAATCAAATAACTTTTGTAATAAATCAGTTATTTAAAACGTCTACGATTTTCTCAAAGTTTGTCGAATATTAGTTTAGGTTATGTTAGGTTAGTATGGTTGAGACGGCTGCCCGTCTCGTGCACTTAGGCCAATATATGCCCCTTGTGATACCATATAATTTCCTTTAACTTGGTCTTATAAGAGTCCTGTCTCCGTTGAACCATCTTGTGGACTTAATGAATCTGTCGATTTTCTTTGGATCTATCTTTGAGATTGAAGCAAAAGAGTGAAAGAGGGGCGACTGAGGGTATTTAGTCTCCTTCTACTTAGAGCGGGGCAGTGGCAGAGAAAGTGTTGTACGGTTTCCTCCTCCTTATCATCTCTGCAGCTTCTGCAGAAGTCGTTGGCTTCACAGCCTAAACGAAGAGTGTGAGCTCCTATCAAGCAGTGTCCGGTAAGTACCCCTACCAGAACAGAGAGATTCGGTCTTCCGAGTCCCAGTAGGGAGGAGGTGCGATTGCTGTCGCAGGAAGGCTAGGTAAGTCTAGCTGTGGTACAGGTGATAAGGTTATACCAACGCTCATTGGACTGGCGCAGCGTGTTTCGCCTGCACTGGAGTTTAAAGGTGGCCAAGGGTATACCTACCCCAACCTTTTCTGGAAGGATAGCGGCGGTCGTACCCCTTCTAGCCAGTTCGTCAGCTCTACAATTGCCTTCTATGTCTCGGTGCCCAGGCACCCATACAAGGTGGATCCTGAATTGCTCAGCCATCTCGTTGCGAGATTTGCGACATGCAGCAAGAGATTTAGAGTTTTGGGTATAGGAGCATAATGCTTTTAGCGTCGCTTGACTGTCCGAGAAAATATATATAGCCTTCCCTGAGGTGCTCAGCTAGTTGAGGTGCTGTGCTGCTTCCTTGATGGCTAAGGCCTCCGCTAGGTAGGCGCTGCAGTGGTCGGGTAGCCGGAAGAAGGTCTTAATCCCCAGGTCCGGGGAAAAGAATCCCCCACCCACTCGTCTTTTGAGGTTAGAGCCGTCAGTAAATATGTTTATGGCCCCCTCCATATAGTGAGGCCTGCTTTCTCATTCCTGTCGTGTAGGAATGCGAACATTATGTTTTTATTCAAGGATTACCTGTGGTGTGCGGTAGTCTGTGTTGGAAGGAATAGTGGCCGAGGTCAGTAAGTCTGAGTGTCCGTTACCATCTCCGAACCAGGATCCAGACTCCTTTAGCCTCAGAGCTGTGATAGTAGCACCTTCGATGGCAATTAGGTCTAAGGGAGGTAAGTGTAGGATGACATTTAAAGCATCCGTAGGAGTAGACTGCAAGGCTCCTGTTATACATAGTTCTGCACTTCTCTGTACTTTGAGAAGCTTATTTAGTACGGAAGACTTACGAGTGGCCTGCCACCAGACAATCACTCCGTTGAGATATTGAATTGGGCGGACGATAGCAGTGTAAATCCAGCGGACTATGATGGGAGAAAATCCCCATTTCTTGCCTATTGATTTCTTGCAAGCGAAGAGCGCTATGTTTGCCTTCTTGATGCGTTCCTCAGTATTCACACTCCATAGAAGTTTCCTGTCTAGGATCAATCCCAGAAACTTTGCGCTGTTGCTGAAGTTAAGCCTGACTTTTTTCAGTTTCGGGGGTGTTAGTATAGGGTTTTGTAACTCCTGGTAAAGAGAACCAGTTCCGTCTTTGCCGGGTTTAATCTGAGTCCGCAGGTTCCAGCCCAGCTGGATAGCGACCAAAGTACTGACTTCATGATGTTATAGAGTGTTTGCGGGAATTTACCACGTATGACGATAGAGACGTTGTCGGCGTACGCTATCACCTGGTGGCCTTCCTCTTCCATGCGTCGTAGCATCTCGTTGATTGTTACGACCCAGAAGAGTGAAGAGAGGACCCCTCCCTGAGGGGTACCTCTGTTGACGTACCTGCGAGCCGAGGAGCCTCCTAGGGATGCCCAGACTCCTAAATTCGTCAATGCCAGGATGATGGCGCTCGGAAGGACGTTATTGAATGCACCCTCAATGTCCAGGAATGCCACTAGCGTATATTTCTTAATTGAGAGTGACCTTTCGATAGTCGAGACTAGAGAGTGGAGGGCAGTGTCTGTAGATTTACTCTTGCTGTACGCATGTTGAGCACTTGAAAGTTTCGAGGGGTGGATGGTTTGTCGCAGATAAACTTCAATAAGTTTTTCTAGAGTTTTTAACATGAAAGAAGATAGGCTGATTGGCCTGAAGTCTTTTAGACTGGCATGAGAGGCTTTGCCTGCTTTAGGTAAGAAGACTACCTTAACCTCTCTCCAACCGATGGGAGTGTGGTTTAGTAGTAAGCAACTGTAGAAAATGGTCTGAACCCATGGCATTATGTGCTGTAGGATATGTTGAAGCTGGGCCGGCACAATTCCATCAGGACCTGGAGATTTATAGGGCTGGAATGTGGTCACTGCCCATGTAATCTTCCTTCTGCCTATCCATGGTATCCATGAGGAGGTTGAGAGATTCAAGACTTGAATCTGTCCAAGAGCCGTCACTTTTTTGTATATAGCTTGGCGATGTGGGGAATTTTGATAAAATTTTCCGTAGTCGAGATGCTTCCGACGTTGATTCTATATTGCTGCAGAAAGTTGCCCACGAGGTGCGTTTGGCTTTCTTATAGCAGCTTTATAAGTACTAAGTTTGGACTTATAGCTGCTCCAGGACGCTTCACTGTTGGTGCGTTTGGCGGTATTGAATTCCTTCCAGCACTCTCTACGAAGTACCCCTAGTTCACGGGACCACCAAGGTGGTTTATCTGATTCTTTGTCCTCCTCGAATCTTTGTCCGAAAATCCTCCTTCGAGGTCTTGTCCTCCCTTATTGGGGCAGTGGCCTGGCGACGGAGGATTCTTAAAGCGGTGCGGCGTTCATTGTGACCTGCTATCGAGGAGTGGATTCTCTTGAATTCCTTGGCCCTGGCGCTCACCAACATTGGATGAGTGGATTCCACTACAGGAGTCCCACCCGCTAGGGTACGCTGAGCGGAAGCTTTACTGCAGGAGGGTGCATCATCTTTATTGGCTGCACCCTGGGCCTCCCGACCGATGCCACTTTTTGGAGTGGAGCCGGTCTTCGGATTGAAGGGGCTCGTTGGTAACGAAGCCCTTGAGACAGTTGAGCTCGGTGGTGCCGTAGCTGTAATGTTGGCGGAATTTGTGGTTCCTTCTCCGGTTTTTGTTTTTGTATTTTTTTTTATTGTTTTCTTGTTTGGTTTTTTGTTTTTGTCTGTCCATAATTGATCCCACGAGTTGCGGAGAAAGGGTGGTCCGCCCGGGCAGATATCCGCAGTACCCGGGTAAGGCTAGTTAGAACCGGAGATCGCCAGGTATCCGGAGCCCTCCGTGAACGACTGCACTATTTTTGATGGGCCTCCAGCCTAGTTAATCCTCGGCACAGGTCGTATAACACCTTGATTCAGCCCATACCCCATACCGATGGGGAGGGTACGTACCAACAGCACTAGGACTATTGAGATTCAAAGCACAGTGGCTGCACCGAGCATGCGCGGGAACTATTACTATAGTTACTGTACTGAATGAGTAATTTCAACGAGTTCTGTCGAGTTCCGTGTCGATCGAGTTCGTTTATCATTTATCCAGTTTTTATGGACAAGTGTCACAGTGGTTTGCAATGTAAAATGTGAATTTATTCGATAAAAAAACCTGATTCCAGATACTCTAGGTATGTACATTAAATATTGTTCCGTGTGAGAATTTTGCTTACTATAACATAGCCTAGTAATTTCTGTTTTTCCATGGTAGATCTGATTCTACTATATATTTTGCTTAAAATTTTTCTGTCATAGTGATCTGTGCGTCCATCATTCAATTACATGATGCATTTTAGAATAAAAAATAAAAACCAAGAAAAATATAGTTGTAGAAAGCAAAAAATTCGTAATTCCAGTTTTGTTTTTGAAGAATATACTTATGAAGAGATATCAGATTTTTTTTTATTCCCCAGAGCTGACGTTTTTTTTAAGCGAAGAAAATATTGAATTCTCGTGAAATGTCCATTTTTCCAAGACCTTAAGAGGACACGGAAGACGTTCTATTCGCAATCTTCTTCCTTTCAACGCGCTCAGCCGGTTTCCGTTCTATGCGTCCTTCTCGCATATCAGCATGTTCCGTGTCCTCTTAGCACTCACTACATACAATCGCTTTGAAATAAAACATCACTATTTTATGCAATCAGTTATAAAACTTTTATAAAAAAGCATGCATTCTATAAGACGCGACTATATGAAATTGTTATTGAAACAATTAAACATTTTTGTAAAATAATAAAATTACAATGCAATATTTATATATATATTAAATTTATTTATTATTCAATATTGATTATTTTATATTTTCTCAATAATTTTCACAAAATTTAATAAGAGTTATATATAAAATGGCATCAAATTACTTTAAACCAAGCTTTTTAGTATAATTTTGTAAAATTATCTGTAATGAATGGAGAAATGAAAAAAAATTCAGATTCATATATGTATATTATTTAAATAATTTTAAATTATTTTAATAAAATCAAATTTTAAGAGTATGTGTAGAAAAAAAAATTGTGACTTGGATTCAAGATAGGAGGTTGACAATCGTTTTCTTTGAGGGCTATTTTTATTGTATCTACAAAATAGTTCTTACGGCATGCGATTGTTAACCTTCTTTCTCAATTACAAGTCACATATAGAAGCAAGTATTCAATGTCGTATATAGTCGTTGTTTTAGTTTTTTCGTATATTATTTATGATTAATGTGTTATATTGTATGGTATAGTTAAAATGAAAAATAAAATACCTATAATATTATTTCCTGACAACGAAAATGATACCTTTAAAAAATTCATTTTTTTAATAGCATTAATTATCGCTTGAAATGAATTTTTTTATGAAAGTATAGATTTTCGATTTAATCGATTTTTTCTTCAAAAAAATTAATGTCCAAAACGATTCTTCTGAAAAAATCAACTTGTATCGAAACCGATTTTTTTTCCAAAAATCAACATCTCTACCCATAACCCTCACTTTTCCTCGCCTCGGTAGCCTCGGTGAAATATTTTGTTACAGCAAACAGTTGTTCCTTTATAATTCAAAAATTGTCTATTAATGGTTTTAGATGACATGGAAAAAACAAAAGATAGAAGTGGATTTAAAAAGAGAAAAATTAGAGAAAAAAATTGGAAAATGCCGGAATTGAAGCTAAGCAGACTAAAGTCAGCAAATTCTTTCCAACTTCAACACCAAAGTCAACATGACTCATCATCAACAGAATGCTACTGTTGTTTGTAGCGTCAACAAAAATGCTACTTCATTTAATATATAAGTTTACATAAGTACGAACATTGGAGTTGAATTGGAATGTAGAATTTTTATTTCAATTTCTACAAAAACGATTCAAACATTTTCATAAAGCCTCAACGATTTAGTATGATCAGAGTTTTCCTACTACATCAGATAACTGTTTTTTAATTTTGTTTTTTTACTGTTACAGAAAACAAGCAGGAGAACTAGAAAATGAAGAGCGGATACAATGAACCGATAAAAAGTGGACCTGAGACTAGTGTTACTTAGGTGGTCGTAACAACCCGTGTCCGGGTTTCGGCCGACCTCATCAGCTCTCGCCAGACGCCTCTGCTTTGCGCGCGCCTTCTCCAATCGGATACACCAAGTGCGGTTAGGGCTTCCTCAGCCTGGTCCATCCATCGGAGGTATGGACTCCCTCGTCGTCGTTGACCAGCGACCCTTGCCTCGAGCACCTTTTTCGCTGGAGCTTCGTCGTCCGTACAATGGACATTACCCAGCCAGCGTAGTCGCTGCACAGTTATACGCCGAACTACGTCAATGTCTCCGTAGAGCTCATACAGCTCGTGGTTCATTCGGATGCGATAGTCATCGCCGACTCGAACAGGACCGAAGATTTTGCGAAGAACTTTCTCTCGAACACCTCCAGAGCGGCTGCGTCAGTTTGCGAAACTACCCATGCCTCATCGCCATAAAGCAGCACAGGTAGAACGAGCGTCTTGTAGAGTGTTAGTTTTGTCGATCGAGAGAGGGCTCTGGAACTTAGTTGCTTACTGAGCCCGTAGTAGCACCTATTAACAATTATTGTTCTTCGCTTTATCTCCAGGCTGATTTCGTTTTTGGTATTAATGGCGGTGCCAAGGTAAACGAACTCCTTGAGTACTTCAAAGTTATAGCTGCCGGATGAAACGTGGGAGTCTTAACGCCGCGCTCCCTTGTTTGTAGACAGCATATACTTTGTTTTACCCTCATTTATCGTCAAACCCACTTTGGCTGATTCCTTTTCGATTGCGGCGAAAGCAACGGTAACATATCTCTTGGTTCTGCCGACAATATCAATATCAGCGTACGCAAGGAGCTGGACGCCTTTGTAGAAAATGGTGCCATTACGATGCACACCGGCCTTTCGTACGATCCCCTCCGTGATGATGTTAAAGAGATCGCAAGAAGGTGGATCGCCTTGCCTGAAACCTCTTTCGGTATTGAAGGTTTCGGAGAGGTCATTTCCTACCTTGACTAAGCTGCGTGTGTTGCTCAACGACATTCTGCAAAGTCTAATCAACTTTGCAGGTATACCGAACTCAGACATTGTTGCGTATAGGCTGAGACTAGTGTTAGTCGAGAAAAATCCTCCGTCGACAGAAGTGTTAATGATATTTTTCATTTCATTTCAGTTCATTTGATAAAGAGCCAATGTCCGAATCTGAATTATTATTTTCTGCGAATGCACTGCCAATAGTTTCGAAATTCAACAATGACAAAGGAATTTATAAAAATCAGATTTTAAACGAAGATCAGAAATGAATACTTTTACTTGCTGGCCCTTGTTAACCTACAGAAGCTGATATGCCCAATGGCAAATTCAAACTCACAGAAAATGGGCGCCATTACAACTCGCAGTACTATTATAAACGTACGCAGAAGCCTTTCGAAGAAAATGATCTTAGCCCTTGGTTATCATACTCACCGACTCTACATCATGCTTATTGCCATTATTGCTGGCTATTTGGAAATGAGGATACGAAAAAAGGTATATGGTGCACTGGTTACACGGATTGGAAACATCTTCAGCGATCCATTTCAATACACAGTTTGAGCAAGACTCATCTCCAGAATGCCGTTGCAGCAGCAAGTTTTCTCAAGGAAGCTGATATCAGTCATCAACTAAATCAACAAATTAGCGAAAATATGGCTTTACGTCCTGAACATTTTTTTTTTTGATACCTTAAGAACTTTATCTTGCTTGGGTGTCGCGTTTCGAGGTCATCGTGAAAAAATGGATGAAGAAAATCCTGGTATATATTTGTCTATCATCAAACTCATCTCCCTACATAACTCGACTCTACATGATCACATCGAACCCTCGAATCGGATAAAGTACTTGCGCAAAACGATTGCATTCGAATTATTGAATATCTTGGCTGATCTAACGCGAAATTTTATAATTAATGAATGCAAAGAAGCAAAATTTTTCACCCTGATCGCTGACTCAACAACTGATGTTGCTCACTTGGACCAAATGGCTATATTGGTGCGATACGTTACAATCCAAAAAAATGAGACAGGAGCCAAGATACTATGTATGCATCAAAGAACTTTTTTATGTTTCATTCGAATCAAAAAAGGGGATGCTGTCTCGATTTCTCATGACATTATTAGGGTCTTGTTTGAAAAATATCTATTCGAAAAAATGCATCTATGTAGTCAAGCTTTCGATGGCGCGCCCGTTATGTCAGGAGAGCTTTATGGATTACAAGCACTAATCAGAAAATATGTTGACGAGAAGGCCTTCGTTCCGTACATCCATTGTACAGCACATCAACTCAACCTGGTTTTATCTCATGCAGCTGAAAAATTCGCCAGCCCTTCAATCAAACTCTTTTTCGCAACATTACAGCGAATTTTCAAGTACTTCTCGCAGTCTCATGGGCGATGAGAAACCCTTTTGGAAGAAAGCAAAAATCTGTCTCAAAATACAAAATCTTTCGGCATCCAACTTCTGAAAGAATTGAAACTAGAACCTTTTGAGACCAACTCTGACGGTCGAAGAGAGACACAAGATGAACAGTGCGCTGTGCCATTGGAAGATATCGAAAGCGAAGCGCTGTCACAGAAACTCCACATCGAAGGCTTGAGTAATACTCGTTGGTCTGCATGACTGAAAGTAGTAGAAGCAATTATCCAAAATCTTGACTGTGTTGTCCACTGTTTAGAACGATAAACATCAAGAGAAAAGGCTACTGGAGAAAATAAAATGAACGCAAATTCTTTACTTTCGGTGTTCAATTGGCTATTTTTACTTAACCTGACATGGTGACATTCAGTCCTAACATTCTTTGACATTGCTGAAGTGCAATTACAGAAAAAAGAAGTTGATCATTATTTTTTTTCGAAAGCTAAATTTCAATGGGAGAAGATAGGATGGAAGAATTCGGATTTTCCGATCATTAGACATAGTGCAATTTGATGGAGAAATATCCAACTTTTTTTACAACCGCCCTGAAGTATGAGTTAATCAGTTTTGCGGATATATATTTCTCACAAGAACAAGATTCTACTAAGCATAGTCCATTGCAATATTTGAACTTCATCGTTGAAAAAAATTTGATCAGCAGTTTCCCGGAGTGCTGCAGTTTATTGCGTTTATTCTTGACCCTTCCCGTCAGCACTGCCAGCGCCGAACGAAAAATGAGTTCATTGAAGAGAGTCAAAGATCGTCAACGTTCTACAATGAGTGCAGAAGCATTGGACGATTTCAGCATACTTTTCATTGAACAGCAAGTCGCCAATCAAATTGATCTGGATGCAACCATCAAAGTTTTCGCGGAGAAGAAAGCGAGAAGAGGATTCAAAAATATGCAAATTTTCTCGATGTAAAAAAGAATACAACTTTTACAATGCTCCATGAATAAATGAAAACATTTTTATATTCATTAAATTCTTAAAACATATATCTTTCACTTTCCATGGAACACCTGACACAACATAATTTTCTAGGGGGGGAGAAGGGCCCTGAAGAAATTTTGCCCACTGGGCCTTTTTCCTTAAATCCGCCACCGGATTTGAGGTAGTATTTCAACTGGCTTTTTTGAACTAGTTGTAATAGTACCTAGTATTTGTTTAAGCCTGTAGAGTTGTTGTATAATTAAAGTAGGATTTTTACTGGTATGATTTTGACCACTTGTGTACTGGTATATTAAGTATATAAAGGGCTTATTGCAATAACACGTCACGTTAACACGTCAAGTTAACTATGTTTTACCTATTACCTGTTCGTGAGAGTTTTATTGTTAACCCTCTAATGCTCAGGCCCGACTATACGCGGGGTTCATGCCGATATAAAACCGTAATCGGTGGAAATCAAATTGTTTTCTTCGGAGTGTTAACAAATTTTCAAATCACATTTCAGTTTTCACCCCTTGGCGCCTGCATGCTCCGTTTGACAACTATTCAATTTGAAATGAAATGTCATCATATTTTAAATAATTCAAATAAATAAAAAAATAAACTTGATTTTCAGTGGATGAACACATTAATTGAAGCGAGATTGAAATGAAAAAAATACTGGTGATTAGAAAATTGTTCATTACATAAATTACTGTTTTACTACTTAAAATCTAAATCGCACCATTCTACTTATTTTTTGTATCTATGCCTAAGCCCGCCTCTAAGAGGAATCGAATTTTTTAACTGTAACAAATGAACGAAGTATCAAAATGAAAAACGAACTTTATATTAGTTTTTCTTCTCAACAAATTAGTCTAATCTGATTTTTGGAGCACAAGCAAAAAAAGTGGCATCAGAGGGTTAATTTCCAATATTGCATAAATATTTACCGCATTTTTAAAACATAAATATTGATTTTTATTTATGCTCGAAAATCTGTGTAAAACAAGCAACTAGCAAAGCACTAGTACAATTATGACTACTGAGTTATGAGCTTGAAAAATAGCTGGTATTTTTTTAAGTAGTTCAAAAGCGACTGGCTAGTTAACTATAAAATTAGGTAACTAGTTATTTTTATACTAGTAAAACACCTGGTCTTTTTGAAGTAGCTGCATTACAGATAGTATCTTATCTAGTAACTCTTTGTCTAGTAAGTTATGACTAGTTAAATGTCTAGTATTTTTTTGACTAGTTTTATTTTAAATAATGTGTTAACTAGTCAAATTCATGACTAGTAAGACTTTCCACTGCAGGGGAGTTCCATACAATTTTGTTAAGCTTCCCTATAGGAACAAACTAACTTGTTTTTAAAAACAACTAATTAAAAATAAACCAGTATATGAACTACTTTGAATTATATTTAGGCGGCATCCACTTCAATTCTAAATAGTTTTTATTGCATTATATATGAAGTAATTGAAATACTACTTTAAAACAAGTGATTGATAAACTACTTTGAATTATATTAAGGCGGCAACTACTCTGATTTTGGCATGTTTTAATTGCAAATTTTTATTAGATTACAAGTTTATATATAACTTTAGGCCATCAGTAATAGTTTTCAATTGGTTATTTTAAGCAATTAAAAAAATTATTTAAATGTAAACTAATTTAACAAGTAGTTGAAAATATATAGTAGACGAAAGTCAATTGATTTATTTAGAGGACATCACCATACAAAATATGTTAGTTCGTTCTATGGAAAAAAAGTCAGAATTTCCACTACTTTATCAAATACTTTTAAATTAGTTGAATTTCCTACAGGGTTTCAAATCGAAGACAATGCGTTTTTTCCACCAAACACGTTTAAGGGACTACTAAAGTGTTTTAAGGAGGTATTATTACTTACTTACTTAGGTGGTCGTAACAACCCGTGTCCGGGTTTCAGCCGACCTCATCAGCTCTCGCCAGGCGCCTCTGCTTTGCGCGCGCCTTCTCCAATCGGATACACCAAGTGCGGTTAGGGCTTCCTCAGCCTGGTCCATCCATCGGAGGCATGGTCTCTCTCGCCGTCGTTGACCAGCGACCCTTGCCTCGAGCACCTTTTTCGCTGGAGCTTCGTCGTTCATACGATGGACATGACCCAGCCAGCGTAGTAAGAAGGTATTATTGGTTAGCAAAAATTTTTGTTCAATTTGTCTTTTGCGTATTTTATAGCTTGGATATTTAAAAATATCGTCCTAAAAGGGTTTTTTGAAATTCGAAATACTTTAGGAGATATGGTCTTTTTTGTCCAGCAATGTTTTCGCCAAAATGCAATTTCCTTAATTTGGCTACTTTTTGAATGCAACTGTTTGAAGCAACCACCGAATTTCGCTCAACGCGTTCTTTTAAAAAAAAATGAATGAAAATAAATGAATACACATTTTTGAGATTAGGTATTCGAATGTTGGCAGCGTTTAGTTCACTTTGAATTGAGTTATAAACCGGACGCGGGCGCGCATACATTACAATATTGACAAAAATTTTTGTTTGTGCTAAAGACAATGGATAGAAAAAGTAATAGAAAAAAACTCGTCTCTTAAAAGGCCAGTTTCGTGGTAACCAACACGAAAGAGATGAGGACACCGAATTCACAAGTACATCGGCAAAAAAAAATTTAAAAATAATGAAAATGAAGACATCAGCATTGACAACAAAACGGAGAATTGCATTTTGGAGTTTTATACAGTTTTCTCAAAGAACGTTTGAAAATTTCCGAAGCCAGAGCTCTGGCCGCATCAAAAGAAGGTAGAAGAAGGTAGAAGAAGAGGAAGGAGTTCTTTATGGGGCTGGCATTGCCGATTGATTTATGTATTTCACAAAAAAAGAATGTTTTATTGCCTAAAATTTTCTTTGAGTTTTTTCAGCCACGGTTTTGAACATCGAAGTCACTTTTCTCCGTTTCTACTAAACCGATTTTGATGAAATCAAGTTCAATCGACGCAAAATTGTCGAATTTCTAAAACTGCATGCTCAAATTGTTCATTTTAATTTTTTTTTTAAGCAAAAAAATAACTTCAAACTTAAACGCGTTTATCTCGAAACCACTCTTTTCAAGCTTGCGGCCCAGATTACGCCCGTAGTTCTTAACCGATTTTGATGAAACAAAGTGCAATCGACGCAGAATTATCACCATTCTAGTCCCTAACTCAATCACGACTTTAAACAATTTTTGACTTGAAAAAAAAATTTTTTATTTAATTTAATATGTTCTTAATACAATAAATAAACAGAATTTAAATAACTCTTTGCGTTTTCAAATGAGAAGTTTTTCAAAGAGGGTCAAACAAAAACAGCCTTCCAACCAGGAATAGTCCCTTAAGCGAAAAAATCCCTGTATTAAAAGTTTTATTTTTAAGCTACGGTTTATTTTAGATATATTTTGTTTTTGCATTTTAATTATATGTGTTTTGAAGAAAAGTTTTTACATTTTTGGATAACAAATATTAAACCATATAGCAGGAATTCGTAGTTTAGTAAGGTACTTTAAATATGCGGTGGATACGATTTTTCAGAGCTTGTTCATATAAAAAAAAACAACAAATGATTAAGGTTCTGCTAAAACTTTATGAGCTCTTAATTGTAGATTTTGGAAAAATGTTTATTTTTACCAAAATGGCAGCTAAAAAACTGATTTTTGGCAAAAAAGTATTTTTTTAGGTTATAAAAAAGTATTTCTCTAAAATAAAAATCGAACGATAAAAAGTACCGATCATATTTGCTTAACAAGTCAAATAAATTTGGTAGCGATTCTTATCATAGTTTTTAGTAATGCTGTCCATCGGTTTCAAACAGCCTTTTTGAGAAAAACGAGTTTAAGGGACATAACCTCTAATTTTTTTTTGAGAATCGAATTTTTTATATAAATCACTTCAAAATGCCTCCTCTAACTATACTTTTTCGCATGTTTTGCGCCCTATATAAAATGAAAAAAAAAAAAATTCGATTCTGGGATGCCTCAATTCTGATACTAAACCTTGCATAAGTGAAGTTCCACAAGGATTCGTTTTGGGTCCGCTTTTATTTATGCTCTTCCTAAATGATTTCGTGGATCTATCGGAATTCCAGTATTAGACATATTTTTATTCGCCGATGATATCAATCATTTGTTCTCTGGTGAACACCAATTTCTTGATTGTTTCGAAAATAATATAAATTTCGGTCTCAATAATTCACTAGCTTGGGCAAATACCAATTGCCTTAAGTTTAACGAAATAAAAACGAAAGCAATGCTTTTTAATAATACTAAACCCAGATCTGATGAACTAGTTGTTTTTTTTTTTGGGTTCCCATAAAATAAATTTTGTTGATCACTTCAAGTGTCTTGGCGTAATTCTCGCCAGCAAACTTTTTTTTGTAAACATATTAGTAATTTTTCTTCTAAAGTCGGAAACACGTTGCGTATGTTATACAGCTCAAACTGCTTTTTGCCAATTAAAATTCGAATTCGGGTTTCACACGCCTCACTTATGTCGCACATTGCTTACTGCTTAGAAGTTTACTCAGGAACTATATTAACCAATATCAAAATGATAAAATTAATTTTCAATAGAATTGTTAGATACATCTTTATCTTACCTATACGCGAACACGTGTCACAGTTTGTAATTAAATTTATAAATTTCTAGTTTTCGGACTATATTAACGTTAGACTTTTTTCAATCTTTTACAAAATATAATCTAATCTTGAAATCCACCTTTCTTGCTTAAACGAAAAAAAAAAACGAAATGGCCATTTCATCAGCCCTTGAGAGGACTTTGACCGAGCTTCTTATAATCAATTGTGTTGTGTGTGTTGTGAAATGTTTGAACACAAATGTATGAGAACCTGGACCTACATTTTTTATGCCGACTCCGAACGGCTTATGTTCTCAAGAAGCTTTTCATGGCAGTTTTTTTTACTCTCTGAGGTTTGCCATTGTCTACAGAGAGGTGACGGCCGAACAGAAAAATTAATTCAATTGAAAAAACTTTCTGTGTCAAATGGGGAGTTCGAACCTGGGTTCTCTGGCGTAGACACATACTCTACCCACTACGCCACGGTCGCCGTTGCTTAATTTATTTAAATTTTCTCGATCAACGAGATGCACTCAAATAATAATTCCTAAGATCTCTTTTTCGATTTTTGAACGCTCGTTTCAAGTATGAGTCTCTCGAATTTGGAATCCACTTCCAAGTACTCAAAAAATCTTCTCAATTTCTAATGCTACTGCCAAAAGAAAATATCTGGATCTCCTAAGAAGCTCTAGTTCATTAGCCTAAAATTGCCTCGTACTACTATCACTACTATTATTGACGCAATGGCACCTGGGTTTATGTTTATCTTTATCCTTATCTTATCCTGTATCCTCTATCCGTGGAGTAGTGGGTAGAGTATGTGGCTCATACGCCAGAGAACCATGGGTTCAATACCCATCTGACACATAAAGTTTTTTCAATTGAATTAATTTTTCTGTTCGGCCTTCACCTCTCTGCAGACAATGGCAAACCTCAGAGAGTGAAAACTGCTATGAAAAGCTTCTTGAGAACATAAGCCGTTCGGAGTCGGCATAAAGCTGGTAGGTCCAGTTCTCGATCATTTGTGTTCAAATCATTTCACAACATGCTAAACACAATTGATCATAAGATGATCGGTCAAAGTCCTTTCAAGGGCTGAAATGGCTATTTCGTTTTTTTTTCATTTATACTTATCTTTAAATTTTTCTTCTCTTGTTTTTCTCTTTCCCTCTTTTTAACTTGTTGTTTTCCTTTTTTTTTTTTATACTTTTTTAAAAAATTATAACAATTGAAATTACTAATTAGTATAATTTTATTTATAATAAACTATGAATTGTACTAATAATGAATTGCATGGTCTAATATATGGCCTTGTACAAATATATGGCCTTAAAGGCTAGACATAGCTATAAATAAAATAAATTGTAATCGTATATGGCCTTAAAGGTTCGATTATAAAATAATGAATAAAAAAAATGAACTGCCGGCCTTAAAGTTCTAGAAGTAGTCTATTTAATTTAAAACTTTAAAATAGAATTTAAAAATTTCGGCGCATAAGGAATGAGGCTTGGTGCTTGGTGTATTTTTTGGTATTTTTTTTTTTTAATTTCGGTGGCACCAAATGTGGTAGCATAAAAACATACACTTGAGTGTATGAGTACATTGAGGCAAGTATATTAAGGCAATTCACAATTTGTTGTAAAGTTGTGTGTTGTATTGTTGTAAGTGAAAGGTTTTCCCATTTTCTCCCTTATTAGTAAAGCGATTTTTTTGAAATTTTGGCTGCATGTTTTGTTTATAGAAGTTGATGTGTAAAGAAGTACGATATTTGTAAAATTGGCGTGATCGGACCGGAAGTACGTCCTACCTTTCATACAAATATATGTTTTGTACATCACTTTGTATGGAAGGTAGGCGTACTTCCGGCCCGATCACGCCAATTTTATACACATCATACAACCTCTACAAACAAAACATACAACCAAAATTTCAAAAAAAATCGCTTGACTACTAAGGGAGAAAATAAGAAAACCTTTCACTTACAACAATACAACATAAAACTTTATAACACCTTGTAAATTGCCTAATTGTCTTCTCTTCGGACGATTGTTCTTATAACTACAACAATTTTTATTTAATTGACTCAAAACTTTCTGAGAATATTTTTAAGATGTCATACATTCGAAAACATTTAGTTTTGGTCGCCGAAAAACTTTAGTAGGTCCTTAAGTTTTCATGACATAATTTCAGTCTTATTTTATTCGTGGGGATTCATATCCATACAATTTTGTCGTATGTGTATGAAGTGACCACAAACAATTTACAAGATGTAACTTACGACAAAATTTTATTTACGGTCTAAAATGCAGTAAAGTTCATGTATATTTCAATCGCTGTGTTCAGTAGAAAACAATTTTTCTATTTGACTCAAACCTCATATCCCATAGTAATTTTTTATACTCTTTCCGAATTTGACCTCAGATTAACACTCTCTGTAGCCATTTTTAAACATGGCTGCTTTAATTCAAAAAAAAAAAGTAAATAAAACTTTTATTTTTTAAATAATCACGAATTCGAACAATAAAGACAACGATGTAGGGTGCTGTATCTGGTGGCATATTGAGTTTCTCTGAATGATAGGATCGATAGTCAGAAGAAATTCAATATTGCGGATTCAAGATGGCTTCCAAGATCGAGTAAAAAATGTTTTTTTTCGAAAAATCAAACGATTTGCCACAAATTTGGTATATAGAGGTTTTCTGGGTCGCTGATTACGAATCTGGAATCAGATTTATAAAATCCAAAATGGCGGATTCAAAATGGTGGACGAAATTTTCGAAATTCAATCGACCGAAATTTAACCGACTCCACCTCTTTTAAAGCGGTGATTTTCGGTGTAGAAAATCTAAAGCCTTGTAGTTAAGTAATGGTCACGTAAGACGACAAAATTGGGTTTTTTGGATATTATGGGCAACAATAGCAGTAAGTATTACGTATATAAAGCCTATTATTTTATGCGTTTGTTTCCAAAAAATTTTTTGGCAAACCTGGTACCTCGTTTTGGCAGGCATATTTAATCCGCCATATTGAATTTAATCTGACTTTCGGTCCTATATCTTTTAGAGAAACTCAATATGCCACCAGATTATAGAACTTTAGATAGAGCATCCTACATCATTGGCTTAATTTCGAAATTCACGATTATTTAAAAAAACAAGGTTTTTTTTCATTTCTTTGCCTTTAACCCGCAATATTTAAAAAATGGCGCTAGCTCAGGCCCGTAGCCAGGATTTACCTTAGGAGGGTTTTGATAAAAAAGTCTGTAAGTAGTTATCAGTAAATAATAAAAATATGAGCATGGACATTTTTCCAGGCAAAACCGTTTCAAGACTATTTGTGAATATGCATGTTTTCAAATGACTATAAGAGAGATGACAAGAAATTATTGAATTTTTTTATCAAATTAATTTTGAGTAGAAAGATTTTGATTTTTGCCTTTAATTTTTTTAAAAATAGTAGTAATAGTAGTAGTACATTTATTTAACAAATTTTAGCTATTTTTACAATAAGAAAGTATATAATTATTTACATATTTTGTTTAGTTTTTAATTAATAGTGTTTTTTCACAAACTTAATTAATTTTCTCTTAAAGATATTCATATTTGTTTCTATTTTTAGTTCAGTTGCCAAGTTATTAAATAAATTGGTTCCCTTATAAAATAAACTATTCTGAGCAGTATGCGACATCAAATTTGGTCTTCTAAAATCTATGCTATTCCTAAGAAAATATGGCTGCACGTCGGCTACAAAGCAAATTTCTGAATTTAAATAGCTTGGTGTTATCTGATTTTTTACTTTAAATATAAAACATAAAACATTTAATATAACTCTTTGGTATATTGACATCCATTTTAATGTTTCTAATCGGCATATAATTACTACATTTGAGAATGGTTCTCATTGCTTTATTTTGCATTTTTTGCATTCTATCACGATTTTGTTGATTGCTCAAAAAAAGTATAGTTGAGCAGTATTCAAAATGTGGCTTTATCATTGTATTATATATAATAATTGCACCTATTGTTAATATTTTTTTTTTTAGTCTTCGAAAAAGTTAATCTTTTTAGCTATTTTTTTACACACGTAATCGATATGCCAATCAAATTTCAACTTTGAATCTATAACAACTCCTAAATACTTAATTTGTTCAACTTTTCTACTTGCTCTCTATCCATAAAAACATTGATTTATCGTTTATAATCATCCATTTAGTCTTCTTCACATTTAACTTTAGTTTATTCATTTGTAGATACCGCTCGACTCTCACTAGGTCTTCATTTAGTTTATCAACGCACTCATCTGCGCTATAACCAGTCACGTATAAAAGCGTATCGTCTGCAAACAGGCAAATTCAAACACGTTTTCAATGGCGTTTATATATATTATAAAAAGCAAAGTGCCCAATATTGCGCCTTGCGGAACACCAAGATTCACATGAAGGGAACCTGATATGCTGTCGCCAACCTTTGTTCGCTGTACTCTTCCACTTAGATAGCTCTGGAACCATCACATCTCCGTTCCAGATATACCATATTGAACCAATTTTTATATCTCTCTATCGAGTGTCTCAAAAGCTCTTTGCAAGTCGAGAAAAATTGCAACGATCTTTTTTTTATTGTCGATATCTGTTTCCATTTTGTTACCACAAGATTTATTAGTGACTCACAGCTGTGCTTTTGTCTGAATACATACTGGTATTCAGAAAGTAGCTTATTTTGTTCAAAATACTTGCTTAGTTGCTGGTGGACTATTATCTCCAGGATTTTACTTTCCATGACGAGTGTATTTATTGGCCTTAGATCTTCTGGCTTTTTGACGTTTTTTACTTTTTCAATGGGCACGACTCTCGATTCTTTCGAAGATTCAGGAAAAACACCTTGTGTTAAGGATTCGTTGATTATATTCAGCGATAATGTCAAATGTTTTTTTTATTAACGTCGCTGATAATGCATTGTAGTCTTTTTTATTATTCATTTTGCTAATAACTTGTTTTAAATCATTTATTGAAACTCTTTGGAACTTAAAAGTTGATTCGGTTCTTCGAATTAAATTTGCGTATGGCACTGTTGGTATTTTGGCGTTTATAACTTTAACACTGTCTATAAAAAACTTGTTTAATTGATTTGCTAGCTCGTCATGGTTACTTATCTGTGTTCCATGAAAGCTATTATTAATTTCTTTTTGTATTTGTTTGACACAAGCTTTTTCATTGTTTGCCACATTGATTTTTGATCATGAGACTCTATGATTTTGTTTTCTATGTATTTATTTTTAGTTGCCTCCAGATGATTAGAAAATTTATTCCTTATTTTTCAATAGTTTTCCCATTCAACTGCATTATTTGTCCATACCGCACGCTTATATTGCAGAATTTTCATTCAACTCATTTCGCATGGGACTAAACCACACACATTTATTTTCACATATTGTAATGATTTTAAATTTTGTCATTTTATTTAGGGAGTCTTTAACACAATCACTAAACATTTTAGCTCTTAGGTCTATATATTCGCCGGATTGTATGTTATTTAAATTACAGGTACTAAAAACATCTCTAAGTATTCTGTTAATGAAATTTATTGTTTGAATGATTTTATCATTACTTTCGCGCACCTCACTGTATTTGGAAATCTCGACACAAATAGTTTCATGGTCACTTTTTTTATAGTCTGCTATTATTTTAGCTATTGCAGAAGGAATATTAGTTATTACGTAATCTATTAGCGATGCGGACGTATTAGATATTCTCGTGGGTGGTTTTTAAAAATGGCAAAAGTTTAAAAAAAATTGAGGTTCAATGAGAACTCCATCAATTATTGAGAATTTTTTTTTCGAAAAAAAACATATTTAGATTTTAGGTGATTTTGTGAAGCCTGTAATTTGGAAAAGACCTCGCACAGACCTAAATTGTTGTGACAAGTTGGAGATTTAAAATGTCTTATATTGCAAGATAGCAATAAAATAGAATGGGCAAACTTTTTAGTTATCCGCCTCACGTGTTAAATTTCGTGGCTCATGAATTTTTCGCATTCTGCAGCTTTTTAAAATTTAAAAAAAAATTCATTCAAACGATTGCTTTCTAAAAGGTTTTGGGTCCAATAAGCTTAGATATTGCATAAAGAATATCAACCTAATTTCTACAATTTATAAAATTATATTCATTCTAGGTATAATGTGAACTATATAATTTTCTAGATATCAGGGAATTTTTGAGCATCAAAATCCATAATTAAAAATGGGTCTTTAATATACAAACTTCTTGCAGATGAATTGAAATATGATGATTTGACTTTTGTAAGCCAAGTAAATGTTTCATTTGGCCAAGAAATGTTTCATTGATTAAGTGATGGTTCTTAAATGAAGTGACGTTTCTTTATTGCATTGAAAATGTTGAAACTTTTGCATTTTTTAATAAATTAACATTATCGCAGAATGTCTTTAAAAATATGACATTTTGATTTTAATAGTTTCAGTTGTGTTATTTTTTCATATTTTTACGACCCTTAGGGGCGGAGGGGAGTTTGAACACCTAAAACTTCCCTCTTGGCTACGGGCCTGCGCTAGCTAGCGTTAACCTGAGCCTAGATTCAGAAAGAGCATGAAAAATCACTATAGGATGTAAGGTTAGAGCTAAATTGAACAATTTTTTCTACTGAGCACAGCAATTGAAAAATACATTGAATTTACGGCATTTCAGGCCGTGAACGGTTAAAGAATATCCTTGATATCTTCCAAAGAAATAATGAAGGTATTCATGCAAATGCGCAATACCATTATAAATGGTATAAACAGTATAAGTTTATCAGTCTTATAAATGAAATGTATGGAGAAGCTTTTGCAAAAATCAAATATATTTGTCTGGGCATGCTGAAAGTTGTTTAATGTTTGTGAAAATGTTACCTAACAGCTAACCTGTATGTCGCAAATGCACAATCGATTTAAAAGTAAGTTCAATCAACCTGATAAAAATAACTAATTGCCCAATAAATAAGTTTGCCACAATTATGTTAATGTTAACAATTAAAGTTGTATTTTCTCTTAGTTCTGTGCAAATGTAACAATCCCTCAAAATTTGGAAAAAATCTAAAGTGGCGTTTCCGAGAAATATCGCGGATTGTTTCCCAACAATCGTCAAATGTAACATATGACATTAATTTATCCAGGCGATGATTTGTGCATATCCCTCATTTCATTTAATATCGAATTTATGAAGCAAATGCTGTCGTCCGCGAAGCAAGCAGCGTGTAACCAAAGAGCACGTTCGGGTAAATTGTACATACGAGTAACTTTCGAATCATGAATCGAATTTATAAAGCAAATGATGTCGTCCGTGAAGCAAGCAGCGTGTAAAGCTAAGTATGCAGTAGGAACGAACATTTTTGGTCAAATATTTCTACACGCGAAATTTTGGTGTAGTCAAAATTTTTGTGTGGAGAAAAAGTACTAGCTGTTCTGGTTAATAAATTCATATTTTTATTGTTGCAATTTTAAATCCTATAAAAGGCAAGACTACACTTCAAATTCAACACCAACACATACTTACTGCTTATTCCGCGGCAATTAAATGTACGAGCATATAATTTCCAGCGAAATTTTGACATTTTAACTCTTCACACATGGTTGTGATCTTGGGTACACTGAACAAATTTTTCCTTCAACAGCGTACTACCTAGCGAAAAAAATTTCGTTGCCTGTTCGCTGTCAAAAAACTCAATGTACTTCTTATGGGGATTTTGTTTTCGTTTTTGCAGCATACTGAGCTTAACCAAAGAACACGTTCGGGTAAATTGCACATACGAGTAACTTGGCCCATCCCTACCTTAGTACAACACTTACAACATATTTTATTACGTTTATACGAACGCATAAAACAATAAACAATTTTTGCGTAAAGCCACTCATATATGAGTATTCTCATTATATATAAATACTTACCATTTTGACTTTGACGAAATGATGTTAAATGTGTGTCTGGAGATTGTTTTATTTCTGTTGGTGCCACTGAAGAAAGTTTGACTTCCTCACGTATTACATTATTTTGTTTGTTATATGGTAGTGAATTTAAAGAACAAAAGTTTATATCCATATGCTCACTTTCATATTTATCACTCATTGTCAAGTGCAAGCCTCTAAGGTTAGAATGTAAATCTTTATATAGAGATATATTAGAGTTTTCATATGACTTATAACTTTTCCGTTCCAACAATGAAATGTGTTCCTCACTATGTAAAATTTTTATTTTAGCGTCTGACTTCAAGATTTGTCCTGGTTCTTTATGATTACCACTTTGATTTGAAGCATTCTTTTTAATTTCTTCATTGAGTTTGTTCATTATAACTGAACTAGTTTGCTTTGTATTTTTAGAGAAAATGTCGATATTTTCTTTAGCTACTGCTGCAAACCCCCAATTTTCATCATTAATTTTAAGGGGAATACCATGCAACAATTTCTCTCTACAGAACTCGGATTTTTCATCAATAATTTCTCCATTTTTTTCTATTTCTGTAGATAGATCATTTTCAACAAATTTTTTTGAATTTTTGTTACAACCATGACTATAGCAATCATTTCCGACATCGTTGTCATCCCCTGAACTTTCACTGCTGCTATTTGTGGTAATTGTGTCCGTACTAGTTGACGAATATGAACCAGTTGACGAAGTCTCATAATCATTTTCTTCATCATTCTCACTAGACGAACTTGACGAAGATGATTCAGATAAAGTTTTGCAATGTTCTCTCAATCTGTCTTTTGCATTTGCCGCATCTGCAAAATTAATTGGCAAGAAAACGGAGTTCTCATTCTTACATTTAAAATCAAGCCAATATTTATCGCTAGTTTCCAAAGCTTTTTTTAAGCGATCAGTTTGAAATTTCGATGTTGTCGGATAGGAAGTCAAATTATCAATTCTTTTCCTTTTATTTTCACTATGCAAAAAGCTTTCCCGATGTCCAACTTTACGTGATTGATATATGTCGTCTAATTGAGGAGTATGGCTAAAAAAAAGAATATATTAAATAAAGCTATGTATCAAGATTTCAGTAGCATGTTCTTTAATGTGAAATTAATAAGATAAGCTTTATTTGTTCTTAAGCTAATGATAAATAAACAATATAATTTTTTAAAGTCTCAAGTTTAAGTTCTAAGATATATGAACTTAAAAAATTGTTAAATACGTAAACAATTCCAAATATAAAGTTGGGAGTTCTGGGATTTGATAAAACAAAATCTTTCAAAATTGAGAGCGAGAGCAAAAAAACTGCTTAACCCACAAAGTTGAGAAGGGAAAAAAAGAAACAAAAATATATGAATGATAGCAGACCACAGTGCAGTTCGCCGCTTCGCCACTAACCACTTAGACGTTTTATTTTTATCAATAAAGAGCGCTAACACGTTTTTGGTACTATTTGAATGAGTGTGGAGAGAGATAGAGCGCAAAAACTTCATATAAAAAAGTCATAAATACGCTGAAGGTGGTACGCCTTAGGCCCAGTTTAAATTATTTGAGTAAAAAAGCAGACTTTTTTGGATGACTATATTTTTTTTATTTTATTAAATACCGAAATAACTTTTTTTAATTTTTAGTTAAGTCTTTAATTAACGAATTTTTTGCATCAATAGTTATTGTTATACAGCGTGTAAAAGTTGAGGTCGCAAACGAAAGGTCTCTTGCGGCTTGCATGATATCTCCTCTCCAGAGAGTGAAAAACAAAAAAAAAAAAAGGTTCTGTTTAGAACAGTTTTGCCTTGGGAGTGAACCGACAAGTTTAAAATTAAAAAAATAAAAAAATGCTTCATAAATTAATTAAAACCACATTTTTCGCGCGCGAAATCGGACCCTATAAATTAAATAAAAAGCAAAACTGTTTTTTACTTCATTTTGTCGGTTCACTCACAGTGTACCTAATTTTTAAAAATAATAAAACAAGATTTGAGTTAATCAGACGAATACTTTTCGAATTAGAGTGCAAGACGTTTCAAAAAATGTCACTTCGAGAAAAACTCGTTTAAAATTTTTGTTTATCTTACTTTACTACTTTACATCTTTGTTTACTACTCATAAAAACTTAAATATCTCTTATACGGCTTCGAAATTTATTCTGACACATTACACATTACATTACACATTCTTAAGATGCTTTTCAAAACAATAAAATAAAACAAAATTAGAAAATTTTAAAAAAATTGAAACTGGGACTTAAGACAAAACATGTCAAACGAAATAATAAACATTTCTTCTTTTGTTTTGTTTTATTGATCAGCACTGCAAAAAATAATTTTCCATACTCGAACGAAGAAACTAAAATTTTTTATAGCCCAGTTATTTCTGTTTAGATATACAATATTTTTTTTCAATTTTAAGATTGAAAAACTGGAGTGCAGTCGTCAGGACTCCAATGGAGGAGTTAGCTTTTTAGCAATAGATGTAAAATTAAATATACCTTTTAATTAAAAGAATATAAAGGAACACACAAATTTAAGTTTTTAATCTTTATTGTTCAAGCTTATAGCAAAAGAAATTGATAGAAAAAATCGCTTTAATAGCAACAGGTGTATATGTTTTACATACATACTCACAGATAGCCCATTTGTTTACAAATTTTTCTTTTTGGGATCAGTTCAATCAGCTCAGTTGATTGTTGAGAAGTGCGCTATCATTTGACTCTTAGCGCGTATAAATAATTTCGCTACAGAAGCTATACAGGTACGTTACAAATATTAAAACTATTTGTTATTTACAGCTCTATTCTGCTTGTTAACTTAACAAGGAATTGTTAAAGGGTTCTTATTAATATTATTGTTATGTAATGTAAATGTTCATATTCTAAAAAATAATTTACAATTTGAAAGCTCTAAAAAGCTTAAAAAGTTCACCACGCGAGTTACATTCCCATTGTAACTCTACATCCGCTAAAACACATTTAAAACCTACAATTGGGCGCATATTTTCATGCACCGAACTTAGAATAAATTCCCACATTCACATTTGCCAATTCAGCATATTTGCAGACACCGAACTACAGCCACAACAGAGACTCAAAGAATTCAACAACAAATGTTTGGACATACATACATGCATCCATACATACATACATGCATACATACATGGGTGTCAAGGGGGTTGACACTGTGAGGTGAAAGAGTCTGTTTGCTTCAACCTGGCGGAGCCAGCTCGATATTCACAGTTAAACTCCAAGTCTACTCTCATGCTACCACATAAATATTTGTGTGCTAGCACGCTTGTCTGATGGCAAATGCCTCCCCGTGGTGGCACCTGGGCGCTGTGCTACCAACCGGCAGCACATATTGTAAGCTGCTACCTTGCACCAAGTCTATCCATAGAAGAGTTTGCTGTTACTGTCGACGCAATAGTTGACGATGTTAGAGGAATCACACCAGTTGTTATTGCTGGTGACTTCAACGCGTGGGCCGTAGACTGGGGAAGCCAGAGAACGAACCAAAGAGGGCTCATTATTCTGGAGGCTTTTGCTTCGTTAGATGTTGTGCTTTTAAACACTGGAACGCAGTGTACATTCTCCAACGCGAATGGCAGCTCAGTAATTGACCTGACATTTGCCAGTTGTGACCTGAGCACGCAAGTACAGTGGCAAGTAAGCGACGTCTTCACGCATAGCGATCACCAAGCAATCGTGTACACATTGGAAAGGCAAACCAACTGACGGAGCAGAGGCCCCCATAGCGAGCCATCATACAAGGTCGAAACGCTTGATGAATGTATCCTCACAGCAATGATGGCTGACATACACCTGACTGGTTCAGCACAGAATATGGCTGAAGAGCAGCTGAAAAGAGCTTGCGACGCAGCGATGATGTTGCGAAGACCAAGTAAGCACCACCACGAGCCTGTGTATTGGTGGACCGCCGAAATCGCCGAAGCACGCAGCCAATGCCACCAAGCCAGAAGAAGTTACTACCGCGCCAGAGGGACCGACAGGTTCGAAGAACTGCGCGATGTCTATAGAGAGCGCAGGAAGCTGCTCAAACACAAGATTCGTTCGAGGAAGCGCGAGTGCTTCTTGCAGTTATGCGACGAAGCGGACGTAACCCCATGGGGTACCGCCTATAGGCTGGTAATGAAAAAGATGAAGTCATTCGGACGACCACCACCCAAAAGCCCTCACATACTTAGCCGCATTGTAAGTGTGCTCTTCCCTCAGCAACCACCGATGCAGCCCGTCAATAATCATGACGACGTGCAAGTCATTTCCATGGTAACCGCAGAAAATCTCCAATGCTGTTCATAGCGAGAAGGTCCCAGGGCCAGATAAAATCCCGAACCGCGCGCTAAAAATGCCATCGCAGCCTAAACACAAGCCTTCGTACAGCTGTATAACGCTTGTCTCACAGAGGGCATATTCCCCGCACAATGGAAGACGCAAAAGCTTGTGCTAATACCAAAAAGTAGCGGCTCTCTGAAGGATCCTTCAGCCTACCGACCTATATGCTTGCTCGACACGATAGGCAAGAAATTGCTGTACAACCGCCTCGAAGAAGCAATACAATCCAGAGGAGGACTCTCGAGCCAACAGTTTGGTTTCCGAAAGAGTCACTCTACGTCCGACGCCATAAAACTGGTTACAAGCATAGCAAGTAAAGCTATTGAAAGCACTAGCTGGAAGAAGGGGTCAAAGCAGTATTGCCTGGTGGCAACGCTGGATGTGCGAAATGCCTTTAATTCCGCAAACTGGGATACGATATTGAAAGCGCTCGCAAAATTTGAAATTCCACGCTACCTAAGATATTATCGAACTACTTCAATGGTAGAATACTAGGGCCCCTGCTGTGGAACGTTATGTATGACGACGTCCTTAGACTCGCAGTTCCCACAGGCGTTAAGATCGTCGGCTTTGCGGACGACCTAGCGGTTGTGGCAACTGCAAAACACCTTGGAGAGGTCGAGGCGCTCAGTAGTGCTGCGATTGGCATTGTATATAGCTGGCTAAAGTCAGTCGGACTTTGTCTGACCGAACATAAGACCGAAGCGGTGCTCATAAGCAGCCGCAAAAAGAGGGAAGTGGCAAGCATCACTGTTAATGGGACGCTGGTCCAATCAAAGGGGTTCATTACATACCTTGGCGTGATGATTGACTCCCGATTAACATTTAAACAGCATCTCCAGTATGCCCATAAAAAAAGCATCCAACGCATGAATGTCTTTATCGAGAATGATGCCGAATACGAGAGGCCCCAAACAGGAGCGCAGGATACTACTCCTTAATGTAGTACGATCCATCGTGATGTATGGGTCAACGGTGTGGGCCACAGCAATGAAAACGAAGTCATACCAGCGTGGTGTTGAATCAGTGCACAGACTCGGCGTACTCAGGCTATGCTGTGCATTCAGAACAGTTTCCGAAGACGCAGCACTAGTCCTAGCAAGCTACCTATCGACCTTCTCGTACACAAAACGTTGTTCGAAGCCAATAGCGAAAGTCCATCAGTTCGCAAAAGACTCGCACGGGAGAGAAGCTTGCTTAAGTGGCAAGATCGCTGGGATAGTTCAGTCAAGGGTCGGTGGACTCATCAGCTCATCCCCAACATTACCGCTTGGTTTGGTAGATCTCACGGCTCCATGAACTTTTAGATTACGCAGATTTTAAGCGGGCACGGTTGCTTTAGGGCATATCTGCACAAATACAAGCACGTAGCAGATCCCTACTGTACCCATTGCAACGGAAATATACCAGAAGACGCGGCCCATGTCCTCTTCGAGTGCCCCAAGTTCCAAAATGCAAGAATTGAGGCTTCAGTCAGTCTCGGCGAATCGGTGACTGATCAAAACCTGGTAACCCTTATGCTGAGAAATGAAGCTAACTGGTTAGTGGTTAGCACCCTGGCACGACTAATAATCGACGAACTGCGAAGAGTTGAGCGTTTGCGGAATAGATAAGGTAGAGGCTATAGACAAGCCCATGACCAAATCATATTGACAACGGGCACAAGCCAAACAGTTTCCAGCTTAGTGACGTTCCCATGCTCTGTGAAGTAACGCTTTACGGCGGTCCCACGGGGCTTAACAAGGACGACGATTCAATGCGGAGGTTAGGTTTAGTGCGTAAGAATCGCACACTCCCACCTGCATGGTGGCGCATTTTGAAGGTTCCCCCTTCGCGAATAAAATATATAAAAAAAAAAAAACACATACATACATACAAACACACTATCGAGGCAAATTAGCTTATAAGATATTTTTTAAGTTAAGTCTTAAGATTCAAGTGGTTTAATAAAGACATTTTAAATTTCAAACAAAATTCGTTTATATTAATTCAGTAATTCGCGTGGTGAGAATGTGAAACTCACAGCATTCAAACGCCAGCTGTTCTTTTGATGAAATTTTATTGTTTATTATATCAGCAAGCAAAATGAGAATGCAAAGAATTAAGTAATCTCAAGATTTTTTTTATTTAAAACACACATTTACATTTTTTTAATAGCCAAACAAAGTTTGAGTGAACCACGCAGGAGCAGCTCCTATTTTATATACAAATTTTGACGGCAGCACCCTCAACTTTTGGCTGGTATATGTATATTATTATATTTGGGTTTTTATTTTCGGTATTTAATTGTATTTAGAGATGGATAGAAGAAAAAATATTATCTATTTTTTAAAATAAAATATTATCTATAGATAGATAAAATGAATGAATCATTTTCATTTCGAAGACGTTTTAAATAGCGCCATCGTATAATTTTATCCTTTCGTTGATCTTCTTCATTATCAAAACTTAAAAAACGTGAAAATTCTTCCATTTTTCACAGTCTTATTTACTTTAATTCAATATTATGTTATAATTTATATTTTAATTATTTACACAACAATACTATAGCTAAGCACATAAATAATGTTAAGATTATGTTGTCGTTGTTAAGATACTTTCTGCAATTAACAAAATTGTAAAGAAAAGAACTTTTAAATTTTCACCAGAATACGAACCATTAACAACTTGTTAATAGTAACTATTTTGTTAATGTCGTGAGCTTTGTTAAGCTGGTAGAATAGTGCTGTTAGTCTATATTAAAATTAATTATTACTTCTTCAAATTTTTTTATTTCCACTTTGTTCCTTAAATCCAAAACATTCTATGTTTTTTATTTAAAAGTTACAATTTTGGATTAATGAATTAAATTAAGATTTGGAAATCCATTATTTCCAATATCTGTATCAATTACTAAAAATTATCTAAATAAGATTAAAAATTCTTAAAACATAAAACACAATATATTAAAATTTAGCTAGGCAATTTGAGGAATTGAATCCGGGCTCACAGAACTATATAAGCATAAGCAGAAACTAACAAGGAAAGGTCCCCAGGTGTCACTCACCGATTTGAAAAATTTTTGGATATGTGATAGAGGACAAAAATCTGAGGTCGACGTATTTTTTTATACGTGCTCAATCGGGAGTTTACGGTTTCAAAATGACGTTTTAAAATCAGCGAAAATTTCGTTTTTTTACCACAATTTCACTATTTTCCATAAAAATATATACAAATTTGGTATCAAACGAAAGGTATTTTAAAGCCACACATGATGGCATCCATTTTGGAGACATACATTTCATTGTAATTTTGTTGTTGTAATTTTTAACACTATTTAGTCGATATCATAAGGAGCGCATTTTCGAAATTGTTTCATTCTCATTTATATTTTATATAAGAAAATTCTAAAAGTTACCTTTTTTGTTTTTTTAAATTTTTAAGTTTTTATACTAAAATTTTCTTTATTAAAATATGCATTTATTTTCTTAAAAAAAAATTTGGGTATCAAAAATTTTGTTTTTTCTCCAAATTTCCGTATGTGTAAATATTTGATCGGAAAAGTTTATATTTAACAGGGCTTCTATACAACTTTGTGCTTTTAAGTTGTTTGCCCGAAGGAATGAGAAAAAATCATCGGAAATTTAAAAATATGACTTTCTGTGTAAATATCTCCGTTAGTTTTCAGCTAAGTTTAATAAAAGTACTTGCCAAAAAATATTTTAACAATACCAATTACTGTACATTTGTATTTTAAATATTTTTTTCAAAAAAAGCCCAAAATATTCAATGTTTCTTCAAAAAATTACGTAAAATTTGTTTTTGTTGTAAAAATAATTTAAATTAAAAATTGCATTTTGAACTCCCTTTCACATGGCATGACATTTATTAGCAAAAATGGATTCAGCTTTAAACAAAAATTTATTAACTATTTCTACCATAAAAAAACAAGGGTTTGATTTTTAGATTTTATTGATGAAATTAATTTTTTTAAAAATGTTCTTTTTATATTTTTTATAAAAGAGTATATCTTCAAAAATAATTTATTTGAAAAAAATATCCCAATATTCTTTTCCAATAAAAAGTTATAACTAAAAACCCATTTTCATACCATGTGGATCTGTATTAACAAAATTCCTGTTCTGTTAATTATTAAGTTTCTATATCCTTCCCATGCTCATTTTAAGAATAATCATGCTCATTTTGAAAATTTTAAAAGAAACAAATATTTTTTATGCTTATCAGCTATTAACCCTTGGCTGCCACACCTCGCTCCAGTAAAATAGCTTCCACCCTATGGTAACTCATTACCACAACTATCCAAGGGTTAATAACTGAAAAGTATAAAAAATATTAGTTTCTTTTAAAATTTTTAAAATATAGAAACTACGTAAATTACGTAATATAATAATTATAATACCCATATTGTGGTCTTCATCTCTAAAAAAAAAATTTTTTAAGAAAATAAATGCATATTTTAATATAAGAACTTAAAAATTTAAAAAACAAAAAAAAGGTAACTTTTAGAATTCTCTTAAATCAAATATAAATGAAAATGAAGCAATTTCGAAAATGCGCTCCTTATTATGATATCGACTAAATACACTTAAAAATTACAACAACAAAATTACGATGAAATTTATTTCTCCAAAATGGATGCCACAATGTGTGGCTTTAAATACCTTTCGTTTGATACCAAATTTGTATATATTTCTATGGAAAATAGTGAAATTGTGGCAAAAAAACGAAATTTTCGCTGATTTTAAAACGTCATTTTGAAACCGTAAACTATCGATTGAGCACGTATAAAAAAATACGTCGACCTTAGATTTTTGTCCTCTATCACATATCCAAAAATTATTCAAATCGGTGAGTGACACCTGGGGACTTTTCCTTGTAAGTTAATACAAGAAAGTTACAAATTTGAATAAATGATTAAAATTATTTCGGATGTTATTATTAACAATTTCGTTATCAATTATCCTTAAAAATAGTATAAGAAAAGAATAAAAACACTGAAACATAAAAAAGAAAATATTAAAATTCAGATGGGCAATTGCGGGAATTGAATTCGGGCTCCCAGAAATATATTTATAAGTTATATATATATATCTATATATCTGTGGCGATAAACAATAACAGCTAAGTCTGGTTTGTATGTTTCGAGAAATTGTGCTTCAAAGTTTCCAATAGATAGTTTACGGTTTCAAAATGATATTTTAAAATCAGCGAAAATTTCGTTTTTTGCCACAATTTCACTATTTTCCATAAAAATATATACAAATTTGGTATCAAACGAAAGGTATTTTAAAGCCACACATGAGATGGCATCTATTTTGGAGACATAGATTTTATTGTAATTTTGTTGTTGTAGTTTTTAACAGAATTTAGTCGATATCATAAGGAGCGCATTTTCGAAATTGTTTCATTCTCATTTATATTTTATATAAGAAAATTCTAAAAGTTACCTTTTTTTTGTTTTTTTAAATTTTTAAGTTTTGTGAAGACGAAATCTTCATTGGTTTTTTTGTCATAACTTCGGCTAGGATAACGCTAGAAGCTACGGATTTTGTGTGCATATGACATATACTCGTAGAACACAGCTGCATCTTTAACTCAATTTTGTCTTAAGTCGACTCAAGCGGTTATTACTTATGTCCACAGATATATAAAACAAAGTGGGAAAAAGGCGTCTGTTTCCTTTTGCTGCCCGTAATTTTCAACCAATTTAGTTGATTTTTTTTTTAAATGTAGATAATTATGATGCGAATTATGAGGCTTTAAAAAAAATAAGTTTGCCGCCACCTACATTTTTTTTGTTTTTACGAATTCAATGGGTGAACACTAGGTAAAAATGGGTCACTGAAACCGCATCCGTTGTCAGAATTTAAAAACTCTGTCAGTTGTTTACCATTGAGTTGCCAACTATTTTTTTTTTTTATTTTTACGAACTAGCTGGTGAAAGGCAAGACACCAAAAATGTTTAATTTTTAAAAAAAGGACTACCGCTACAGTTCATATAGACAGGCTCAAACCACCCTGCAGGAAAATCAACTAATTTAAAAGTAGTTGATAAAGTAGTTTTTTGTCAACCACAACTAGTTGAAATTCTGACTTTTTCCATAGAACGAACTAACTTATTTTGTATGGTGATGTCCGCTAAATAAGTCAATTGACTGTCGTCTGCATATATTTTCAACTACTTGTTAAATTAGTTACATTTAAATTATTTTTTTAATTGCTTTAAAATAACCAATTGAAAACTATTACTGATGGCCAAAAGTTAATAATATTTGATGAAATAACATGATTAAATATATATAAGCTTGTAATCTAATAAAAATTTTCAATTAAAACATGCCAACATCAGAGTAGTTGCCGCCTTAATATAATTCAAAGTAGTTTATCAATCACTGGTTTTTAAGAAGTATTTCAATTACTTCATATATTGAAGTGGATGCCGCCTTAATATAATTCAAAGTAGTGCATATACTGGTTTATTTTAAAGTAGTTTTTTAGTTAGTTGTTTTTAAAAACAAGTTAGTTTGTTCCTATAGGGAGTATTTCAATTACTTCATATATTGAAGTGGATGCCGCCTTAATATAATTCAAAGTAGTGCATATACTGGTTTATTTTAAACTAGTTATTTAATTAGTTGTTTTTAAAAACAAGTTAGTTTGTTCCTATAGGGCAGCTTTTCTGAATACAGACTCACAGACACTTTCAACTACACATACATTGCTTTATAAATGTAAGCCTGTTAAAAAAGTGCTGAAAATTAGAAAAGCAAAAAATTTCTAAACTGTCATAGAAATATCCTCCTAATAACAACTGCATCAAAATTTTTTCAATATCATATTTTTAAAAAAAATCAATTTTGGTCAGCCTCCCATACAAGCGGCCCCTGTGTGCGACGCGCAAAAATTTGAAAAAAACGGAATCTTCAAAAGAATTACACAAAAGTGTCCTATTTGGCATGTAATCACCGATGTGCTTAATCTATATATATATACGTAAAACAAAGTGGAAAAAGCGTCTGTTTTCCTCCAATTTAGTTGATTTTTTTTTTTTTTTAATGTAGATAATTCTGATGCGGCGGTTATAGGCTATAAAAAATTAGGATTCCCACCTAGATTTTTTTGTTTTTACGAATTCAGTGGGCGAACACTAGGTAAAAATGGGTCACTGAAACCGCATTCGTTGTCTGAATATAAAAACTCTGTAATTTTTTATTATTGAGTTGCCTAATATTTTTTTTTTATTTTTACGAATTAGCAGGTGAGAGGCAAGGCACCAAAATTCTTTACAATTTTTACCGCTGCAGTTCATATAGACAGGCTCAAATCAGCTTTTCTGAATACAGAAACTTCAGAGACACTTTCAAATACACATACATAGCCCCAGTAGTTTCGGGCATCATGGATGAATCGATCGTTGGTGATTTCTTAAAGAAACTTGCTGCTTAAGCCAGGCTTGCAGAATATTCTTGTATTCGTCAATAACAGACTTGCAGAATATATATTAACTCATCTGCATTGGATTCATCAACAATAAAAAAACAAAAAGAACAAAGCAACAACGAAAACAGTAGAACACGCTATACTTCTTCTCTCTTTAATTCCTAGTCGAAAATTCTTTAAGGCGTCAGTTATGTTTTCGTTCATTAAAAAATTTGTCGAAAATTCTTTAACTTTCTGCCTGTTTCCGTTCATTCAAAAATTTGTCGAAAATTCTTTAACTTTCTGTCTTGAGTTCGTTCATGACTTCCCTATAAATATTAATTTTTGCTTATATTTCGGGGTAATTTTTTCGTCAAAAGTTGATATATATAACATTTTGTAAACGTAGTATAATAATGGCCTGAATGCCTGATATATCAAAGATTACAGATTCAGATAATGTGACCCATAGAAAACATGTACAATAAAATAAAATAAAATCAAATAATAAATACAAAAATAAAAGAAAATAAATATTTTTTTTCACATTTCTGTCTTTTGTTTGTTAACGAAACTTCCCCAACGATTCGGTGTTGTATTCGTGCACGAAAAATCTCTTTGTTTCTGTATTCCGTTTTTGCACGAATTTGGAACATTTTTATGAAATTTTCGTCAATAAAATATATGGCCGAATACGCATGTTTCGTTCATGAATCGGAAAAATCGCGCATGTTTCTCTTACGATTTCTTTAAGAACGGAACTACTGGGGCTTTATAAATGTAAGCCTGTCAAAAAAGTGATGTGAAAAAATTAAAAAAGCAAAAAATTTCAAAACTTTCATAGAAATATCCTCCTAATTACAACCGCATCAACATTTTTCCAATATCATATTTTTTAAAAAAATCAATTTTGACCAGCCTCCCATACAAGCGGCCCATGTGTGCGACGTGCAAAAATTTGAAAAAAAAAACGTAATCGTCAAAATCAGTTTTTACACAAAAGCGTCCTCTTTGGCATGGAATCACCCATATGTCTGTGCATAATCTTAATATATAAAAGGCAAGCACAATGCTCTGTACCTAATATCTGTCAAATTATAATTTTTTGCGATTATTACAGTTTGAAGAACCTGTTGGGATTCTGTCCTGAAAAATGTTCAGCCTGAAAGTATGCACAGAAAATTCAGTTGATACTTATCAGTGACATGCTTGGCTTTTATACATGTGCATACTTTCAGACTAAACATTTTTCAGAACAGTATGTTGTGAAAGCAATGCAATAATGACAAAAAATAAATACAGTTTGAGCGTTATTACTTTTATACTAGTATATAAGTTAACACATATTTTATTTGGAAGTAACAACAACAAATAGAATACGTGCCGAAATGCATTTTTATTAAAATTATGTTATTAACAAATAGCCAGACGCAACCTGATGCCTGACATCCGCCAAATTCCATTCCCACCGAAAATGCAACAGCAGCACCTGCAGCGGCAGCGGCAGCGACACTGATAACAGGTAGAATACGCACCAATACAATTAAAGGCATAGGTTTATTTAAGTTATAAAATGATTGTTAAGGGCAGTTTAAGTTAAGATTTAAATCAATAAAGTCGGCTCTTCCGAACTAACTAAAATAAAATTTGTTTTTTTTACAATAAATGTAAATAAATAAATTAATTGGCGCCCGAGCAGGGACATGGTGTTGTAGTAGTGCACAAGTTTTTTCGCGCGTAACCAAAAGACCTAAGAATCCTTTTGTGAAAACAAATATCAAGAGAACTAAGAATCCTTTTTGATAAAAACAGTTAAAAACCAAAAGACCTAAGAATCCTTTTGTGAAAACAAATATCAAGAGAACTAAGAATCCTTTTTGATAAAAACAGTTAAAAAACCAAAAGACCTAAGAATCCTTTTGTGAAAAAAAATACATCTCAAAAGAACTAAGAATCCTTTTGAGGAAAATAATAATAATAGTTTTCCGCGCGTGTTCAAAAGACCTAAGAACTCATTTGCAACATTAAAATAATAAAAACTGTGCACCGTGTAAAAAAACCTGAGAAATTTTTTAACACGAAGATCTGACCAGAAGCCCGAGTAACCAGCAGACTTAAGAAACCTGAAGGACAAAAAGGAAGAATTCAAGGAGCAGATCAACACTACAATCACCATGATCGCGATAATACTGTAAGATAGAATATAAGATATTTTAAGAAATATTAAAGAATTTTTTTTTTTGTAACTAAAAGCTTATTAAAAGTAAAGATAAAATAAAGTAAAAGTGAATATTAAGAAAAAGTTAAGCAAAAGTAAAGTAAAAATAATAAAAGATAACAGTCGCAAGCAAATTGTTGTTGCAAATATTTAAATAATTTTTAAAATTTAAAAGCTTATTAAAAGTGAAGTAAAAAAATTAAGTAAAAGTGCTTAGAAAACATAAAAATAGAGCAAAAATAAATTAAAAATAAAAAAGAAAGCAAGACGAAAAATTTTACCAATTGTTAACAAATAGTTCCTTTAAATAATTTTGATAAGAATATAAAAAAAAAAAAAAAAAAACAAAAAATTTTTTTTTATATACCTACTAAAATAAAAAGCTTATTTATCCTCACTTAAAAAAGTAAATTTAAATAAAGGAAAAATGCCTAACGATAGCGACACAAGTGGCCTAGCCGCTCGTTTATCCAACTTCTCTCTTAACCCTCCATCAGTTCCATCTACTACAGACATCATAGCAAACACAAACCGGACCACTACAGCAAATTTAACAGAACAAATTAGACAAATAGTGACAGAAGTTTTGAGTCAGTCGAGAAATAATTCGATTGATGAATCAGATACGGACGAAACGATAAACATATCCAACAATAATCTTGGGGAAATGGAAAGAATACCAGATGTAGTAAAAAGCTTAAGAGAATTTTCTGGGAACCCAGGAGAGTTTAGCTCTTTCAAGAAAAGTGTAGATAGGATTCTCCAAATTTACGAACCATACCGAGGCACACCAAAGTATTTTGGAATACTTAGTGTAATAAGAAACAAAATAGTAGGGCAAGCAGACATTGCACTCGAGTCTTACAACACACCATTAAACTGGAAAAAAATTTCAAGGTGTCTAGTACTGCATTACGCAGACAAGAGAGATTTAGGTACATTAGAATACCAACTTACAACGCTAGTGCAAAGCAACTGCACAATTTCGGAGTATTATCAGCAAGTGTACCAACACTTATCACTGATTCTAAATAAATTAGGATGCATGGAGCTTAGCAATGATTCCCTCACTATTATGACGCAAACCTACAGACAAAAAGCCTTAGACACATTCATAAGAGGATTAAAAGGCGATCTTCCACGGCTACTTAGCCTGAGAGAGCCAACTGACCTTCCGCAGGCATTGCATTTATGCCTTAAATTAGACAATATAAATTATAGAACTCAACATGCTTTTCACAATAATCCTACAAACAGACAAAACAATTTTATGCAACCCAATCTCCCTCCAAGACAAAGACCAGCACCCCGAACACAATTTTTCCCTGAAATAGCTTACCTACCTAATCCCCAACCGAGACAAAATATGCAAAGACCACAATATTTTACACAAAATCCACAACAGAGCTTCGGTACCCCAAATTTTGCATCCCAAAATCAATGGAATTATGCAAATACTAGAAACCTACCCCCCAAACCGCAACCAAAAGTAGAACCAATGGATATCGATAGATCAATTCACTCAAGAGTAGTAAATTATCAAAACAGACCTCAAAATAATTTTAGACCGCAAAATAATTTAAGACCACAAAATAATTTTGCAGCTCATAATATCTCTAGACCTCAAAATAACATGCCACAAAAAAGAGCAAATAGCTCTTAACACTTATTTGTGCCAAACAAATATCAAAAAAATTTTTACACTGAAACAGAAAATACAAACGATTTTCATGACATAGACGACTTCCACGACATTAACGTTACTTTTGACGAAACTATAAATGATGAACAACAGGAAAATGACGATCAGTTAGAAGTTTATAACGAGCCACAGGAGCTGAATTTTTTAGACTAAATAGCTCTTCGCTACCATATTTTGAATTAAAAGCGAAGAGCGGGAAAATATATAAATTTTTATTAGACACCGGATCCAATAAAAATTACATAAAATCTTGTTATGTTCGAAATCCACAGAAAAATCAAAATTCTTTTATTGCGAATTCAGTGGGAGGAAAAACTAAAGTTACTCATCATGCTTTTATAGACATATTTGGACCTAATTTTGATAAATTAAAATTTTTTATTCTACCAGAACTTAATACATTTGACGGAATCATAGGAAATGATCCCCTTAAAGAATTAAGAGCTGTCGTTCATACAGGAAAAAATTTTTTCACACTTAAAAATGAATATAATTTTCCGTTTAAACAACACATTTCGCAATCAGTTAATAGTATAGAAATCAGGACCTCACATTTGCAAGAAAGTCAAATCATAAAATTAAAACAAATTCTGCAAAAGTTCAGAACATTATTTGCAGATCCAAACGAAAAACTAACATTTACAACAAATGTAGTAGGGGAAATTCGAACAACATCTGACACACCCATTTACACAAAATCATACCCATACCCAAAAGCCTTAAAAAATGAAGTTGACAAACAAATGAATGAACTTTTAGAGAACGGTATCATTCGTCCATCAAGGTCTCCTTATAATTATCCGATAATAATAGTGCCAAAAAAGCTCGACGCTTCAGGAAAACAAAAGTACCGTATGGTAATTGATTATAGAAAACTGAACGCAGCAACAATACCGGACAGATATCCCATTCCTGACATAAATGATGTTCTATACAATCTAGGAGAAAACTCATTATTTACAATTATTGATTTAAAAAGTGGATTCCACCAGATACCGCTTAGAGAAAAAGACATTGAAAAAACAGCATTTGCTGTTAATAATGGTAAATATGAGTTTAACCGCCTTCCCTTTGGTCTGAAAAATGCACCGGCCATTTTTCAACGTGCACTAGACGATATTTTAAGAGAACACATCGGTATAAAATGTTACGTTTATATAGATGATGTCATTATTTTCAGCAAAACAGAAGAACAACATTTTGAAGATCTTGAAATAATATTGAAAACGCTAGAAGACGCGAATCTGAAAGTCCAAATGGACAAATGCGAATTTCTTAAGGACGAACTTGAATTTTTAGGCTTTACAGTTTCCAAATCAGGCATTAAAACTAATCCTTCTAAAGTTAAATCAATTGTTGAATATCCAATTCCCAAAACATTACGTGATTTGAGATCATTCCTTGGACTGTCAGGGTATTATAGGCGTTTTATTCAAGACTACGCTAAACTAGCCAAACCCCTGACATCCCTTCTCAGAGGGGAAGATGGACATGTGTCCAAACATCAGTCAAAAAATAAACAGATTTCACTTAGTTCAGATGCTCTAGAAGCTTTTGAAAAATTAAAAAATACCCTTGTATCTGAAGACGTTATGTTATCCTATTCAAACTTTGAAAAAGAGTTCCATCTCACAACAGACGCATCGAATTATGCCATTGGAGCAGTACTTACTCAAGAAGGAAAACCAATAACATTTCTCTCAAGAAGCCTTAACAAAACCGAGGAAGCATATGCTGCTAATGAAAAAGAAATGCTAGCCATTATATGGGCTTTAGGCTCTTTGCGTAATTTTTTGTATGGTTCCAAAAAGGTTGTAATATTTACTGATCATCAACCTCTGACATATGCTCTTTCCAATAAAAACACCAATACAAAACTAAAAAGATGGAAAGCTATTCTGGAAGAGTATAATTATGAACTCAGATACACTCCAGGAAAATCAAACGTTGTAGCTGATGCACTTTCACGTATACCACAATCCAAAATAAACTCCATTACTTCCACTGCTCATAGTGATCAAAGCTCTTCTCATAACTTAATACCATGCGTAGAAGCTCCAGTTAACGTTTTTCGAAATCAAATTATTTTAAAAATAGGAAATGAATCTAGCTACCAATTAAAAACTCCTTTTGACGGATTCAATAAACACATCTTCATTGAAAGAAACTTTACTGATGAATTCATAGTAAATATATTTAAAAGATATCTTAACCCAAAAATAGTAAATGACTTATCCGCCCCCGAAAATATAATGAATCGAATCCAACAATTATACGTAATGCATTTTTCAATTTATAGAATTCGGTACACTCAATTATGTGTAGAAGATGTAACCAATGAGGATCGACAAGAAGAATTAATTTTAGAAACCCATAATAGAGCCCACAGAGGCCCGACCGAAAATAAAATTCAACTGTTAGAAAAATATTATTTTCCAAGAATGGCAATCAAAGTTAAAAATAAAGTTAAATTATGTTCAATCTGTAAAACTAATAAATATGACCGACATCCAAACAACAATAAATTAAATAATACCCCTGTACCAACATATCCAGGACACACAATACACATCGACATTTTTTCAACGGACAGTTACCGCGTTTTGACAGCCATAGATAAGTTCACAAAATATGCTGTTGCTAAAATCATAAAATCAAAAGCAATAGAAGATATAAGACGACCTCTTCGCGATATATTATTTTTCTTTGGTGTCCCAACTTCAGTGGTTATGGATAATGAAGCATCGTTTAATTCCAATTCTATATTATTCATGATGAAGGATGAACTAAAAATTAATGTTCATACAGTTCCCCCCTACAAAAGCGAAGTTAATGGTCAGGTGGAACGTTTCCATTCGACACTAGCAGAAATAATGAGATGCTTGAAAAAACAAAATCCATCAAGAAACTTCGAAGAGTTATTAGAAAGAAGTGTAAATGAATACAACCATAGCATTCACTCCACAGTTAGAAAAAAACCTGTAGATTTATATTTCGGTAGACATGTTAGTCTCGACCCAGACGACTATGACAGAACAAGACAAAGCAATATAGATAGAATTATGAAAATTCAAGAAAGGGACATAGACTACCATAACAAAAAAAGGACAGAACCTAAATAGTACAACATAGGCGACATTATTTACGTTAGAGTGAACAAGCGACTTGGAAATAAATTATCTAAAAGATATAAGAAGGAAACGGTTGCCGAAAATGGCAACTCTACAGTTAAGACAGAATCAGGAAAAACAATACATAAAGACCATATTCGAAATTGACATTGATAAGATACTTTCGTTTTCTTTACAGCCTTCTCATTCCAATTATATCAGGAGAAGTCCAAATACTAGACTATTCAGGAACACATATTGTATCCATAAACACAGGCAGAGCGAAAATACAGGACGGTTACCTTAACCTGATACACATCATAGACATCGACCAATACGAACAATTCCTACAAAAAACGAAGACATTTATAACTAATGACATTGATAAATCCCATCCATCTTACTCCTTACTAAATCACGTACTCCTACAATCTATTGAAATACTGTCAAACATAAAACCATATCATCCCGAGAGAAACAAGAGGGCATTAAATTTTATTGGCACTGCATGGAAATACCTTGCAGGTAGCCCAGATCACGATGATTTCGAAATATTAAAAAACTCTGAAGATAAATTAATTGAAAATAGCAATAGACAAATTATTATCAATAATTTATATAATGAGAGGATAAATAATCTTACAAAAATAACTAATGAATTAAAAAATGTAATAAGAAAAGACAGTCATGTCAATAACGAACTTATTTCAAATATTCAATATAGGTTAAGATTAATTAAGGAAGAATTAATAAACATAAAATTTGCCATACAATGGGCAAAGAACAATATAATAAATTCAATGTTATTGTCACAAAATGAAATAAAAATTGCAATTGAAACATTTAATAAAGAAAATTTTACATTCTCCACAATGGAAGAAGATTTAGAGTTTGCTAGAGTAACTATTGTAACAAATAAGACTACACTTTTGTATGTCATTAAAATTCCACTTACATCATACGGTACATATGATAAAATTTTAATCAAACCCGTGAAAAGGGCGAATGTAGCAATTAGATTAGTATATGACGAAATTATTAAAGATAAAACCAAATTTTTTGGAATAAAAGGAAAATGTTTAGAATATAATTCCCTATCAGTTTGTAAGCAAAATCAGTTAGTCGATATAAGTAATGATAGTTGTATACCTAGATTATTAAAAAGCCTTAATTCATCATGCACAACAATAAACAGCCAGCATCTACCCACAATCGAAGAACTTCAGCCCGGAATACTTATGTTAAATCAGTTTAATGGACCTATCACAATTAACGTTACGGATCACAATCTGAATGGAACATATTTGGTGAAGTATCACAATGTCACGATCAAAATTAACAACAAAATCTTCAGAAATCTACAGTTAACAGCAGCGCAGATCATGCCAGCTATAATGCAACCATCACCATTAGAAAAAAGTCACATCAATTTACTCTCGCTAGAAGCATTAAGCGAACTCCACATAAACAACACCATAGAAATAAGAAGACTCAACTCTGGAAGAATTTTAAGTCAATCCTTGTTTAGCGCAGGCACAATAATTATAATTATAATTTTCTTCATAACACTTAAACTATGGAAAGCAAAAACACTTAAAATTAAAATTCAACAGGATTCGTCTAAGGAAAATTGTCATGAAGACCTAAGGACCTCATCTGATTTCAAAGATGAATCATACAAGAGTATAACATTGCCAAATATTTATTCTGGAACATTTTTTTGAATGAGGACATTCAAATTTAGGCAAGGAGGAGTTAACACATATTTTATTTGGAAGTAACAACAACAAATAGAATACGTGCCGAAATGCATTTTTATTAAAATTATGTTATTAACAAATAGCCAGACGCAACCTGATGCCTGACATCCGCCAAATTCCATTCCCACCGAAAATGCAACAGCAGCACCTGCAGCGGCAGCGGCAGCGACACTGATAACAGGTAGAATACGCACCAATACAATTAAAGGCATAGGTTTATTTAAGTTATAAAATGATTGTTAAGGGCAGTTTAAGTTAAGATTTAAATCAATAAAGTCGGCTCTTCCGAACTAACTAAAATAAAATTTGTTTTTTTTACAATAAATGTAAATAAATAAATTAATTTATATATATAAAACAAAGTGGACAAAAGCGCCTGTTTCCCTCTGCTACCCGTAATTTTTAACCAACTTAGTTGATTTTTTTTTAAATGTAGATAATGCGAAGGTTATAGAATAAAAAAGAGAGCTGCTACCTAAATTTTCTTTATTTTTACGAATTCGGTGGGCGAACACTAAGTAAAAAAGGGTCACTGAAACCGGTGTCAGAATTTTTAAAATTATGTAATTTTTTATTAAGGATTGCCGCCCAAATTTTTAAATTTTAAAGAATTCAAAATTACGTATTCTTTCATAGGACTGCCATTTAAATTTTTCTATTTTTACGAATTCGGTGCTGGGGAGAACACTAACTTAAAATGGATTCAGATCACTGAATCTGGATCCGTTGTCATAAAAAAAAGTATGCTATTTTTTACCATAGGGTTGCCGCACCTAAATTTTTACGAATTCGTGGCTGGGCGAACAAAAACTAAAAATGGGTCGCTGAATTCGAATTCGTCTTCAAAATTTAAATGTAACGTAATAATTTCCATTGAATTCCATCTAAAACACTACGCAAAAATTAAGCGTAGCCCGGTTATTGAGCCTAAAAACGATGTAGTTCTCTTACCATAGCACAATGGGCGCGCAGATCACTATTGCTGGCCAAAACCTATTTTTTCACTCTCTGTTATTGTTTCATTGTTATTGTAATCTAATAGAAAATACTTCAAAACAAACAAAAATGCATTTTGTTTTTGTAATTACTAATTTACAGTTCAACAGAAAATCATCTACGTTGAGCTTTCTGATTAAAATTGTTAAGCAAATGCGTGCGCGTTTTTTTTAAGGTTATTAAAATATTAGTCTTGATTATAAAAAATTAAAAAAAAAAAGTAAAATATGGATAATAAGAGTAATAGTAAGTACTTTAAATTATATATATAAAACTTTAAAAAAAAAGTTCTGGTGCAGTGAAAAAAATCAATTGTTTAATGCAACCTATAAAATTATTGTATTGCAAAATTTTTCCCAAGTTTTCCCAGCCTAAAATAAAAAAAAAAAAAAAAATTTCGGATGTGGTAATTGTGTTTTATTATGTTTTGTATTGCGACTTTTTTGGGATTTTTAAGAAAAACGCTTTTTTCCAGACAACTTCTGCTTCAAAAATGTGGATATTTTTCAAGTTTGACAAAACGAGAAGATCAAAGATAAAAAAATGCCTCTGTTACCAACTATCTGATCGAAAAAATTGGTGACAAAAATATCCATGATGATTGTTTAAAATTCTTGTTAGAAAAAGTGCGCAAACTGTGTCAAAAATTAACGGTAAAATGGGGAAAGTGTCATAGAAGGATGGATGTTTTTCAAGCACAAAATGAGCAAAACAACAACAATAGTCAGCAAAACTTCACAAATCATACGTTTCGCTACATTGAAAACAACAACAACGATTATGTGGAGAGAACCGCCAATTCACAGTATGGCGCATGAATACCAGAAAACCATCTCTGAATCTTTACTGGCGCATCTATTGAAGTTGCAGTGTTACTCGGCTGTGTTAAGTATCTTGAGAATATGTACTTATGTGCTAATAATCTCTATTTTATTTTTATTATTTTGTGTGCCTAAAAATGGTTTTAAATTCTATTTTAAGATACGTAAATCTATTAATATCTATTTTAATCTAACTTATTTTCTTTTTAAATGGATGCAATATTTTTTCATTATTATTTCCTTTTATATACGCTTATAATATACGCTTAGCATATACGCTAATATGCTTGCGTTGCTGTAGTATTTGCAATAATATTTTATCTTTTTAATGTTAAACACATTAAATAATTGTAGATGCGGATCCAAAGACAGTAATTTTTCGCTCATTCGTATTTTATGCAAACAAAAAATTGGTTTGAAAATCTGTCATATAAACGCACAAAGCTTAAACAACAAGATTGATGAATTTCGATTTATTTTTAAGGGCTCCGGGGAAGATGTAATCTGTGTTTCAGAAACCTGGTTTCGGTACTGTGTCCCCGATAGCCTAATCAGTGAGAAAGGGTACAAAATCTTCCGTGTGGACAGGGCGGGTCATGGTGGAGGCGTAGTGATATATATAAGAGAAGGCATAGCATGTAATTTTGTTTGCAAATCCAGCGCAGATGATACAATTGAATATTTATTTATTGAGGTAATTCATGGTACAGATAAAATTCTTATTGGAAACGTATATAGACCAAATCGTTACCTGATTACTGATATCTTACTCCAAAGAATTGAAACCATAGGCATCTCATATACAAACATAATAATTTCAGGTGATTTTAACTGCAATTAATTGAACGAAAATCATCTAAGGGACAATATGCAAGCTCTGAGCTTTACTTCAGTTAACTCTATCGTACCCACTCACTACACTGAGCATAGCAATACCTTATTAGATTTGTTTTTTGTTAGCGACTATGAAAAGGTTTTACTATATGACCAAATCTCAGCTCATGTGTTCTCGAAGCATGATTTAATTTTCATGACATACAACTTTCAGCTTGTCTACAATTGAAGAAAAAATTGAATATCGAGACTATCGAGAAAAACATTGATTATTTTGCTCTAAACGCAGAAATTAATTGCCTTAACTGGACCGACATTTTCCACATGACCACGGTTAACGAACAATTACGCCTCTTGATGGGCAACATCAAATATCTTTTCGAAAAGTATGTCCCTAAAAAAACGAAATTGATTAACAACCGGACAACCTCCTTGGTTCTCAGGCCGTATAATAAACATTAAGACACCCGAACTGCATACACAATTCAAGGAACTTAGACGAAACGTTATAAAGATAACTAGGGAAGCGAAGACAGCCTATTTCGAAGAAAAGTTCAAATCAGCTTTAAGAAGCAATGATAAATGGAACTTGATCCGTCAGACCGGTATAACCAAAGATGCGACAAGAGCGCCCATAACCGTTGACTGCAATGCCTTAAATGCAAAATTTATAGATATTCCTCTGCCCACCCCAATAAACAACCGCTACACGGAGATCGAGGCTCCACGAAATAGCCCCCAAATGAAATAACCCCCAATGAAATAAGCCCCAATGAAATAAGCACCAACGGAAATGAAATAAGCCCCAAATTTTCAAAATGAAATAATGCCCAAACGCAATGAAATAACACCCAAGTGGAAAATGAAATAAGCCCCAAAACTTTGGGGTTTATTTCATTATGAAATAACACCCAACAAAAAAATGACATAAGCCCCAATGAAATATCCCCCAAAAGAAATGAAATAAATCACAAAAAACAAAAACACTAAACTTAAAATGAAAATATCCCCAAAATAAATGAAATAACCCCCAATGAATAGTCACTTCTGCAATTTAGTTGTACACTTGATGCCTTTGCAAACAGTTGAAACAGTAGAAATAATATATTATGAACCAACTAGAAAAAATGCAACGCATGGAAAAAATCAATTGGAAGCCCGAAGGAGACTTCTTAATAAAAACGATATAATTAACTTTAATGACGTTCCAAAATTTATTGTTAATTCCTTTTTCGGAGAGGGAACCTACAAGACACGATTAATTGCAACAACTTTTGGTTTTCTGAATGGTCTTCATACAATGCAGTTATTTTCTTTGATACGATGGAATCCTTTCAAGATCAATGATAAGCGAAAAATTATATTGCTTTATGAGTGGTTGCAAAATCCAGAAAACGGACGACGATATTATAGTTTCAATGTTATAAAAAAACTTGTTATGTATTGTAATGGAGACATAAGAAAATATGGTCGAAGACTCTAACAATTTTATTAGTATTCAAAATTATAAACAAATTCATTTCTTAAACAAATATATAATAAACAACAATATTATGCAAAATATTCAAAATACATATTTTTTATCATTATTTACATAAAAACTTGTAAAGTATCGTCAACTTCACTTCTGCACACTGGACATTTAAATTTTTGGTGACTATTTGCAATAGCCTCAGCCTGCAGACTGAGAACGCACTGGTTACATATTTTTAAATGCTTACAAGGCAGCATAACTATATTGGGCTCCACTTCCATGCACACAACGCACATGATTCGTTGGGATCTCTCCTGTAAGAAATCAGGCAATATGTTGTCATCCTCTTCTTCGTCTTTCTCCTCCTCCATGTAATGAAGCTCTTCAAAAGCGTCATCATCTGGTTCCAAGTCAACGCAAACTTCATATTTTGGAAATGCCAATCGATTAAGGAACACTGATGAAGTAATGCTGCTCATTCGAAGCTCATTGGATGCTTTTTCTATTTTTGCTGCTTTATCCAGAACAAGCTTTTTTCGTTTTGCTTGACAATTTATTCCTCCACTATTGACCAGCAAATCAAACTCTCTGCTCTTCGAAAGCTCTTCATTTTGAAGCACTTTCAAGAATTTGAAAAAATTTCCGTGTTTCTGTATCATTCTTCCCAATACTCCGTTATATGCTTCTAAAGAAGAGGTTGTTCGAGTACTCGTTCCGAATACGGAAATTTCTTCAGCACCAATCTATATTAAATTTTTTGTAGAATCCTGAAAGAATGTGTGAAATTGTAAGTGGTTTACCTTGTTTAGCCATTGTTTTTCATAATATTTCAGAAGTGTTTCAAATCTAAATTGATCATCAAATTTCTCGATGTCAGATTTAATGGCCTGGAATGAACGGTTCATATGTCCTGCAGGCAATAAAGGAAGCAACAAAAGTTTGTGGTACTGTAATGAAGCTTTTTTATTTTGCCGTATAAACGTTGAAAGTTCCTTAGATTTTGCTGCTAATTGCCGTCTAACCGCCTGACAAAAGTGAAACCAACAACCATATAGCTGTGAAGTTGAAAACACTGTTTTTATGGCCTTTCGTAGTCCAACTTCATAATCAGTGATGAAAACAGCTCCATCCAAATTAATTATATTTGTTTTAACATAGTTAAAAAAATGTAAATAACATTTGAATGACTTCTTATTCATTAGAGCGAAAACGAATGGAAATATCTGTTAAAGATCAAATTTTTTTAATAATATTATACCACAATGATTTGTTTGTTTTTATATGCGCCTTTAACATATGAATATTTTGTAAAAGGCAAAAAAACAGAATAAAGTTGTCAAATTCACAAAATGCAAAACAAGGCTTTAATTAAAGTCTTAAAATACGAACAAAATTCAAAATTAGTAGATAACCTAAAAAACAATTACTATTACCCACTACTACCGTATAATGTGTTTCATATACGCCTTTTACAGTATAAATATTTTGTAAAAGGCGCAGCTACATAGAAAAAATTTTATTTAAGTTTTAAAACAAAAGAAATACGAACAAAATTCTAAATTTGTAAAAATTAAAAAACATATTCATTTAACACACTTTTACTATAATTTCTTTAATATACGCCTTTTACAAAATGAATTATTCGTAAAAGGTGCAGCTACACAGACAAAAAATTTTAAAAATTATCAAATTTACTTAATACAAAAAGTAAGTAGATAAAGTAAAAACACTACAACCGTATCATATGCGCCTAAAAGAGAATGAATAATTCGTAAAAGGCGCAGCTACACAGAAAAAAGAAATGATACAAATTATCATATACACAAAATTCGGATAAAAGGTTTTATTTAAGCGTTATTATGCTCCTAACTTACTTTCTGTGAATATTGAACATGAATTAATAGCAGTTGCTTAAAACACCCGGTAGGAACTATCGCAAATGTTCCATCAATTAATATCTTCCGGTCATTGTTATTGGGAATGTTGTCCTTAATGAGCTGCATAGTTTTATCCGATGCAAAGATGCAATAGGAAAAGTCCTTCTCCTCGTGACATAATTTAAAAAATGGTTGCGGAAGTCCATTCTCATTGAGGCTCATCCCAAAAGTTTCCATTATGTTATTTCTTTTAAATAATTTAATAACATCCGACGGAGTTTTTGGAGATGCCTCATACACTTTGCTGGTTATATATTGCAAGCCACGCTGAATTTTACCAAAATCCATGTTTTTAGTTACTTGCTGATTGCTATGTAAAAACGAAAACCACATTTTTAAGCAAGTGTATTTTGGAAAGATAAGACTATTTCGAAATTTAACTTTGCAAATAAAACACAGCAAACTAATATTGTTCATACTTTTACAACAATTCAAAAATTTACTTACTTATTACACACATTTTGGAAGGTTTTCCTTATACCACTAAGAGCGTTTGAGTCACCCATGATGCTTTCATTATCCAAACATTTTCTTTTAATGCAATTGAGAGCTTTTAGTTCATCATACAGGTCTTTTTGTTCCGCATGATTATGTTCACCGGAATCCGCACATTTTGAACACACTCCGTTCTCAACTACAACACGACACTTGCAATTCGAATTATAACACACATAATAAATTTTATTTTTATATAAAGATTTTTTTAAATACAACTGCTTTTCAGCTACTGAATAAAGAATGCTAGAATTTAATCTTTTTCCCGCAATAATTTCGAACTCCATTGCAATCAAAAATACTTTCTATGATGTTACGCGTTGAATAATCATACAAGAACTAACAATAAATCAGACGCTGCAAATCAATAGAAGACAAAAATTTTGTAAAATTTTTGTTTTAACAGTTAAAGAATTGGATACTGAAAAAAAAATTCGTTACTTCAATTCCGTTTTATTGAAAACAACTCATCGAAAACCTAAATTAAAGAAAATGAAATAACCCCCAAATAAAATGAAACAACACCCAAATTTATTAAATGAAATAGCCCCCAAACAAAATGATATAACCCCCAAAAAAACAAAAATGAATATGAAATAACCCCCAAAAGTAAAAATGAAATAACAGCCAAAATTTAGGAAATAAGCCCCAATCCGTTGGGGCTTATTTCATATGAAATAAGCCCCAAAAACGTATGGAGCATTTTTGGGGCTTATTTCATTTTTTTTTTGGTGCTTATTTCATTTGGGGGTTATTTCGTGGAGCCGGAGATCGATAGCCCTCTTCATCATTTTGCTGAGTTCAGTTTTGCTTGCGTACGGCAATCGGATGTGCTGGAAAGTTTTCTTGCAATCAAATCTAATGCTATTGGGCTTGATAATATGCACCCAATGTTCATCAAAGCCTTACTTCCAAAATTGTTACCTTACCTAACACACTTCTGCAACACAATATTTACAACCTCTACTTATCCCTCCGAGTAGAAAAAAACCAAAATTATACCAATACCTAAGGCTGGCAATGAATTTCGTCCCATTACCATTTTGCCTTACATGTCCAAAGTTTTCGAGATTTTAATGCACAAACAAATAAATAATTATTTTCAGGAACATCAGCTTCTCACTGAAAAACAATTCGGTTTTAGGTCAAACAGGGGCTGTGTAACAGCATTGTTAGACGTAACCGAACAAATTCGAGTTAGCCTAGATGATAATAAGCTCGCCTTCTTGGTTCTTTTGGATCACTCAAAGGCCTTCGACACAGTTGATCATGGTTTTCTCTGCACTAAGTTGTCACGCCAGTTTAATTTTTCAAGACCCTCTACAAATCTTCTAGCGACATACCTTTCAAATAGGTCACAAGCCGTGAGTATTGGCACCTCATACTCAAACTTTTTACCAGTCAATAGAGGAGTTCCGCAAGGCTCATTACTAGGACCCCTGCTTTTTTCTATATATATAAACGACTTGCCCAGTGTACTCCAACACTGTAGTATTCAAATGTACGTAGACGACGTTCAATTGCTCATAACTTGCTTGCCTAATGACACAAAATCCTGCACGGATAAGCTTAATGAAGATCTTGAACACGTGAATAACTGGGCGATGGTAAATGGATTATGCCTTAACCCCTCCAAATCGAAATGCCTGGTTGTAGGTAGCGCGTTAAGCAACAGGATAGTTAGCCCCAACATATGTCTTAACGGCTCAAACATCGAAATTGTGCCCTCGGCAAAAAATCTTGGAATTATCTTTAATAGTTCAATGAGCTGGGCTAATCACATCTACATCTCTATTGGTAAGACCTACGCTATGCTACGCACCCTTTGGACTACCCAATATTATACCCCCTGGGAGATTAGAATGCTTTTAGGCAAAAATTATCTTGTGCCTACACTTTTATATGGCTGTGAAATCTTTGCAAACTGTGATGCCATCAGCAGGCATAAAATTAATGTTGTTTACAACAATATTACACGTTACGTCTTTGGTCTGAGGCGATCTGATCATATCTCACAGTTTGCAAAACAAATATTTGGAATGATTTTCGATAATCTTCTTAACTTAAGAGCTCTTACCATGCTACATAAAATTATATATACTTCTGAGCCTAAATATCTTTTTGAAAAACTAAAATTCATGCAGTCTAACCGCGGAAAGAAACTTATTTTGCCATAACATAAGTATCTTTCCTCCAAACGAGAATTTTTTGTCTACACCACTCGTCTTTGGAATTCGCTGCCACACAACATCCAAATTACTACCAACGCAACGCAGTTCAAAAACAAACTAACATATTATTTGTCATCTATTTAGTTTTCCCAATATTACAATAGTGGGACCCGACCTCTGAAATTTATTTTTAATTACTTCTCCAATTAATTTGTTTAAAGTTAAAGCTTATTTCTCTTGAAAATTAAATGTAAAATTAGTTGTTTTAATCTTATTAATATTATTTTTCCTTCGTAAGATTTACAATATAATCAAACTCTATACCTACTCTAAATAATGTTAGCGCTAGTTATAAGTGAACTCTTGTTAGAGCTAGACTGAAATAAAAAATAAAAAAAAAAAAAAATGCTGCTTGGCTTAGCACCACAACAGTGTTTGAATATAAAAAAAATGCCGAAAGATGTAGCAGACGAAGAAAACGCGGTAGAAGCAAGTGCAGAAGAAGCAAGTTCGTCAGGATGTGGGCGTCCACGACTATCATATCCTGAAAAGTCAGATCGAGGTAAGAGAAGGGAAGCAGCGGAACTTTCGGTATCTAAAGGAAACGAGACGAGCCTACTGGTTGAAGCAGCAGCAACATCAGCTCGTAAACAAGGAAGAGTTGATTTGGCCGTCGTTCTTAAGGAAACGATGGAAAGCCCAACAAGACCGTCTAAAATCCGAAAAATATGTTTCCAAGATGTAAAAACGCCTATTGTCGCTTCAGAAGAAGAGGCGTTAGCATTTCTACTTGAAAACAATTTTACAAAGCAGCAGTATTGTAATATACGTTTTGAAAGCAAGCAAAGAAATTCCGACATTTTTCCATCTTACATGAAAGTCAGTGCTGCGAAAAGTAAGTGCAGACCTGAGGGTATAACTCTAAGTGAAACAATTGCAAAAGTTCCATTAGAAATGCTTTTAAAGAACACAGCAACAAGGATAATTGAGATGCAACATGAAGTTATTGTAGCATTTATGAACTCTGATCAAAGCAACTGCATATCAACTGAATTGATTTTAAGTTATGGGTTCGATAGCAGCTCAGGTCAAGCGCAATTTGAAACTTTTGTTGAGCCAAGCACATCTCGTAATGTGGATTCATCTCTTCTGGCAACAACTGTAATTCCCTTGAGGCTTTTGCATTTCTCAGGAATGCCCCTTTGGAATAATCAAACTCCGCTATCCGCAAGGTTTTGTCGGCCGTTAAAATTAGAATTAGTCAAAGAAACAATTGAAGTTATTAAAAATTAAGAAGCTGACTTAAAAAAACAAATTAGGCTAGAAAAATTGCAGATAAAACTCGCAGGAGATAAGACTGTTGAAGTAACTTTCGAATTGTTCCTAACAGTAATTGATGGAAAAGTTTTGAATGCTTTGACCGGAACTAAATCGTATCAAGCTTGTCCTATATGTGGTGCTACTCCAAAGAATTTTCTTAATATTACAAAATATAACTCTGAAAAATTTGAGCCTATCAAGGGTAGCTTAAAGTATGGAATTAGTCCCTTGCACTGCAGGATTAGATTTCTTGAATTTGTTTTACACTTAGGCTACAAATGTGATATAAAAAAATGGCAGATATGGTCTGAAGAAGATAAAAAAAGCAGTTACAATAAAAAAAAAAAAATTCAAAAAGCATTTGAATTCGACCGAGCTTGGCCTACGCGTGGATCTTCCGAAAATTGGTGGTTTCGGTACTACGAACGACGGCAATACTTCTCAACGTGCATTTACAAAATATGATGTGTTTTCAAAAATTACTGGAGTTGACCAAGAATTAATATTTCGTCTTAAAACTATATTAATATGTTTGTCATGTCAGTTTCCTTTGAAATTAGAGAAGTTTGAAATATATTCCTTTCAAACGGCTTAACATATTCAAAATAAATACCCTTGGCTACCCATGACAGCTACTGTTCATAAAGTACTTATTCTCTCTAAACAAATAATGCAAAACACAATACTTCCAGCTGGTTGTTTTGGTGAGGGCGCTGCTGAATCCCGACATAAATTTTATAAAGCTGATAGATTACATCATACCCGCAAAACGAGCCGCACTGATAACATGATAACAGGCTATGGATTCTTCTGATCCACTTATATATTCTCTGCGTTTAAGTACACGCGTACACTAAAGGATACGTGCAACGCTTCCACCAGAAGTTATCGATTTATTAAGATGTGAGGGTCCTTTTGAAGCATATATGCTTGAACAGCACGAAGATCCAAATGAAAGTACCGATGACGACGATGAAGAAGAAGATTTTGAAACGGAAAACTTGATTTTGGAAAATGGATTGGATATTCTATAATAATTTTTATCAACATATATTCAATTTTAAGTCTAAAATGAACTAAAAAAAACTTTTAAAAAAATTATTTTTTATATCAAAAGGAATGAATCCATCTTAATTTTAGCAAATATAGTCTCATTCGCAATCAAAATGCCTTGCAAGTCTTAAAAACTTTGTATAAGGGTGTAGTCGCTGATTTCGATTTAAATACCAAATTTCGAAATCTTAAAGTAGTTTATCGATAATGACTCAAAATACCGTATACCACACTGAAGTCGTTATTTAAAATTTTGGCATTAAATTCAAAGTCAGCGACCCCGAAAAACCCTTTACACAACGTTTCATAGAGATACAATGACATTTTGAAATTTTGACCACCATATTGGATCCGCAATTTTGAATTTTTAATTTTTGACATCGAATTCGAAATCAGCGACCTCGAAAACCCCCTTAAAGAGCTTTTCAAAATTTTTGGCCAGAAAAAGTGTTCAGCGAGCCCATAGTGCATAGGGATGCCAGCTATTTTTTTTTACTTTTATGAACTCGGTCCTTGTGCGTACACTAGGTAAAAATTAGTCTGTAATTTTTTTCATAGAGATGCCAACTATTTTTTATTTTTACGAATTCGCTTTTGAAAGATATTACCTAAATTCTCTACAATTTATTAAAAAAGTTAGATATATTGTATATATATATATTCGAGTGGCTCTTTGGAACCAATTTTTTTTTATAAATTCAAAATGTGCACGGGACTCGATTGTTCATTTATATGTAAAAAAAAACTGTGAAATTTTCAGGAAAAAATATTGATATTTAAACGTACATGTAGTGACGTTTATATTGAAAATTTGATTTATATGGGGATAGTGATCTTTTTCCAAAAAAAATCCCAATAACATTTTTTTAAGCTCAAATTCTCTAAAGGCTGGTACGCACTTCGTTTTTTATTTAATTTTTCTTTAAAATGAGTTATCAAACATGAAAATCGAATTTAATTTACCAGAGTTATGAGTTTTTACTTTTGGAAAAAAATCTCTTTTTTCTTGTTGTATTAAAAAAATCGCAAAAATTCAAATTTTAAAAAAATTTTGTGAAATGGCATAGAAATATTTTTTAAAACTATACCTAATGCAGATGCAAGAAATGGTGTAATTATGTTGAATAACTTGGTCGTTATGAATTTTTTTGATAGAAGTGTACCTTTTTGAAAATTTCGAGTTTGTGTATTTTTACAGAAAAAATTCTCAAAAATTTAAAAATCCAAATTATGAAAAAGCCCACAAGATATGAACTTAACATAGTTTTGAGCTATTTTGTGCAAAAAATTATAAAAACCAAAAATCGGATCAAAAAGTTATAGCTGTTGAAACTTGACCTTTTTTTCAATAATCCTTAAAGTGCCCTTTTCTGGCATATCGAACACAGCAACAAATCATAAAAAAACGAAGATTTCCCATTTAAAATGACTTCAATAATTCTTGTAAGTATATCTGATCGACTTTCGAAAAAGTTTGGAATTCCAGGGTTGAGAAAATATATATAGGAAAATTGGGTTGCCCTGGTTTTAGAGTAAAAAAAACATAAAAACACCTCAAAAATACAATTTTTCAGCTACTTGCAAATTTTCTTTGTTATTATTTTTATTATTTTGTATTATTTTTTTCAAAAATATGCAGCATAAAAATAATATATTAATAATATTAATATTTTTGAAATTCCTAAATTTTCCAGAATTTACAAAGATTGCCATAAAAAAAATTACTATATGATTACCATAGTTGGGCACTTTGCAGTACCAGTAAAATTGCAATAAAATAAATTTTTATTGATAATGAAATTTTATTTGCATTACCAATAAAATTTTACTTATAATGCAATTCAGTTTGCATTACCAGTAAATTTTTAGTAAAAATAAATATTTACTAATTACTGAAAAAAAATTGCAGTAAAAATAAATTTTTACTGGTTACTGAAAAAAATTGCAGTAAAAATAAAATTTTACTGATTACTGCAAAAATTTCAGTAAAAATTAATTTTTACTGATTTCCGAAAACAATTGCAGTAAAAAATTCTTACTGATCATACAATTAACCAAATAAAATAAATCATTTAAAAAAATGCGATTAATTTTTTTTAATCATGTTTTATATACTTGATATACGCTGTTAGCTTACCACTTATTTGTAAACCCCGACCGGTTGAACAACTTGGAACCCCGAAAACAAAGCCTGGATCATTCATAGAATCGTCACTATCGAAATGTGTTCAACTCATATATATTTCTTATTTATTGACACTTGGAATATTAGTTATAACGATAACACGCGACAAACTATGATTCAATATTAGAGTGCACCTGCTTTACACCTATTACACAGTGATGGCAAATATCAAATTGGTTGACCTAAAGAAGCTGAGTTGTTACAAACGCTGAGTTGTATAAACTTACGCCATTTATTTCCTCTGGTTAGAGAGCGTTGAATTTTCAGTTCTATTAGGAATTTTTAGTAATCAGCCAAATTACACTGGTAATGCAAATTAAATTTCAGTAGGAGATTTTTTTAATGTAATCTTTTTCAGTAATCAGTAAAAAATTAATTTTTAGTGCAATTTTTTCAATAACCAGTAAAAATGTTTTTACTGCAATTTCTTTCAGTAGTCAGTAAAAATTTATTTTTACTGAAATTTCTTTCAGTACTCAGTAAAAATTTATTTGTACTGAAATTTTATTCAGTAATCAGTACAATTTTTTTTTTACTGAAATTTCAATCAGTAATCAGTAAGAATTTACTGGTAATGCAAACTAAATATAATTATCAGTAGAAATTTACTGGTAATGCAAATTAAATTTAATTATCAGTAAAAATTTACTGATTAATGTTATTTTTAATGCATTTATTATATACTGCAGTGTGCCCATGTATAATGATTACTAAATGATTATTTTTTATCTATCGACATTTTATATTTTTTTTCTCAAAACCACCTTGTAAAACGTAAAATAAAGAGTTTGATTTTTCGTGTTTGAACATGGCTACATATTAAAAAAAAAGTGTTGCAATTCCTACTTGAATTCCTAATTGATAGCTTAATAAAGAAATTTAAGTATATACAAGCAACAATTTAAGTATAGATCTCGAAGATGTGCCTTAATTTTAATTTTGTACATTGTATATCGTTGATTTTAATCCAAAAAAAACCATAACATTTTTAATTTTTCATAGGAGAAGCCAAAAGCAATTTGAAAAAGCACATATACTACATTTAAAATTCGTCCCCTCTTCTTAATTTCGTTTATAAAAAAGAAATTTTTGAATATCTGTCCAAAGAATGGCTTTAAAATCGGAAATATGTCCAATTTTAAAACGATTTTGGCTTCTCCTATAAAAAACTCAAATTGTTACAGCTTTTTAGATTTAAGGTGACGATATTTAATACACCTATTTGTTTGTGTTTTAAAAATTAAGTTTATCCTGTGAGAAAAAAATATATGTAACTATTTTTAAGAGAATATAATTCTTGAAATACTTGTAAAGTACAAATGAACTGATGTATGTATTTTTGTTAACATCTTATTAATGGAATTTTATTAGTATTAGCTTATGTTTCATAAATTCTGATTGTTCTAAATTCTAAAGTCTGATAAAAATCAACAAAAAGATGTTTTTAAACTTTTTTTTTGTGTTTCTTTTATATCTATAATAAATTTTGTTTATATGTATCTTTTAAATTGAAAGTAGAAAATTTTCTTCGAATATAAAAATTGTAAGTGGAATATTTAGCATATTTTTTTTTTTTAACAAAATGCATATTTCTACAAAAAACTTCTAGTCACACTGAATAGAACCTCAACCGTTGATCGTACTTTGATCGTAAATATCGTAACGAAGGGTACGAGCAAAGTAAGTACGAGCAAAGTACGATCTGACAAGATGAGTAGGAAAATTGTATTGTATTGTATTGTATTTTTTATTGAGACTTTATAAACGATTTTACATGAATTCTTAGTAAACAGTATCTTAAAAGTTAAAATAGCGGCTGTGATTGTATGGCCAGCATAATCTGTTACAATATTAATTAATTTAATATATCGAACGCTTCACGGCTATTAATACTTTTAAAGACTATTTAACTCTTGCCTGACGAGTATAATACCAATCACATTTGACGTATGTCATAATACATAGATATATATACAATTTTTAACGCTAATACTAGAGCAAGTGAGACAACGACAAGCGTGAAAATGTTAAACATAAACACGCTAAGCTTAACCTACTTTATACAACGTCGTTGCAACTTTTATAATCATGATTGCATTTTAATGAAAGAGATCTATATATCAATTTTATCTTACTTACACAATCTTTTAGATAAAACGAAAACACATACACTATAATAACTTTCTATAACACTATAACTTTCAAAGTACATACAAGTACCAAAGTACATAAAACAAAACAATAGCATTTAATAATTTAGCAACATTTAGTTTTTAACAATTCTGATTCATAAAATTTCTTTATATTCAGTCTTACATTAAATCGATAAGGCAATTTTGTTAATATATAAAGAGTAAAAATGAATAAATAATTTATCTTTCTAGTAGATATTTGGATCTGTCAGATTGTGTTAATTTTGTAGTTAATATGTTATAATACCTTATTTGTAAGGTACTTAAGTAATTTTGACTGTTATAAATGATGGAACATTAAAATTGAAGTGCAATATATTTACACATATACATATATAAAAGAACCCATATATGAGTCACACAAAAAACATTTGAGAATTAAATACATAAAAAAAGGTAAGTTCTGTTCTCCAAGATTTACCTTAATATGTAAGATTCGTTGTACCAAAAAAAATACCGAATTTACTGAGTTGACCTAGCCCCGGTTATGCCCAGGTAAGGCTTTTAAAAAAAAAGATAAGGGAGATCCATTGGGCCCATCCTGAGGGTTTTCCAAGGCAATACCAACTGGCGAATGGTAAGAAGAGTCCTGACAAGAAATTTCCGACTGCGGGGAGAAGATATCCCTGATGGTTTCATTCTCAGAATGACTTAAGTTAACAATAAATTTTTTCATTAAAGAAGAGGCATAGCTTATAATTGGGGTCACATTAGCTTCTCTATACACCGACTCATTAGAAAACCTTTTATTATGAGTTTCAAAGTTCCTCGAAATGCAGAGTCTGAGAACTTTTCTTTCCAATTTTTCTAAATCCTTGCCAACCGTTGGTGAAATCGTGAACCAGCAGGGGAATGCATAGATCAGCACAGGTCTAATCAATGTTTTATAAAGAAGAAGTTTAGTCTTTTTCTGCATTTGGGTAATACATAAAATTGAGGTAAGCATATTGGTGACCTTTCTGGCCATCTCAATATTATTTCTAGCATGAAGATTAAATTTTAAAAGATGATTAAAACTGACGCCGAGATATTTAATACTGTTTTTCAAGGTAATCTGAGTGTAATCTATTATCAGAGAAAGATTGCACTTGCATTCCTGGAACAGATGCAGTCTGATTTGAGATTATTTATTAAATTTTTATTAAACCCATCTTTTATAAAATATATCGATTTTTTCAATATGGACTTTAAGTTTTCTGAGCGCATTGATAGGATAATCGTCATTAGCATATGCAAAGGTGTCGTCCGCAAAGAGTAGTCCAGTGGAAGCAGGTATATTTCCAATTTCACTAACATGTGGAACGTCGTGCATGAAGATGTTAAAGAGTTTGGGACCCAAAGCCGAGCCCTGTGCTACCCCACTCAAAGTACTGCAAATGTTAGAATGGTTTTCCCCAACTTTAATGAAGAATTTTCGCCCCGTCAAAAAACTATCCAGCAGATGAAAGACCTGAATTGGAAAGTTCAATTTCAAAATTTTATACAATAGTCCATCTCTCCAGACGTTGTCAAACACTTTTTCAACGTCAAGAGAACACGCCACAGTGCATTTTTTTCTCGAAGTCCAACAGTTACATCGTCATGTACTTTCAATAAGGCGTGCACTGTTGAGTGTTTTCTCTTAAACCCGAACTGATGGTCAGGAATGCAATCAAAAGGTACGTCTGGAGACTCCATCTTTGCCATCAATACCCTTTCCAGGACTTTACCCACGTTAGACAGCAGAGAAATAGGTCGAAAAGTTTTCAGATTAAAATCATTTGGTTTTTTTAGAAAAGGTTAAATTCTAGCTTTATTCCACAGTTCAGGAAAATAGCCATTATTGATGCAGTTATTGAAAATAATCGCGAGGAATCTAATTGAAAACGGTGCCAACTTTTTTAGGAAAAAATTAGAGATTAAATTGGGTCCACTCGACTTCTTTGCTTTAAGGTTATATAAAATTTCAGTCACCAAGCCCTGAGATGTAAAATATTCTGTTGTAGGCGGCACAAGCGCCGAAACATCGGTATTAAAGACAAAGATATGTTGGGGTTTTAGAATTCTAGCGGAATAGACAGTATTTTTAACCTCATCAACTAAAGCGGGGTCAAATGAAGGCAACTTTTCTTCAAAAACTGCTTCAAAATGTTTTTCAAATCCCGAAACAATTTCCGTCTGATTAGTAATAGTACTATCATTAACAATAATTTTTTCACAAGTGAATTTTTTATTTCTACCGATTATTCTACAAACTTCTTTGAAGGCATGAGGGCCTGGAACAATTCTGGCCAATCTTTTCCCAAATTGACTATTCAACCAAATTCTAATTTTATCACATATTATTTTCTTGAGTAAGGCTATCCTACCCGAAAGCTGCTTGTACTCTCTACCAACCCTGTTGTACTTATTGTGATATGAGTTTTTTTAGTTTTTTTTTGGATAAGTGTGTTTGGTTTTAAACAGTTTTTCAATTTCTTTCTGAAGATTTTTATATTTCTTAAATGACCACGTCACCACCTCGGAGTGTATATCCAAAGTATCTAAAAAAATATTGTTAAAAAACTCAATATGTTTATCTATTTCAAAGATCATCAGATTGACAGAAAGAGAAGGCATACAGCGGAACAATACTTCATCCAATTCCTTCTTAAATAGGTCCCAATCTGTAAATTTAAATGATTTGTTGGAAGTAGATTCAACAAATGGGATATCAATTGGATCGATCTTAATATTAAGCAGCAAAGGAAAGTGATCAGTAAATGTTGGAAGTGTTCGTAATGAAAAGTTGTTATCCAGTAAGTTTAACATATGTGCAGAAATCAAAAAGTGGTCTAAGAATAAAGCACTTCCTGGAAATGTAGGAGGTAATGTAGGAGGTATTATTGGTCAGAGAGAGTAGGAAGATGCGATACCATTTTTCAAAATTTTTCCCATTCATATTGTAAAAACCATCTCCCCAGTTATTGCTTTTCGCATTTAAATCTCCTCCGATTATTGCCCCGTCAAAATGTGAAGACAAACTTTCAATTTCATTTAAGCCTTCCTAAAGCGTCTCACAATCATACCTTGTAGGGATATAAATGGAACCAATCAACAATTTCTTGTGAGAACCCTTGATTTTAATACTAATAGAGATGAACAAACTGGTTTAACATTGATGAACAGTCATTGACATTTTTCATAAAGGTCTCAATCTTTTCTAGAAGACTCTGTACCCCCTCTCCAAACAGCTCTTTAGACAAATCAAAAAATTGCCCCAGTGTATTTCCTTTATTTGAACCACGGTGGACTCCCACTGGAGCAACTTGTTCTTTAAAATGGCTGGCATATGAGACTGTAAGTGGTGGTGGAACTCTAGGCAAGCTCGCGCAAAGACTTCAACTCTTGACCTAGCATTCTCTTTAATTTTTAGTGAAATTTTCTTTTTATAAAGGGCATATTCCTTAAACTTCTCACATCCCCTATAGTTGGCAGGATGATCTTTTTTGCAATTAACACAAAAGGGCTTCTGACCCGATTCTTTCGTTGCAGTGCACTCCCCAGGAAGGTGAACATTATTGCACTTCACGCACTTGAAGTCGCTTGCACAGTTTTTAGCAATATGGCCGAATTGCTGGCACCTTCTGCATTGAATCGGGTCAGAAGTTCCTTTAGGCTTATCCCATTGAATCAAACTTTTACATTTCATTAATAGGCTTCCCTGAAGGAATTTAAACAAAAACAAACCATACCTGATCTCCCTCCTAGATCGGACTGTGGAAAAATTGGTAACTTTCTCCACACCTCCAGGTATTAATGATAACAACTCCTCAAGGACCTCCTCATCCTCGAAGTCGGCAGCCAGACCTCTCAGTGATAAACTGTTCGTCTTCTCCTCCTTAGACGTAAAGGAATAAGCCTCAATACCCGGACTGTCCCTTAACCTCTCAAGAAGAGCCCAATGGATTTCATTATCTTCTACAAAAATATTACATTTTTGTCCAGAATTAACTAATCTAAACACAACATTTTTTTTACGCAGCTCTTGAACGAGCTGCCGAACGTCAATATTTTTAACAAAAATTGGAGGACAGAACTTACCCCTCTTTATTTGGCTAGCTTTAATATTTGGGTTGATTGGTACCCCTCGATCAGTTTCATCCCTTTCCGCATCTCTGCTATGTTGAGTCACTAGTTCCGCCTCATAATTAAACTCCCTCTTCCTGTCTTTTTCCTCTTTCTTGAAGACTACTTACTTACATAGGTGGCCGTAACAACCCGTGTCCGGGTTTCGACCGACCTCATCAGCTCTCGCCAGGCACCTCTGCTTTGCGCGCGCCTTCTCCAATCGGATACACCAAGTGCGGTTAGGGCTTCCTCAGCCTGGTTCATCCATCGGAGGCATGGTCTCCCTCGTCGTCGTTGACCAGCGACCCTCGCCTCGAGCACCTTTTTCGCTGGAGCTTCGTCGTCCATACGATGGACATGACCCAGCCAGCGTAGTCGCTGCACAGTTATACGCCGAACTTCGTCAATGTCTTCGTAGAACTCATGCAGCTCGTGGTTCATTCGGATGCGATAGTCATCGCCGACTCGAAAAGGACCGAAGATTTTGCGAAGAACTTTTCTCTCGAACACCCCCAGAGCGGCTGCGTCAGTTTGGGAAACTACCCATGCCTCAGCGCCATAAAGCAGCACAGGTAGAACGAGCGTCTTGTAGAGTGTTAGTTTTGTCGATCGAGAGAGGGCTCTGGAACTCAGTTGCTTACTGAGCCCGTAGTAGCACCTATTAGCAATTATTGTTCTTCGTTTTATCTCCAGGCTGATTTCATTGTTATTATTAATGGCGGTGCCAAGGTATACAAACTCCTTGACTACTTCAAAGTTATAGCTGCCGGATGAAACATGGGAGTCTAAACGCCGAGCTCCCTTCTATGTAGACAGCATATACTTTGTTTTACCCTCATTTATCGATAAACCCACTTTGGCTGATTCCTTTTCGATAGCGGCGATAGCAGCGGTAACATCTCTCTTGGTTCTGCCAACAATATCAATATCATCAGCGTACGCAAGAAGCTAGACACCTTTATAGAAAATGGTGCCATTACGATGCACACCGGCCTTTCGTACGATCCCCTCCATGATGATGTTGAAGAGATCGCAAGACAGTGGCTCGCCTTGCCTGAAACCTCTTTCGGTATTGAAGGTTTCGGAGAGGTCATTTCCTACCTTGACGGAGCTGCGTGTGTTGCTCAACGTCATTCTGCAAAGTTTAATCAACTTTGCAGGTATACCGAACTCAGACATTGTTGCGTCTAGGCAATCCCTTCTCGGGCTATCGAACGCAGCTTTAAAATCGACAAAGAGATGGTGTGTGTCAATTTGATTTTCGTGGGTTTTCTCCAGGATTTGTCGTTGCGTGAAAATCTGGTCTATGATGGACTTACCAGGTCGAAAGCCACACTGATAAGGTCCAATCAGTGTTTTTGTAATCGGCTTTAATCTTTCACACAGTACGCTTGAGGGAAACTTATATGCGATGGAAATAAGACTGATACCTCGATAGTTGGCGCAGATTGTTGGGTCTCCTTTCTTAAGTATAGGGCACAGTACGCTGAGGTTCCAATCGTCGGGCATGCTGTCTGCTAGCCATATTTTGCTGATGAGCTGATGCATGCGCCTTATCAATTCATCGCCGCCGGTTTTAAGCAATTCATCTGACAGGCCGTCAGCACCCGCTGCTTTATTGTTTTTGAGTCGTTGGATAGCAACTCAAACATCTTCACGGCTATGTGGTGATACTTCCACTCCGTCATCGTCGATTGGTGACACTGAACTGCGCTCTCCGTGGGCGGCACTGGTGGAATCGTCGCCAGTACGTAAATTGGAGAAGTGCTGTCTCCACAATCTAAGCACACACTTTGTATCCATATTCAGATCTCCATTTTCGTCTCTGCAAGTGGATGTTTCGGGTTTGAAACCTTGGGTTGTACGCTTAACCTGTTGGTAGAATTTTCGTGCGTCCTTCTTGCCCTGGTATACCTCTAGTTCCTCACGCTCACGCTTTTCCTGCTCTCTTTTCTTGCGTCTGAAAAGGCGCCTCTCTTCCTTCTTCTTTTCGAGGTAGTTTTCTCGCACGGCTCGCGTTGCAGTTGACTGCAACGTTTTTTATATGCGGCGTTTTTTACTGCTATCGCGATGCGACACTCCTGATCATATCATTGGTTCCGAGGTTGCGGGTGCCGGAAACCAATAACATCTTCAGCGGCAGCGCGCATGGAGTGGGATATATGCGCCCAAAGTCCGCCGGCGTCGTCAGGTCCAGAGGTTGGTTGGTTGAGCTTAACCGAGAGTTGAGCGGAGTAGGCTTCGGCAGTCCGTCTAGCTTTCGTTGCATTCTTGTGCGTATGTTCTTCGCATTGCATAATCGCATGCGGATCTTGGCTGCAACAAGATAATGATCGGAGTCAATGTTGACCCCCCGAAATGTACGCACATCTAGAACACTAGAGGCATGCCTTCCGTCGATTACAACATGATCAATTTGGTTTCGCGTTTTTTGATCCGGGGACAGCCAGGTGGCCTTGTGGATGTCGAGATGCTTAAATCTGGTGCTACTGACTACCATGTTTCGTGCCGCGACGGAGTCAATCAGTCTTAGACCGTTGTTCGTGGAGGTCTCATGAAGACTGAACTGACCGACAGTAGGGCCAAAGATGCCTTCCCTTCCGACTTTCGCATTAAAATCGCCGAGGATTATTTTCAAGTCATGGACCGGAAGGTGATCGTATACGTCCTCAAGACTAGCGTAGAAAGCGTCTTTGACGGCTTCGTCCTTTTCCTCCGTCGGGGCGTGCGGGCAAATAAGGCTGATGTAAAAAAATTTTGTCTTGATGCGGATCGTGGCCAATCTTTCGTTAACTGGTGTGAACCGGGAAACAAGGTAGCGTAGTTTCCGGCTAACGACGAATCTACATCCGACTTCACGCTTCTCCGCATGACAGCTGTAGTAGATATCGCAGTGTGCTTGTTTAGAGCAGCTTTGCCCTTTCCTATAAAGGGTCCGGACATTCCAGGTGCATATCCGTAAATCATTGTCCGTTTTTCGTTTGCGGTGGTCGCCAACGTAATTGGGGTTCTTATCCGAGGCTGGTTTAGTTTTCATTGGGCAGTAGTTATGTGGCGGGACCCAAACCCTGCGCACATTCCATGTTTAAGGTCTGTGGAGCGACCCGCCCCTCAAATTAACGGATTAATGGATTGACGGATGCCAGTTTGCCGTTGCCCAGGGAACACCACGTGGAGATTTGAGTCGACTTGAGACGATTTCGACATGGATAATGCTGGCCTCGCCAGGTTGAGGCGGTCAGACATGTTGCCATGTGAAGGTTCGCCCCCTGTTCCCCTGGCTCCTGAATATCTTCCACAAACCCACTTCTCGATGCAGCTCTTCTCGCTCTTTTGGTCACCTCTTGCCAATCTTTTTGAACAGCATCCACTATTTCCATGCTGCTATTATCGTCAGTTATCACCTTCGGGGGATACGTCAAGCTGCCAGATGGAATGGCAACTAACTGTTGCGCAGCTTCAGCCTTTCTTGGGCTTATTTCGCTCATCGGCTTAGTGGTCTCATTTTAGCGAAAAACCTTCTAGGTGTTTTTTTTTATTCAACGTCATCGGCCCAGTTCATTTTCTGCATACGGCGAATGACAGCCAAAGGCCACGCTTTCCGCGGAAGAATACCGCGCTTTTTTTTTTTGTGCCAAAAACGTCAGCGCAGCAGAATCCAACAGCAACACCAACTTAGCAACACCAATCACAAATTTTCACAACGTGTGCGTTTGTCGGCTTCCAGAACAATGGCTTCTTGGCAAAGACAAAGAAAAAAGTCTGCACTCAGTGGTCACCAAAATGGCTGTCGTTCACAGACACAATTTAAGTCAAGCAACGCAGCAGCATATACAACTCAAACAAATCAAAGAATGTGGGGCACAAAATGGCTGCTGCCTCACAACTCGCAGCAAACAAATCCAGGCGCAGCCTGGCCACCAGCAAAGAATCGGCTCTTGAGCAATGCTCCCGTATATCAGGGTAAAATCACCTTCGTTTTTAATGTAAAATTTTTACTAGTTCTGTTAATCTTTCTAATTAAATATAATTAAGATTTTAAGCATACGAAATTTTTTGACTAAAATCAACTGCACTCAACGAAAGTCAAAACCGAGAACTTTCGGTTTTGGGGATTTTCATCTCCCAGAAAATGTTCTACTTGGTCGTGCGTTTGACATTCTTCGCAATGGCAGAGTTGCATTTTCATTGAGTAAGCTGAATATGTGGGTATTGTTGACTTTTATTGGATTTATTAGATTATCTCACAAATAATCTGTGCGACAGTCAAGAATTATGTGATTATGGTATTAAAGCAATAAAATTCAGGTTTCAATGAATTTTATATTATTAAAACGAAGTTATTCAACGTGGCTTGTGTTGAAATTTTAGAAATCATAAAGTAACTGCGTATTTGTGTATGTGCATGAGAGAACAGACAGGGGCGGATTTAGGTAGGGGCTAAGCGCCCCGCAGTCGTTTCTGTGAAAATGTCTAATTTATTTTTTCAATGCATTTTTCGATTCAGGAACAAAATTTACATATTCTTTAAATGCCGTTTACATATTCATATTCTTTATGAATATTTTACATATTCTTTAAATTTTGTTCCTTATTATTTATGTTCTTTTTTGCTAGCGTCTATTATAGCAAAACGATGCAATATTAAAAAAAAATTTGTCTTTATGGGTATGAAAATCATACCCATCGCGTGAAAGTTTTATACACTAACCACAAATCCAAAACATAAGCATAATTAAGCAAAATTTGTTTAATTGGATAAGCAAAATTGGTTAAATTAGCAGTTATCCAAACTAAAAAAAATAGCAGAAAATAATGTTTTTTCTTCTTACTACGCATTGTCATAAGCATGGTATGTGTTTTTGTTATTGTTGATGTGAGAGCACTGTTGTTTTTGTTTTTTTTTGCTTTTGCATAACAGAAAGAAAAATTAACATTAATGAAATAATGCTGCATTAATGCATAGAAATTAATATTTTGATTAATCGAGATCCGAGCAAAATGCTGTCCTTAAGTAGGCCCCGTGTTGATTTTAGCCCCAGGCCCCGTTATGAGTTAATCCGGCACTGAGTACAGAGCAAACCATAGAGCATAAACTATAAATTGAGCATTTCTGTATTGGCCAATAACTCGAGAACCGCTGAACGGATTTAAGTGATGTTTCATAATTCTAATAACAATTGATTATAGATGACTCTTATATACTCAGAATTTTAAAATAGTTGATAGCTTTCTATTTATTGGCTAAGAAACTAGTTTAAATCGTCGTTTTAACTAAAATTTGGTGTTTTTTCCCATTTGCTGCCTAAACAGTAAAAGATATGTGAATATAATTTATGGACAAAAAAAAGATCTTCACGATGCCAATAAAAAGTCAAAGATAAATAGTTTTGTCCTTAAATTAATGTTGTATTGCATAATTTTATCAATTTCTTGCAAGCAGTTCGCTTGTTGATTGTCTTCGACGCTACCATTGCTTGCAAATAATTATTTGTGGTTTTGTTTTAAATCATACGTGCGTTTATTTCTTTATTGCAATTATGATTTAAGAAATGGAAACTGCATCAAATGTTCTTAAAACAGATTTAGTAAATGAAGTTAATAAGTAAATAAAATTGCATATTTTGATACAAGTATTAAATGTTCACTGCATTGTTTTCGTTGTTGTTCAGCTAAGCGTAAGGAACTTCGCTCTTGACGAGGCTCCTCCGACAGCACCACTTTTTTAATGTAACTATACTATTTTTCTGTAATTATTTATAATAAATAACCATATAGAAAACAGAAAGAACTTTTTATTTACGTATTTTTACTAAAATTTTACTTGATACGTTCAATTAGCTGTTTTTCCAATATACAAACCGCATTTGTATTATGATTTGCAGTCTGTTTTTTAAAAGTTCTTTGAAAATGTTTTTAATGCAAGAATTACTAGACTCTTACTATTTATGTTATAACTATATTGTTTAATTTAACTATAATTCACTTCATTTGTTTCCAAATCGTGTACACTAGAATTACTTTTTATGCTTTTGCACTACCTAACGGAAGTTTTTATATATAATTATATCATACTATATAATTATATCATACTATATCATACAAATTAATAAATTTAATGTTAGAAATAACATTAAAAAGGGCGTAAGTTATTTTTCAGATTTTTGTTTTTTAATGTATGGTTTTTTATCTAAACTGCTCTTAGGGAAATTTATTTTACTGCAACCCACTTTTTTTATAATATTTTTAAGTTTTCATTGATACAATAAAATTAAATCTACTTCGATTATAAATTAATTGATTTAGGCAAAAGAGACTTTTTGTGAAATTTCTTATGTAACTGCTTACATTGGCATCGCCAAAGTTGATCTTATTTACAGACGTACGACTTGCCAAAGCAACATTTAAGAAGTAAAATTAGAAGGTCTTGCATTCTGACAGCTCATATCGTGAAGTTTTTACAACGTCGATATAAAGTACGATCGGCGCACGACCGACCTAACGCAGTATTGTGAATTAGCTGAGGTCACACGGTGTTAGTTTGAACGGCGTTCAAAAGTCTATAATATTGAAGTACAAACTGTTATTTGAAGAAAAATGTCCGTGGCGAAGCCGCGAACAACTGTGGCCTGCACATATAAACTCATTATGCCAATTGTCAAAACTTACTTGCTTACAGGCTCATCTAAATATCAATATTTTTATTTTTAAATTTTTAAAACTTACTTTTGCATCATAAAGAAATAATCCAGAGCTATCGATAGTCATATATTAAGAGAAGGGCCACTTTCAAAACGCTTCAAAATCACAAATATATGAAATACTTGCATTTAATATTTGCCTTTAGTCGTAATTCTGGGATAATGTGTTACGTAATGGTTTGAATACTTTCTTCTATAATTAATGATCTATGATTATAGTCGTTATAATTAATAACAACAATTGTTGCTGCCGTAGATTTGGATCTTTTCTAATTTGACAGATGACAAAAGCATAAATAAGAAGTTATTTATCCAAATTTACCAAAACCGCTTAGAAGTTTTTATAACTTAAGCCTGCCAACCTAATTTTCCTATATATATATTTCCAACCCTTGAATTCCAAAATTTCTATAATGAAGATCAGATATATTACAAGAATTATTGAAGTCATTTTAAATGAGAAATCTTGGTTTTTTTTTATTTTTTTTTCTGTGTTCATATGTCAAAAAAGGGCACATTAAGGATTTTTGAAAAAGTCAAGTTTCAACCGCTATAACTTTTTGATCCGATTTATGGTTTTTATAATTTTTTGCACAAAATAGCTCAAAACAACGCTTAGTTCACATCTCGTGGTCTTATTCAAAATTTGTATTTTTGGATTTTTGGGAATTTGTTCTGTAAAAATACTCAAACTCGAAATTTTCAAGAAGGTACACATCTATCAAAAAAATTCATAAGGACTAAGTCATTCCACATAATTACACCATATTTTGTATCTGCAATAGGTATAGTTTTAAAAAATATTTCCATGGAATTTCACTGAATTATTTTTAAATTTGAATTTATATGTTTTTTTTTAATACAACAAAAAATAATAGATTTTTTCCCAAAAGCAAAAAATCATAACTCATAACAATTTAAATCCGATTTTCATGTTTGATAACTCATCCTAATAAGTAATTAATTAATTATTAATTAATTAATTAATAATTTATAATTAATTAAATTAATTAAAATTGTTTCCTGAAAATTTCACAATTTACTTCTTATATGCAAAGGAAGAATCGAGGCCCATGCACATGTTAAATATAAAAAAAAAATAAGGGCCACTCTAATATATATATATTAGTAGACATTAAGAAAATGTAATAGACAATAACAACGACACTACATACTGTCGATACTGATTCACATTAGGATCATGCAGCCACATATGTAAATAAATAAGAAAATGTCACATCGGGTGCGACCAGTAGTATTTAGATTGCTCTGTTCCAACTAGATTTTTTGGTATATATCAAATTTATATCAAACTTATAATTATCATTAATCTTGTTATGTTTCTCTTGCTTTTTCTATGACTTATATTCTGCTCGCAGCGCTACTCGCCCTCCCAACAGAATATAGCCCCACAGCCAAACCTCACTGTCACCTGCTTTTCCGCCTGTCCTCGCAAGCCACGCAAAAACTCTTCGGTAGACCGCTCGCTTTCGGTACATCGCTCGCTGCGCTACTCGCCTTTGCAACAGAATATAAGCCTCACAGACGAGCCAGACGAGCATCGCTGTTACCTGCTTTTCGCTTGTCCTCGCAAGCCACGCTGAGCTGTCGCATTCAGTCACCCTCGCTTCAGCGTTAAAACCATCACAGTACTTTCATTTTGCATTTCATACGCTTGAATTCAAGCCAGGGATGAAAAAGTAGGTACAATTGTACCTTTTTCCCGACATTTTTGACCTTAAAGGTACATTAGGTATAATCGCTCCATTTTAGGTACATTCCGCATTTGGCTGAACGAATTATCCACTAAGTCTTCTAAAAATTCTTTGTTGATCTTTAACTAGTAGTTAATTTAACAACTACTAATTTAGCAGGACAAAAAAATTTGGCAATTTTATTCTGGTTTCAATTTCACACTTATGAATAGTACATATAAAAAAAAACAATAAGCTTTAAGAATTCTTTTCCTCTGGGCGGTTTTCCTTTGGCGGCTTTATAGTATTACAGCGATGAATAAGTAAGTCTATCAAATCTATTCCTCAGATATAAAGTAGGATGACGTGGGGAAATGTGTAACATGGGGTGATGTGTAACACGGCGATTTTTCGTACAAAATTTCAACACATTAGTGGATGAACCACTGTAAAATGTTTTTTTTTACAGCATCTTCTTTTTCATAAGTGTTGGAAGTAGGCAGACATACATTTCATTAGAGTTCCTCAAAAGCGTGAAAAATTTATGTTAAAAACTTATTTTTAATTTACAAAAAATAGCGTTTCGGAGAAAATTTTCTTCAGATTTTAAAAATGAGTAGATGTAAAATGTGGTATTGCTTAATATCTTTGAATATAACAAAATATTTTACATTTTTTCACGTTATAGTAAAATTCCATTAATGAGAAAAAAATGGCTTACATTGGGGTGATGTGTAACGCATCTTATACATTATAATTGCCATTAAAAAGGCAACAACGTTCATGATCGGCCCAGTTGATAATATTCAGCCCAGACCAAAATGCAATAGTGGTAGGAATTCAATGAAAGCTGTGTTCTAACAACGCCACAGAAACGTTAACAGTTGCAGGAGGTGGAAAAAAAAAATATGAATAAAACCAAACAAACGACAAAGAAAACTGCAGGTGCTCGGTCGCAAAACCGGCGCTCTTCGTCGTCATCCGAAGAAGATCAAGATTTTAGCATGATTTTTTGCAATTTTTGCCAAAATATTTAAATCACAAAAATTCACTTGAATGCAACAAATACAAGCGCATTTTTGGTTTGTGAGCCATTTTATTTCTGAGAATTGTAAGTCCGATATGGATATTTCCAACGAATAATCATTTTACATTTGAAATATATATTTTTTTTTAATTCTTGATCTTGGATCTTGGCTGCAACAAGATAATGATCGGAGTCAATGTTGACCCCCCGAAATGTACGCACATCTAGAACACTAGAGGCATGCCTTCCGTCGATTACAACATGATCAATTTGGTTTCGCGTTTTTTGATCCGGGGATAGCCAGGTGGCCTTGTGGATGTCGAGATGCTTAAATCTGGTGCTACTGACTACCATGTTTCGTGCCGCGACGGAGTCAATCAGTCTTAGACCGTTGTTCGTGGAGGTCTCATGAAGACTGAACTGACCGACAGTAGGGCCAAAGATGCCTTCCCTTCCGACTTTCGCATTAAAATCGCCGAGGATTATTTTCAAGTCATGGACCGGAAGGTGATCGTATACGTCCTCAAGACTAGCGTAGAAAGCGTCTTTGACGGCTTCGTCCTTTTCCTCCGTCGGGGCGTGCGCGCAAATAAGGCTGATGTAAAAAAATTTTGTCTTGATGCGGATCGTGGCCAATCTTTCGTTAACTGGTGTGAACCGGGAAACAAGGTAGCGTAGTTTCCGGCTAACGACGAATCTACATCCGACTTCACGCTTCTCCGCATGACAGCTGTAGTAGATATCGCAGTGTGCTTGTTTAGAGCAGCTTTGCCCTTTCCATCGCATTTCCTGGATGGCGGTGATGTCAGATTTTATTATTTTGAGGGCTTCCGCCAGTTGGATAATGGCACCTTCCCTATAAAGGGTCCGGACATTCCAGGTGCATATCCGTAAATCATTGTCCGTTTTTCGTTTGCGGTGGTCGCCAACGTAATTGGGGTTCTTATCCGAGGCTGGTTTAGTTTTCATTGGGCAGTAGTAATGTGGCGGGACCCAAACCCTGCGCACATTCCATGTTTAAGGTCTGTGGAGCGACCCGCCCCTCAAATTAACGGATTAATGGATTGACGGATGCCAGTTTGCCGTTGCCCAGGGAACACCACGTGGAGATTTGAGTCGACTTGAGACGATTTCGACATGGATAATGCTGGCCTCGCCAGGTTGAGGCGGTCAGACATGTTGCCATGTGAAGGTTCGCCCCCTGTTCCCCTGGCTCCTGAATATCTTCCACAAACCCACTTCTCGATGCAGCTCTTCTCGCTCTTTTGGTCACCTCTTGCCAATCTTTTTGAACAGCATCCACTATTTCCATGCTGCTATTATCGTCAGTTATCACCTTCGGGGGATACGTCAAGCTGCCAGATGGAATGGCAACTAACTGTTGCGCAGCTTCAGCCTTTCTTGGGCTTATTTCGCTCATCGGCTTAGTGGTCTCATTTTAGCGAAAAACCTTCTAGGTGTTTTTTTTTATTCAACGTCATCGGCCCAGTTCATTTTCTGCATACGGCGAATGACAGCCAAAGGCCACGCTTTCCGCGGAAGAATACCGCGCTTTTTTTTTTGTGCCAAAAACGTCAGCGCAGCAGAATCCAACAGCAACACCAACTTAGCAACACCAATCACAAATTTTCACAACGTGTGCGTTCGTCGGCTTCCAGAACAATGGCTTCTTGGCAAAGACAAAGAAAAAAGTCTGCACTCAGTGGTCACCAAAATGGCTGTCGTTCACAGACACAATTTAAGTCAAGCAACGCAGCAGCATATACAACTCAAACAAATCAAAGAATGTGGGGCACAAAATGGCTGCTGCCTCACAACTCGCAGCAAACAAATCCAGGCGCAGCCTGGCCACCAGCAAAGAATCGGCTCTTGAGCAATGCTCCCGTATATCAGGGTAAAATCACCTTCGTTTTTAATGTAAAATTTTTACTAGTTCTGTTAATCTTTCTAATTAAATATAATTAAGATTTTTAGCATACGAAATTTTTTGACTAAAATCAACTGCACTCAACGAAAGTCCAAACCGATCTCTCAGAAAATGTTCTACTTGGTCGTGCGTTTGACATTCTTCGCAATGGCAGAGTTGCATTTTCATTGAGTAAGCTGAATATGTGGGTATTGTTGACTTTTATTGGATTTATTAGATTATCTCACAAATAATCTGTGCGACAGTCAAGAATTATGTGATTATGGTATTAAAGCAATAAAATTCAGGTTTCAATGAATTTTATATTATTAAAACGAAGTTATTCAACGTGGATTGTGTTGAAATTTTAGAAATCATAAAGTAACTGCGTATTTGTGTATGTGCATGAGAGAACAGACAGGGGCGGATTTAGGTAGGGGCTAAGCGCCCCGCAGTCGTTTCTGTGAAAATGTCTAATTTATTTTTTCAATGCATTTTTCGATTCAGGAACAAAATTTACATATTCTTTTAATGCCGTTTACATATTCATATTCTTTATGAATATTTTACATATTCTTTAAATTTTGTTCCTTATTATTTATGTTCTTTTTTGCTAGCGTCTATTATAGCAAAACGATGCAATATTAAAAAAAAATTTGTCTTTATGGGTATGAAAATCATACCCATCGCGTGAAAGTTTTATACACTAACCACAAATCCAAAACATAAGCATAATTAAGCAAAATTTGTTTAATTGGATAAGCAAAATTGGTTAAATTAGCAGTTATCCAAACTAAAAAAAATAGCAGAAAATAATGTTTTTTCTTCTTACTACGCATTGTCATAAGCATGGTATGTGTTTTTGTTATTGTTGATGTGAGAGCACTGTTGTTTTTGTTTTTTTTTGCTTTTGCATAACAGAAAGAAAAATTAACATTAATGAAATAATGCTGCATTAATGCATAGAAATTAATATTTTGATTAATCGAGATCCGAGCAAAATGCTGTCCTTAAGTAGGCCCCGTGTTGATTTTAGCCCCAGGCCCCGTTATGAGTTAATCCGGCACTGAGTACAGAGCAAACCATAGAGCATAAACTATAAATTGAGCATTTCTGTATTGGCCAATAACTCGAGAACCGCTGAACGGATTTAAGTGATGTTTCATAATTCTAATAACAATTGATTATAGATGACTCTTATATACTCAGAATTTTAAAATAGTTGATAGCTTTCTATTTATTGGCTAAGAAACTAGTTTAAATCGTCGTTTTAACTAAAATTTGGTGTTTTTTCCCATTTGCTGCCTAAACAGTAAAAGATATGTGAATATAATTTATGGACAAAAAAAAGATCTTCACGATGCCAATAAAAAGTCAAAGATAAATAGTTTTGTCCTTAAATTAATGTTGTATTGCATAATTTTATCAATTTCTTGCAAGCAGTTCGCTTGTTGATTGTCTTCGACGCTACCATTGCTTGCAAATAATTATTTGTGGTTTTGTTTTAAATCATACGTGCGTTTATTTCTTTATTGCAATTATGATTTAAGAAATGGAAACTGCATCAAATGTTCTTAAAACAGATTTAGTAAATGAAGTTAATAAGTAAATAAAATTGCATATTTTGATACAAGTATTAAATGTTCACTGCATTGTTTTCGTTGTTGTTCAGCTAAGCGTAAGGAACTTCGCTCTTGACGAGGCTCCTCCGACAGCACCACTTTTTTAATGTAACTATACTATTTTTCTGTAATTATTTATAATAAATAACCATATAGAAAACAGAAAGAACTTTTTATTTACGTATTTTTACTAAAATTTTACTTGATACGTTCAATTAGCTGTTTTTCCAATAGACAAACCGCATTTGTATTATGATTTGCAGTCTGTTTTTTAAAAGTTCTTTGAAAATGTTTTTAATGCAAGAATTACTAGACTCTTACTATTTATGTTATAACTATATTGTTTAATTTAACTATAATTCACTTCATTTGTTTCCAAATCGTGTACACTAGAATTACTTTTTATGCTTTTGCACTACCTAACGGAAGTTTTTATATATAATTATATCATACTATATAATTATATCATACTATATCATACAAATTAATAAATTTAATGTTAGAAATAACATTAAAAAGGGCGTAAGTTATTTTTCAGATTTTTGTTTTTTAATGTATGGTTTTTTATCTAAACTGCTCTTAGGGAAATTTATTTTACTGCAACCCACTTTTTTTATAATATTTTTAAGTTTTCATTGATACAATAAAATTAAATCTACTTCGATTATAAATTGATTGATTTAGGCAAAAGAGACTTTTTGTGAAATTTCTTATGTAACTGCTTACATTGGCATCGCCAAAGTTGATCTTATTTACAGACGTACGACTTGCCAAAGCAACATTTAAGAAGTAAAATTAGAAGGTCTTGCATTCTGACAGCTCATATCGTGAAGTTTTTACAACGTCGATATAAAGTACGATCTGCGCACGACCGACCTAACGCAGTATTGTGAATTAGCTGAGGTCACACGGTGTTAGTTTGAACGGCGTTCAAAAGTCTATAATATTGAAGTACAAACTGTTATTTGAAGAAAAATGTCCGTGGCGAAGCCGCGAACAACTGTGGCCTGCACATATAAACTCATTATGCCAATTGTCAAAACTTACTTGCTTACAGGCTCATCTAAATATCAATATTTTTATTTTTAAATTTTTAAAACTTACTTTTGCATCATAAAGAAATAATCCAGAGCTATCGATAGTCATATATTAAGAGAAGGGCCACTTTCAAAACGCTTCAAAATCACAAATATATGAAATACTTGCATTTAATATTTGCCTTTAGTCGTAATTCTGGGATAATGTGTTACGTAATGGTTTGAATACTTTCTTCTATAATTAATGATCTATGATTATAGTCGTTATAATTAATAACAACAATTGTTGCTGCCGTAGATTTGGATCTTTTCTAATTTGACAGATGACAAAAGCATAAATAAGAAGTTATTTATCCAAATTTACCAAAACCGCTTAGAAGTTTTTATAACTTAAGCCTGCCAACCTAATTTTCCTATATATATATTTCCAACCCTTGAATTCCAAAATTTCTATAATGAAGATCAGATATATTACAAGAATTATTGAAGTCATTTTAAATGAGAAATCTTGGTTTTTTTTGATTTTTTTTTCTGTGTTCATATGTCAAAAAAGGGCACATTAAGGATTTTTGAAAAAGTCAAGTTTCAACCGCTATAACTTTTTGATCCGATTTATGGTTTTTATAATTTTTTGCACAAAATAGCTCAAAACAACGCTTAGTTCACATCTCGTGGTCTTATTCAAAATTTGTATTTTTGGATTTTTGGGAATTTGTTCTGTAAAAATACTCAAACTCGAAATTTTCAAGAAGGTACACATCTATCAAAAAAATTCATAAGGACTAAGTCATTCCACATAATTACACCATATTTTGTATCTGCAATAGGTATAGTTTTAAAAAATATTTCCATGGAATTTCACTGAATTATTTTTAAATTTGAATTTATATGTTTTTTTTTAATACAACAAAAAATAATAGATTTTTTCCCAAAAGCAAAAAATCATAACTCATAACAATTTAAATCCGATTTTCATGTTTAAAACTCATCCTAATAAGTAATTAATTAATTAATAATTTATAATTAATTAAATTAATTAAAATTGTTTCCTGAAAATTTCACAATTTCCTTCTTATATGCAAAGGAAGAATCGAGGCCCATGCACATGTTAAATATAAAAAAAAATAAGGGCCACTCTAATATATATATATTAGTAGACATTAAGAAAATGTAATAGACAATAACAACGACACTACATACTGTCGATACTGATTCACATTAGGATCATGCAGCCACATATGTAAATAAATAAGAAAATGTCACATCGGGTGCGACCAGTAGTATTTAGATTGCTCTGTTCCAACTAGATTTTTTGGTATATATCAAATTTATATCAAACTTATAATTATCATTAATCTTGTTATGTTTCTCTTGCTTTTTCTATGACTTATATTCTGCTCGCTGCGCTACTCGCCCTCGCAACAGAATATAGCCCCACAGCCAAACCTCACTGTCACCTGCTTTTCCGCCTGTCCTCGCAAGCCACGCAAAAACTCTTCGGTAGACCGCTCGCTTCGGTACATCGCTCGCTGCGCTACTCGCCTTTGCAACAGAATATAAGCCTCACAGACGAGCCAGACGAGCATCGCTGTTACCTGCTTTTTCGCTTGTCCTCGCAAGCCACGCTGAGCTGTCGCATTCAGTCACCCTCGCTTCAGCGTTAAAACCATCACAGTACTTTCATTTTGCATTTCATACGCTTGAATTCAAGCCAGGGATGAAAAAGTAGGTACAATTGTACCTTTTTCCCGACATTTTTGACCTTAAAGGTACATTAGGTATAATCGCTCCATTTTAGGTACATTCCGCATTTGGCTGAACGAATTATCCACTAAGTCTTCTAAAAATTCTTTGTTGATCTTTAACTAGTAGTTAATTTAACAACTACTAATTTAGCAGGACAAAAAAATTTGGCAATTTTATTCTGGTTTCAATTTCACACTTATGAATAGTACATATAAAAAAAAAACAATAAGCTTTAAGAATTCTTTTCCTCTGGGCGGTTTTCCTTTGGCGGCTTTATAGTATTACAGCGATGAATAAGTAAGTCTATCAAATCTATTCCTCAGATATAAAGTAGGATGACGTGGGGAAATGTGTAACATGGGGTGATGTGTAACACGGCGATTTTTCGTACAAAATTTCAACACATTAGTGGATGAACCACCGTAAAATGTTTTTTTTTACAGCATCTTCTTTTTCATAAGTGTTGGAAGTAGGCAGACATACATTTCATTAGAGTTCCTCAAAAGCGTGAAAAATTTATGTTAAAAACTTATTTTTAATTTACAAAAAATAGCGTTTCGGAGAAAATTTTCTTCAGATTTTAAAAATGAGTAGATGTAAAATGTGGTATTGCTTAATATCTTTGAATATAACAAAATATTTTACATTTTTTCACGTTATAGTAAAATTCCATTAATGAGAAAAAAATGGCTTACATTGGGGTGATGTGTAACGCATCTTATACATTATAATTGCCATTAAAAAGGCAACAACGTTCATGATCGGCCCAGTTGATAATATTCAGCCCAGACCAAAATGCAATAGTGGTAGGAATTCAATGAAAGCTGTGTTCTAACAACGCCACAGAAACGTTAACAGTTGCAGGAGGTGGAAAAAAAAAATATGAATAAAACCAAACAAACGACAAAGAAAACTGCAGGTGCTCGGTCGCAAAACCGGCGCTCTTCGTCGTCATCCGAAGAAGATCAAGATTTTAGCATGATTTTTTGCAATTTTTGCCAAAATATTTAAATCACAAAAATTCACTTGAATGCAACAAATACAAGCGCATTTTTGGTTTGTGAGCCATTTTATTTCTGAGAATTGTAAGTCCGATATGGATATTTCCAACGAATAATCATTTTACATTTGAAATATATATTTTTTTTTTAATTAATAAAACTATTTACGAGATATTGCTATTATGTTATTAAGTTCTTATCATAACACTTTGATAGTTGATTAGTAGTTTGATTAGTTAAATACTAAAACATAAAAAGTCAAAATGAAAATAAAAAATTAAAGTTCCTGGTCTTTAAACCAACATTTTGTTGGTGTTACACATCACCCCTTCGAGTTAAAAGAAACCAAAAAAAACCATTTTGAAATTTTTGTTCTACTTCATCCATTTTTCAAAATATTCAACAGCTATGCCCTGAGGGAAAAAATATTAAGTTTATCCAAAAACGTTTCTTATTCATTGAAAAACCAGGTCGATTTTTAACCATTGACGCATTTGCAAAAATTAAATACGTAAATATTTAAAGTGTTTAAAACAAAAAACAATTACCCAGCTACAGCGCAGAATTAACACATAGCGAGGCCTGGGGCTAAAATCGACACGGGGCCTACTTAAGGACAGAGCATTTAGCTCGGATCTTTTAATAATCAAAATATAAATTTTTACGCATTAATTCATTAATGTTAATTTTTCTTTTCCATTATGAAAAAGCAAAACAAAAACAACAAAGCTTTCACATCAACAAAAACATCTACTTAACGATGCTTATAACAACGTGTAGTAAGTAGAAGAAACATTGTTTTCTACTATTTTTTTTTTTGTTGATTTGGATAACTGTTAATGTATCCAACTTATCCTACTGACGATTTTTGGATTGGTGGTTAGTGTATAGAAGTATCACGCGATGATGTATGATTTTCATGCCCATAAAGAGCAAACACTTTTTTTAATATTACATCCTCATATAATATTGCATAATAGACGCAAGCAAAAAGGTACATAAATAATAAGGAACAAAATTTAAAGAAAATGCAAATTTTGTTCCTGGATTGAATAATGCATTAAAAAAATCAAATTAGACATTTTGTCAGAAACGCCTGCGGGTCCCCTGCTCGGTGCCGAGGGATGCAGCCCCACCTAAATCCGCCCCTGACCAGATACGGGCTTGAACCCGGGCATCTCGCTTACAAAACAACCACTCCAACCAGCATGCTACGGCCGCCACAATTTAGGTGTAAAATTTGCTTTATAATAACAGAATAACTTATTACAGCAAATTTTTAAAACAAAACAAGAACGATAAAAATGTGCCGCCAGCCAGGTTTGAACACGAGCATTTCGATTACAAGGCAATCACGTCAACTAGCCTGCCACAACTCAATTGAAAAATTTGTTTCTTAATAACAAATAACAGCAAGTTTGATAAAATCAAATCAATTTTGCTTAACCTAATTTAAATACGCACAAAAACGTGTTGTAAAGAAAATATTTCATTTATACACGTAAACGTATGAAATGCAATTTTGCATAGAGGTGCATAATTTTAATATTCGTTATTTCCCTTAGTGTGAAAATGCTCACTTTGAAAAGGTTCTTCTGCAGGGGATAGGCCTTTAAAACAATTAAAAATTTAATTTCTTAACACTTTTATTACAGCAAATAAAAACATGTTGCACATCACTTGTGGCGGCCGTGGCGAAGTGGGTAGAGTGTGTGGCTCATACGCCAGAGAGAACCAGAAACTGGGCTGGGCTGGGGTCCGCTGTCGTGGCCTTAACTTCCTAATTTGAATGGATACGGTTTCAAGCCGTTTTCGCCATTTTTTTCGAATTTTTTTTTTTTTTTTGGCTATTTGAGAATATCGTCCTAAAAGGGTTTTTGAAATTCGAAATACTTTTTTGTCCAGCAATGTTTTCGCCAAAATGTGATTTGCTAAATTTGGCTACTTTTTAAATGCAACGGTTTGAAGCAACCACAGAATTTCGTTCAACGCGTTCGTTAGTAGGTAATAACTTGTTTGTATACGCATTTTAAAAATAAATGAATACACATTTTAGAGCTTAGGTATTCGAATGTTGGCAGCGTTCAGTTCACTTTGAATTCACTTTGAACCACCTAGTCTGCAGTTCATTCTTGACGATGTTTTACGAGAGTACGCTGTTTTTAGATGAAATAATCGAAGTTCCGGGTAAATCTATATGCGAAAATAAATACAAAATTTCGGCCTTATTTGATTTATTTCCATAGATTTCCTTTGCCATTTACAAAATACAGAGCGCTTTGTTCACGTCGTTAGTGAATCTGCAGTTGCGGTCACAGACGACCAACGTCTGGGTCATATATTTGCAAATATAGATAGCCGCGAATGCTATAGTGTATTAGAATCACGTAAAAATTTTATAAAAGTCAAAAAAATTTTCAAAATTTTAAATAATTCATAGGTTCTGAAACCACAATAGTACTGAAACTTTGAACCTCTGTAACTTTTTTTGTAACAAATAGAATTAATTAATTCCTTCACAATTATACCTTACTTTTTAGTGAACTTTAATGCGATAATAATTTGAAATCAAAGTTATGGGGTCCCTAGTGCAAAAAAATTAAATTTTGAAATATTTTCTTAAAGATGACCTTTGAGACCAACAATATCAAAAAACATTTGGTAGAACTCATTGAGACCTATTCAATGATATATCGCACTTCACGATCGAACCAAAAATGCCAAAGCTATATAAAGAAGACCGATTTGGCTGTTTTTTGGGACATGAAAAAAAAAAATGGTGCTGGAATACTCTCAAAGTAAGCTATCATTCTGGGGGGAAACAATTTATATGTTTTTCCTCCATATAAGGCGATCCGCCTTAGTGTGCACCTCGTGTTGTTTTTTATAGTCGAATAGCGTTAAAATTGGTGTGCATATCAAAACTTCCTTTAATTTATCAAATGCTTCAATTTGTGGAGAGTTCCATTGGAATTCTGAGACTTTTTTCAAAAGCATTGTCAGTGGAATGCGTCCATAATCAAACACGAATTTCCTGAAGAAGCTGGTGACTCCTAAAAACTTGCGGACATCTGTTGCATTTGCTGGCGTCGGAAATTCTTTAATACACTTCGTCTTTTCATTTCCCGGTTAAATACATTTAGCACTTATGACATGGCCTAGAAATTCAACTGTTGTCATCATGAAAGCTCATTTTGATGGTCGCAATGTTAAGTTGACTTCTCGTATCGCGTCAAGTAGTTCTTTTAGCACCAATAGTCCCATGCTCGTTGTCTTTGTAGCGATAATAATCTCGTCTATATAGCTTATAACATTCTGTCGATATTTTATTATGTTCACTATCATTTCCTGGAAATACATTGGGGCATTTATCAGCCCGGATGGCATTACTATTAGGCTATTCACGGTTTAAGTACGCAGGCCTGTTTAATATACGATTTATTTTATTTATTTATTTATTTTATTTATTTAGGTAGGTATATATGGTAAAAATAAGATTTCTCTTTTTTAAGTTGTACAAACATTAAATAACATCAATAAAGTGAATACAAATATGATTTAAAAATAATGATTTAATAACAAATATGATTTAGGATAAAATAAAAATAATAGAATACCAAATTAAATATAAGAAAAATAATTAAGTACCAATGATTTGAACATTAGCATAAGCTAAGTTTAAGATTAAAGAAAATGTAGTAGAAACTGGAAAAAAGTTATTGAGATCTAGAAAGGTGAAGAAAAAGAAGAGCCGTTTTAACTTGGTGGGAAGCGTGTTCCACAAATTTATCGCATGAACAAAAAAATTACGGGAGGTAGTTAGATATTTATGAGATGGTAAGATGAGTTGCGCAGTTCTTTGCGATCTAGCGGATCTTACTATTTCAAAAAGATAATTTGGTGCCTTAGTTTTAATTATATTTTAGAGCATTAATATGGTGCGATAATCTAAAAAGCTATTCAACGAGCAACCTGTTATCTGATTTGTAAAGGCGGAGATATGAGTTTGTCTGTTTAAGTTAAATATGAATCTTGCGCAACTATTGTAGGCTACCGTTAGTTTCCGGTTTGACTCCTGGTCCATATTCGAAAAGAGCTCACAGCTATACATAATTATTGGCAAAATGAAGGACTTCACGAGTCTAAGCTTTACTTCGTTAGACAGATACTTAGACGTAGGACTCAGACCACGCAGAGCACCGTAAACTTTTCCAACTACTCTGTTGATGTGAGTGTTCCACGTAAAATTATTATTTACATATACTCCTAGATTTTTAAAGTTTTCAACATACTCAATAGAGGAGTTATTGAGAAAAGTGGAGGGCGTTCCTCGAAGGTTTTACGTCTATCAATAAACATAGCCTTAGTTTTATTTAGATTAAGTCTTAGTCCATTTTCTGTTGTCCATTGAAAAATTATGTTTAAGACTAGGTTAACTTCATTTGCTGCTGATATTTTAGCTGATTGAGCTGATTGAAAGAGCTTGTACAATTGGATATCATCCGCATATATATGATGTTCACATGAGGAGAAACAATCAACAATATCAATATTAATGAACGTCGAAAATAACAGAGAACCTAAAACTGAGCCTTGGGGAACACCAGACAAGACATTCAGGCTTGACGAACATTTATTGTTAAGGTAGACGAATTGTTTTCGATCACTAAGGTACGAAGTCATAAGTGCGCACAGTGTGTCATGAAAAAAGAACTTAGATCTCAATTTTTGTATGAGAAGACTATGGTTAATACAGTCAAAAGCTTTAGAAAAGTCTAGGAAAACCATCAAGCCCAGCATATCCCTATCTAAACCAGACCTAATGTCTTCGCATACTTGATACAGTAAAAGTTACAAGTGGCCGCATGCATGATTTTTTTTAATTTACTCTTTATTTAATTCTATACATTTATTAAATTTCATTAATTATAATTCTATACATAAGCGCTACATGAATTTATGCTTATTGTATAAGCGGCGTTACAAGTTAAATAATTTTATCATTTACCGTTTCATTATATTAATTACTTTCACCTCAACACATGAATTAGAGCTCATACGTTTATACCTGAATAGACGTATGGGAGTATTCCTGGTTGGCAAACATTTTTTTCGATTTTTATAGCTTGGATATTTGAGAATATCGTCCTAAAAGGGTTTTTCGAAATTCGAAATACTTTAGGAGATATGGTCTTTTTTGTCCAGTAATGTTTTCGCCAAAATGGGATTTGCTTAATTTGGCTACTTTTTGAATGCAACGGTTTGAAGCAACCACCGAATTTCGTTCAACGCGTTCTTTAGTAGGTAATAACTTGTTTGTATACGCATTTTAAAAATAAATGAATACTCATTTTAGAGCTTAAGTATTCGAATGTTGGCAGTGTTAAGTTTACTTTGAATTGAGTTATAAACCGGACGCATACCGGAATACGTATGCACGACTAAATCAGAGTCCAGGAAGCAATCAAACCTATTTACGAATCACTGTCAGACGATTTGTTGAACAGATACCTTGGCTTCGAAACTCAAAACAGCGAATCTATCAACGCAGTGCTGTGATCATTCGCACCGAAGCATATGCACACCAGCGCACGCACTGAGGTTGCCAATTATATTGCAACTGTCATACTTAACGAAGGTTTTTTGCCAATACTTCAAATAATTAACCTAATGGGAATCCCGATTGGCAACGTCACATATGATTTCGCCATGTCTCGGAAAGAAAAACGTTTGAAAAGGTCCGAAGTTTCTGATTTTTTTCAAAATCACGTTTTTGAACTTCGAAGTCACTTTTCTCCGGTTCTACTGAACCGATTTTGATAAAACCAAGTGCAATCGACGCAGAATTGTCACCATTCTGGTCCCTACCTCAATCACAATTTGAAACAATTTTTTACTATTTTTTTTACACTAAACTAAAAAAAAATACACAAAATCGGTTTTTAATTTTTCAATGGCCGCCATTTTGTAACAAAATAATCGCAAAATTATGATTGAGGTAGTGACCAGAATTACATCTGTACTGAATCTAACGCCGTTTACTTTTTTCATTTCAGATGATCCGAAGTCGAGTTATCCGGGCCGCAAGCATCATACCTTTTTTTTCGACGCCCAACTTTGAAGGCCGACAACTTTTTGAACAGCCCTCGTACAAAGGAAAAAAAAAATTTTATTTAATTTAATATGTTCTTAATACAATAAAAAAAAAAAACAGAATTTAAATAACTCTTTGCGTTTTCAAATGAGAAGTTTTTCAAAAGGGGTCCAAAAACAGCCCTCCAACCAGGAATACTCACTTAAGTTGATATCGAGTAGTATTAAATACTAAACATTGTACTATCAACTTTACATCTCTAGTTAATACTTAAGTACAAGATACCTTTTATATTTAGTAGTATTTAAGCTGCTTTCGCCGCTATCGAAAAGGAATCAGCCAAAGTGGGTTTGACGATAAATGAGGGCAAAACAAAGTATATGCTGTCTACAAACAAAGGAGCGCGGCGTTTAGACTCCCACGTTTCATCCGGCATCTATAACTTTGAATTGATTTATCTGCCCGATGTAGTCAGCTTGAGAAACTAACACTTGTAAACAATCAACTAAGCAACAACTAAACTAAAATTAGTGCCGATTTTTCGTCAGATGCTGTGTTGTTTGGACTTCCATTATCAAGTGAGGAAAATCTAAAAGCTAGCTTCAACCGGATTTGCCACTCTATTGAATTTCAACCTCTGCAAATAAAGGACATCTTTCATGTCAATTTAAATCCTAATAAGACAAATTCTCTTATTATAATAAAGTATTTTTCTCCATTTGACCGGAACCGTGTACTCAAAGCATTTGGGTCATATCGAAGGCGTACGAAGTCTGTTGTTAATTTGCGAAATGCAGGGTTTGATTGTGACAAAAATGTTTTCATCCATGAAAGCCTGAATGTTGATAACCGAAAAATCTTGCAAGCTGCGATTGCTTATAAGAGGCAAAAGAGCATTTATAATGCATTTACATTTCGTGGCTCTGTATTCATTCGGACGGAAAAAATGCGAATAGTATTCACATCAGCAGTATGGAGGAACTGCACAATGCAAATAATGGCGATAGCTCTTGCTGGTACTACGCTTGTCTTAGTATTAAACTTCTCTTCTTTCGTGGCTCTGTATTCATTCGGATGGAAAAAATGCGAATAGTATTCGCATCAGCAGTTTGGAGGAACTGCACAATGCAATAAATGGCGATAGCTCTGCTGGTACTACGCTTGTCTTAGTACTACGCTCTTCTTAGTATTAAACTTCTCTTTTTTCGTGGCTCTGTATTCATTCGGATGGAAAAAAATGCGAATGGTATTCGCATCAGCAGTATGGAGGAACTGACAATGCAATTAAAGGCAATAGCTTTGCTGGTACTACGCTTGTCAATTAAACTTCTCTTCTCTAAATTTATTATTTTTGAAATCATATTTTTCTGGGATCTTTTTGTAGCTTTTGCTTTCTTCTTATTTTGTTTATTTTTCTAGCTTTTGCTTTCTTCTTATTTTGTTTCTTTTTTTATTTGCCTATAAGTAGATTTTCTGTAAATTTTTTCATGTCTGGCTCTAGTCAATCGTCTGTTGGCGGTGATGGTGAAAATCACAAGACCTTAATTCAAGTATTGTGTAAGCAGTATGGTGGACTTAATGTAGTGCACTTTAATGCACGTAGTTTAAATACTGCTAAATTGAAGCCTATAAAATATCTTTTTGAAAAACACGTCCCTTTACGTACGATTAGAGTAAAAAATGTCTCTTTTCCCTGGTTTTCTCAGCAAGTTCTTAATGCTATCAAAAAAAGAAATAAATACTACAAATTTTGGGGAAAAAGACCCTCATCAGAGAACTGGGAAATCTTTAGACTTCTAAGCTGTTCTCTAAGAAGACAAGCTAAAACTCGCTACTTTTCCTCTAAACTTGATCTCTCTTCCAACCAAAATATTTTGGGATAATATTAAAAAACTTGGAGTGTGCAATAAGATCAAAGCGGAAGCACTCTTGAGCCTGATTCTCTAAATAAAATTTTTGTTGATACTGCTCCTAATAATAAAAACCTGCTCCCGTCTTTTATTTTCACATTGCAACAATCTTTTAAGTTTGACCCGATTACTGAACTTGATGTTGGAAACTGTGTATCGCAGATAAGGTCAAATGCTGTAGGTGAAGATGGAATCCCAATTAAGTTCATCAAACTAATACTTCCTCATATTATAGGCCCGCCAACACACGTTATAAATCATTGCTTTGTAACGTCATCTTTTCCAGGTATGTGGAAAATTGCAATTGTGCTGTGCCAGTAGCGAAAAAGCATAACCCCCCAGCTGGACCAAATGATTTTAGACCAATAAGTATATCGCCGTTGTCAAAGGTATGCGAAAAGCTTATTGCTCAACAAATATATGCATATTTACTTTAAAAAAAATCTGTTATCCCCATCACAATACGGGTTTCGTGCTGGGCACAGGTGTTCTTCTGCTGTGGTTAAGGTGATTCATGATATAAGACCCGAATATGATGCAGGCAATATGACTGCTTTGTCTACTTGACTTTTCCAAGGCTTTTGATAAAGCCAATCATGTATTTTTATGTCAAAAACTCAAATGTCTTTTTGGGTTCTGTGCTAGTGCTATCAATCTTTTGTCCAGTTATTGGTGTAATAGGTTGCAAAAAGTAAAAGTTGACCAAACTTTTTCTCAGTATAATAGAGTATCAAGTGGTGTTCCGCAAGGCTCCCTACTTGGTCCTCTACTCTTCTCGTTGTCTATAAATTACATTTTTCAGTATGTAAACATGCATGTATCCATGCATATGCTGACGATGTTTAACTTTATCTATCTCGACGGGTTGGGCTTCTTGATGACCTCAGTTGCAATGTTCAATGAAGATCTCAATAACATCTCTGAGTGGGCCATAGGTTAATGTTATTTGTTATATCGTTCTCCTAAGGGGATCATTACATTTGGTGAAAATCTTTTAAATATATTACTTTCATATATTTTTTTTTTTCTTATGTTACTACAGAACTCATTTGACACCTATCAGAACAGGAAGTAATCTTACTTACTTACTTAGGTGGTCGTAACAACCCGTATCCGGGTTTCAGCCGACCTCATCAGCTCATCGCCAGGCACCTCTGCTTTGCGCGCGCCTTCTCCAATCGGATACACCAAGTGCGGTTAGGGCTTCCTCAGCCTGGTCCATCCATCGGAGGCATGGTCTCCCTCGTCGTCGTTGACCAGCGACCCTCGCCTCGAGCACCTTTTTCGCTGGAGCTTCGTCGTTCATACGATGGACATGAACCAGCCAGCGTAGTCGCTGCACAGTTATACGCCGAACTACATCAATGTCATCGTAGAGCTCATACAGCTCGTGGTCCATTCGGATGCGATAGTCATCGCCAACTCGAACAGGACCGAAGATTTTGCGAAGAACTTTTCTCTCGAACACCCCCAGAGCGGCTGCGTCAGTTTGGGAAACTATCCATGCATCAGCGCCATAAAGCAGCACAGATACAACGAGCGTCTTGTAGAGTGTTAGTTTTGTCGATCGAGAGAGGGCTCTGGAACTTAGTTGCTTACTGAGCCCGTAGTACGTATAGCACCTATTAGCAATTATTGTTCTTCGCTTTATCTCCAGGCTGATTTCGTTTTTGGTATTAATGGCGGTGCCAAGGTATACAAACTCCTTGACTACTTCAAAGTTATAGCTGCCGGATGAGACGTGGGAGTCTAAACGCCGAGCTGTTTGTAGACAGCATATACTTTGTTTTGCCCTCATTTATCGTCAAACCCACTTTGGCTGATTCCTTTTCGATAGCGCCGAAAGCAGCGGTAACATCTCTCTTGGTTCTGCCAACAATATCAATATCATCAGCTGGAAGCCTTTGTAGAAAATGGTGCCATTACGATGCACACCGGCCTTTCGTACGATCCCCTCCATGATGATGTTGAAGAGATCGCAAGACAGTGGATCGCCTTGCCTGAAACCTCTTTCGGTATTGAAGGTTTCGGAGAGGTCAATTCCTACCTTGACGGAGCTGCGTGTGTTGCTCAACGTCATTCTGCAAAGTCTAATCAACTTTGCAGGTATACCCAACTCAGACATTGTTGCGTATAGGCAATCCCTTCTCGGGCTATCGAACGCAGCTTTAAAATCGACAAAGAGAGAAGAGAAGAGATGGTGTGTGCCAATTTGATTTTCGTGGGTTTTCTCCAGGATTTGTCGTTGCGTGAAAATCTGGTCTATGATGGACTTACCAGGTCGAAAGCCACACTGATAAGGTCCAATCAGTGTTTTTGTAATCGGCTTTAATTTTTCGCGCAGTACGCTTGAGAGAACCTTATATGCGATGGAAATAAGACTGATACCTCGATAGTTGGCGCAGATTGTTGGGTCTCCTTTCATAAGTATAGGGCACAGTACGCTGAGGTTCCAATCGTCGGGCATGCTTTCTTCTAGCCATATTTTGCTGATGAGCTAATGCATGCGCCTTATCAATTCATCGCCGCCGGTTTTAAACAATTCATCTGACAGGCCGTCAGCACCCGCTGCTTTATTGTTTTTGAGTTGTTGGATAGCAACTCGAACCTCTTCATGGCTAGGTGGTGGTACTTCCACTCCGTCATTGTTGATTGGTAGCTCTGAACTGCGCTCTCCATGGGCGGCATTGGTGGAATCGTCGCCAGTAAGTAAATTGGAGAAGTGCCGTCTCCACAATCTCAGCACACACTGCGTATCCGTGTTCAGATCTCCATTTTCGTCTCTACAAGTGGATGCTCCGGGCTTGAAACCTTGGGTTAGATGCTTAATCTGTTGATAGAATTTTCGTGCATCCTTCTTGCCCTGGTATACCTCTAGTTCCTCACGCTCACGCTTTTCCTGCTCTCTTCTCTTGCGTCTGAAAAGGCGCCTCTCTTCCTTCCTCTTTTCGCGGTAGTTTTCTCGCACGGCTCGCGTTGCAGCTGACTGCAGCGTTTTTGTATATGCGGCGTTTTTTACTGCAGTCGTAATGCGACACTCCTGATCATACCATTGGTTCCGAGGTTGCGGGCGCCGGAAACCAATGACTTCTTCAGCGGCAGCGCGCATGGAGTGGGATATATGCGCCCAAAGTCCGCCGGCGTCGTCGGGTCCAGAGGTTGGTTGGTTGAGCTTAACCGAGAGTTGAGCGGAGTAGGCTTCGGCAGTCCGTTGTAATTGCAGCTTAGCGACATCTAGCTTTCGTTGCATTCCTGTGTGTATGTTCTTTGCATTGCATAATCGCATGCGGATCTTGGCTGCAACAAGATAATGGTCGGAGTCAATGTTGACCCCCCGAAATGTACGCACATCTAGAACACTAGAGGCATGCCTTCTGTCGATTACAACATGATCAATTTGGTTTCGCGTTTTTTGATCCGGGGACAGCCAGGTGGCCTTGTGGATGTCGAGGTGCTTAAATCTGGTGCTACTAACTACCATGTTTCGCGCCGCGGCGAAGTCGATCATTCTTAGACCGTTGTTGGTGGAGGTCTCATGAAGACTGAACTGACCGACAGTGGGGCCGAAGATGCCTTCCCTTCCGACTTTCACATTAAAATCGCCGAGGACTATTTTCACGTCATGGACCGGAAGGTGGTCGTATACGTCCTCAAGACTAGCGTAGAAAGCGTCTTTGACATCTTCGTCCGTTTCCTCCGTCGGGGCGTGCGCGCAAATAAGGCTGATGGAGAAAAATTTTGCTTTGATGCGGATCGTGGCCAATCTTTCGTTCACAGGTGTGAACCGGGAAACAAGGTGGCGTAGTTTCCGGCTAACAACGAATCCACATCCAAATTCGCGCCTCTCCGCATGGCAGCTGTAGTAGATATCACAGTGTGCTTGTTTAGAGCAGCCTTGCCCTTTCCATCGCATTTCCTGGATGGCGGTGATGTCAGCCTTTATTGTTTTGAGGGCTTCCGCCAGTTGGATAATGGCACCTTCCCTATAAAGGGTTCGGACATTCCAGGTGCATATCCGTAAATCATTGTCCGTTTTTCGTTTGCGGTGGTCGTCAACGTAATTGGGGTTCTTATCCGAGGCTGGTTTAGTTTTCATTGGGCAGTAGTAATGTGGCGGGACCCAAACCCTGCGCACATTCCATGTCTAAGGTCTATGGAGTGACCCGCCGCTCAAATTAGCCGTCAAACTGACGGATGCCAGTTTGCCGTTGCCCAGGGAACACCACGTGGAGGTTTGAGTCGACTTGAGACGATTTCGACATGGATAATGCTGGCCTCGCCAGGTTGAGGCGGTCAGACACGTTGCCATATGAAGGTTCGCCCCCTGTTCCCACAGGAAGTAATCTTGGATGGTGATATTTTGGAAACTGAGAATTTGCATGACGATAGCGAATTGCCAAGTTGTTTATTCCAAAATTGTCCACAATCTCCGGAGGTGCTTGACGACACAATGTAAAAATGTTATTTACGTCGCAAGCTGTTAACAGAACTACACTATGTTTTTTATAATTAAAGTATAGTGACCCACTATGTGCTGGTTACACGATGTTTACGTGCTTCCCATCTATTGCGCCCAAGAAATTGGGCATTCCCGTTTTTGTGTAAAACTCTTCCGCTATATGTTTCCAGTCACTTTCATTACGAGTTGCTAGGTATATTTCATACAATCCATCTCATATAGCTTGACATGTATCATATATAACTTCTCTGACCGTGAAAATACCAATTTTGTGGGAACATGCCAAAAATTCGAAGCTGCATCCATGAGCTAAATATCTTAAAAATATTTTTATTAATAGTATTAAGAAAATTATTTTAGTTGGAAAACTTTACAAACTTACAATATTGTAATTGCTAAACGAATTTCCGTTCCAACAGGTTTTCTCTGTAAGCGCCTATGTAGTTTTTATCTTAATAATGAGTGCAACAGTTTAAATTTGTCGACGCTCATCCTAGTGGCTTTAAAAAATGCTCTTCGTCCATTGATTGTAGTTGCATCAAGCATGTATTAAAAAACCTTACTGCTCTCTAGTAAGATTCAATGGGCGAACCCACCATCTTCTTCTTGATGTATTGAGCAACTCATATAATTTATAAACTAAATATGTTATGTAGACTATCTTCATAATAATCACAACTAGTTCAAATTCTTCTAACATATTTATTTTCAATTTATATTAATTTTTTGTTATAAAAATAACTTCAACAAAACGCAATACATACATAAAATACCCTCAAATGTCACAATTAAAGTAAACATAATTAATGCAAGTAAATTTAACATAAGTAAAAAAAAAAGGATTTTTTTAAATTATATATATTTTTATCTTACATTTTAATTTGAACTCGTTTTTCCGTAAGTTGTCTTTATAAATATTAAAATAATACTAACACAAAAATTGTCAAAATTGACAAAAAAATATTACAGAAAAATTAAAATGTATCTAGTTTTTTTTTTAGTTTAGTTTATTGTCAATAAATTTATAAAAAAATTTTTTCAGACAAGCATTGCATACAAAATTTAATACTTATATATTAAATTATAACTAATATACAATTAGTTAACAATAATATGAATTAAGAGCATTAATAAATACATTCTTATTATTAGAGAAATCAATATCTATTATACAACAAAGTGAATTATATTCTTTAAGGGCTCTTTGTAAAGGTTCATGTATCAAATAGTTTGCTTTATAAAAGTTAATTTTGAAATAATCGAAATGACGCAAGTTTCTTGTTGGAATATTAAACTTAATTGAGCTTAACAAGTAAGGACAATTAATATTACCACAAACAATGTCGTACAGAAATATTAGAGACTGAATAGTTCGCCTTGTTTCAAGCGATTTTAAATTAAGAAGCAAACAGCGATCTTCATAGGAAGGTATAGGTTGAACAAAATTAAATGATCTCAAAGCAAATTTTAGAAATTTTTTCTGTATTCGTTCAAGTCTCAGTTTATGGACAGCATAGTAGGGATTCCATATAAACGACGCATATTCCAAACGAGACCTAACAAAGGATTGAAAAAGACACTTTAGAGTATATGGATCCTTGAAGTTCGTACAATTCCTCCTCAAGAACGCGTACATAGGATAAGATTTAGAAAGCGTACAAGTTAAATGCCGAAAAAATGAAAGATTTGAGTCAAAACAAACACCCAAATCCATAATCTCATTTACACACGTCAAACTTGAATTGTCAATATTAAATGACGACGCTACAACATTTCTAATTCTGGCATAAGAAACATGAAAACATTTATGGATATTTAGGAGTAAACGGTTACGTTTACACCAATCAGAGACAGCATTTAAATCTAATTGCAGCAAAGATACATCCAAGCTGTTGCGTACAACTTTGAAAATTTTTAAATCATCAGCATATAGTAAATGATTTGAAAAAGAAAAACAACGACTTATATCATTAATAAATAAAGTGAAAAGAAGAGGTCCCAATATGCTGCCCTGTGGGACACCAGATTTTGCAGTAAATGGTGTAGATTTAACATTATCCACTTCGACAAAACAACGTCTGTCAATTAAATAATTTCTAATCCAACTCAAAAAGTTAGAATGAAATCCCATTTTAGCAAGCTTTTCAACTAAAATAGTATGGGAAACTTTGTCGAACGCTTTGGAAAAATCCGTGTAGATAGTTTCTACTTGGCGCCCTTCAGCAAAAGAAGATAAACAGAAGTGTGTAAATACAGCTAAGTTAGAAGTTGTTGACCGCCCCTGTACGAACCCATGCTGTGACGGTGTTATAACCATTTTCAATGCGAAATCAAGCTTATTTTTAATTATATGTTCAAACAGTTTAGAAGTGTTGGAAAGTTTAGAGATCAGGCGGTAATTAGAAACACAATTTTTTCTGCCAGATTTAAACACAGGGGTAATAGAAGCAATTTTCCATTTACTTATGAAATCTCCATAAAGAAGAGATTTATTAAAAATCAGACACAAGGGCTTGACTACAGATCTTGCACATTTTTTTAAGCAAAAAGCAGACAAACTATCACTATCAGCTTTCATAGAATTTTTAAGGCGTGATATACCACTTAACACATCGCTTTCAGTAAGAGAAAGGTGTCCAAAATTTATGCATGGTTCTACTTTATCAAGAAATTCCAAATCATTCAACATAGTATCAGTTAAATAATTAGATTGAAAGAACTCAGCGAAAAGATTAGTTGTATTCAAAATGTTGTTCGAGACTTTACCTTCCCAGAATAACGATGATGGAATGAAAGAGCTTTTATTTTTCGTCTGAACAAAGCGCCAGAAGATTTTAGGGTTAGTTTTGATGTTCTGTTCAATCGTAAGTAAATGGTGTTTATATAAAAATTTATCTAAAAAATTGAATTCACGAGAATAGTGCAAATATTTTTCCTGGTGGAGAGCATTGTTTGTGGTTTTAAATAGTTTATAAAATTTATTTCTTAAATTTTTTAACTTTTTTAAACCCATGGTATACCATGGAAGCTTATGAATTCTTTTCTTCAATTTTGGAACATTATAATACATAATTTCGTATACCTCGTTTAAAAAGAGATCAAAGCAATATGCAGTATCTTTTTTGTCAAAAGCATTTATCCAGTCTACACAAATTAAAATTAAATTTTAAATCCGTATCAAAGACTCTATTTTCTTCGTATGTTATAAATTCAACATTCAAAGTTAATGGTAAATGATGCATATCCGACGGCAGTATAGGAAAAGGACAAATATCCAAATCAAATTTAATATTAGCACTCACGAAAATAAGATCAAGAATCCTATTAAGTTTATTGGCAAAAGAATTAATTTGCGATAAGTCTGCGCTCATAAAAGAATCAACCAAGTAAATTTCATTAGAGTGGTTAATGTTACTTGGAGTAAGAAAAATATCATTCGACAAAAAAGACCATTTGACGTTACATAAGTTAAAATCACCAAAAATACATAAATTATCATTATTTGCAAAATCAACAATATTATTTACATGCGCAGCGTAAAGTTCATCAGTACTGTTTGGAGGAACATATGAGACAAAAATAAAAAGCGTGCCAGATGATCCAGCTATAGACACGCATAACTGGTCCAAAAGAGTATCCACGTTAATCAAATTGCATAATGATGATCTAAGTAGACGCTTGACAGCAATGAGTACGCCACCACCTCGATAGTGACCAGTTTTTGAAGCATCTCTATCTTTCCGATATACAATATATATATTGGGATCGAAAAATTCTTTATCTTTAAAATTTTTGTTGAGCCAAGTTTCAACAAGAACAAAAACATCATAATCATTTGCAGTAGTCGCAGCGAAAACAGCATCACCTTTAGTCCTCATTCCAGAAATATTTTGGAAATAAATTTTAAGGGAGCTAAAATATTCAAATATTCTGCCAACAGCAAGATTTGAGCGACTGTTTAAATCTGCAGGTTTGGAGCAGCTGGCCTTAGAAAAGATCGAAAAGGGCGAACTTTTATGTTCGATTGCCAAAAGTTTGGTTTGAATAGCAAATCATAATGCTCAGCTACTATACCAAGCTTAAAATTAACAAATTTTAAACCATCCAAAGAAACATCATTTTTTATAAGCTTGAAGCATTCAATATGTTCTCTGTTTACTCCAGCATATTTTTGGACATAAGCAATTATATCATCTTCACTAACTGTTGGTTTAAATGAAGATATATGTACATATTTCATAGTCTCAAAGACATCTAAGTCAGTGTTATCATTGTTACCAACAACAAAGCGGGAGCGCTTTTTTTTATTCCTTATATTTTGCCACTCAGATTGCTGGTTGTGTGTATACGCATTAGGCTGCATCGGCAGATTCACTGGCGCAGGTGGCTGAGCAGCAGCAAAAGAAAGAGAGCGATTAACGGAGAGAGATTGATCAGCAGAGCAAATATCCGCATATGTTGGTGCAGAAATAGAAGCAGATGAAAGAGCATAATCAGCAGCAAGCAATTGATCCGAAGTGCACGCACTAGTATGCGTGAGAGCATTAGACAAAATCTGATGTGTAGGTAAAGCATTTGGTGCAATAGCAATAGAAGTAGATAAAATTGGAGCAGCAGCAACAACAGAAACTTCAGCAGACGAAATCGCATGTTTTGGTAAAGCATTTGGTGCCATATCAACAGATGCAGAGAAAACTGGAGCAGCAGCAACAACAGAAACTTCAGCAGGTGCAGCAACAATTGAAGCCTCACCAGAGGGAGCAGGAACACAAGCGGGTTTACGTGGACGCAAGCGAGCAAGGGCATCATTATTAGATGGTGATGTTTTACGGGGGCGCAGGCGCGGAACATCAAGAGAATCGATAGCACGAGAGTCAACTGTGACATCAGACGAAGGGTCAACAACCTCTTTTCGCGAGAAGTCTAAAAACATTTTTTTTAAGCTATTAACTTCGGTAGTCAAAAGACTAATAGCAGGTACAATGTTGTTTTTATCATGAAACATAAGACACTTGTCACAAAGATAAACGATGTTTTTATTGCCATTTAAAAGTTTAAATATATTGTCATCAAGATTAGCACATTGTTTATGATAGATGCCACTGCAATAATTGCATGTAACAGGCAAATCACTTGCAAGAAGCTTTGAGCACTTTAAACACAGCATAGTAGAAAACACGTCTGGTTGTAATCACGAATCAGAACCGACTAAATTCTCTATAATGCTAAATCTATATAATGCAAGCTTTTAAACAAAAGTTAAATTTTGTCATATTTTTTTCCAACAATAAAATTAACGTTATTATTGTTATAATTTTTGCATTCTGTCTGAAATGAACAAACTCTGAAAATTGCTTTCAATTTTTGACCAATGTAGAACCGGTCCAATTGTATTGTGCGTAAACGAAAAGCAACGCTGAATCGCAAGTCGCAGTCGCAATCATTCAGGACGACTTCTCAGCGATTGGCGATTAGAGAGGATCGTCGATCGCAACGATTTTTGATTCTGTTCCGGCTCTTAGTTTTGGTTTACTGAAAAATTAAATGAGGAGTCGTGTCGAAGCCAGCAACCGAACAAGACGTGTTTCATTTAAGCGCTGCACTACAAAAGAAGTCAATCGTCAAACACAAATTTAGTCTCGCTATAGCCAGCGAGCAGCATAGTCGTGCCTTGCTCCGTGTCCACTACTTTCCTTTCCTTCTACCTCATCTTCACCTTCTTGAGTTGTGTTGCTGGGGTATCTCAGACCCTTTTGTTCTTCTCAGCATTCACACTCACACCCACTCTTAACGAGGGTCACTCTTCTTGAGTGCATCACGCTATCGAGTGGATGCTTCCCAGCGTACTCGCTCTCCCTCTCTCCCTACACCTACGACACTCACGGTTGACGGCAGCGACGCTCATTCTTGACTGAAAGTCACGGGTGCACCCAAGCGCCAACGTATAGACACGCGCCACCGAGATAACGGCAAAAGCACTGGTCCTACTTCACCTACTTCAGGATACCTCAGCGGGCTTAAGCGTAACGAAAAAGGGTTCGTTACAATGTCACTCTCAATTATTCGAACTTTACTTTAAGAATTTCTTTGAGCACGAATCTTGAGCTTCAAACAACTGATTTTTAGAGTTAAAAATTCAATTGTTGTGAAAAAAATGTACGCAATTATTTAGCAAAGTGTTGATCTTTCAAATATATTGCTACCAGATGCTTCCAGCTATTCTAAAAGTATTTTAGTTTTCCATTTATTTAAAATACCGACCAGACAATTAAATTTTTAATTAATATCAATTATCAGCTTACACTCAAATTACTCTCTATTACTAGAATCTTACTTGAAGTGAGTACCGAAACAGACCTAATAATTAAGATTGTGTTGTATACTCAATTGTATGTACATTGAGGTGCCCTTAAAAATTGAAGTTGTTCTTGTTTTTATAGCTTACCCTCTTAATTTCTTCATATGCTGTTAAATTTAAATAAAATTTCGTGTACATAGGACCACGGGAACCGTGCCGACTTTCATCGATACATGTCGGTACTTGGCGATATGGGAAAAAGTGCTAATTTTTTCTGAAAACCCTAATTACTTTTGAATAAGTGAAAATCTTCAAAAAGCTGGTTCTTAGCTTAATTTGTTTTCTATTTAATTATTTAATTTTTCTTTAAAACAAGCTATCAAACAAGAAAGTTGGCCGAAAACTACTAGAGTTATGATTTCCAACTTTTCAAAAACTCCTTTTCGTGTTTGTTGTATTAAAAAACCAACCGAAAAAATCAAAATTTGAAAAAATTTAAATTTACCTAATGCAGATGCAAAAAACTGTGTAATTATGTTAAATAACTTGGTCGTTATGAATGTTTTTGCTAGAAGTGTATTATTTGAAAATTTTTTTAAATGTTTTTGCTAGAAGTGTACTTATTTGAAAATTTCGAGTTCGAGCATTTTTACAACAAAATCCCCAAAAACCCAAAAATTAACATAAACATGGATGGTTTAAGCATAGTTTTGAACTATTTCTTGAATAATTCGGAAATTTGGTTCTTTTTTTAGGTTGTATTTACGTATTTTAACGAAAATGTATTTTAACTTATTTATAGTTAAACATTAGTAGTATTCAATTAAAGCCGTATTTGTGGTGTAAATAGCGTATGTGCCGTAAGTTCATACAACTTACCACACATACGCAGTTTACATCACAAATACGTCGTTCATTGAATACCATTATTATATAAACGTATATATAATACGTATAATATAAACGTATATAACATCATCCATGTCGAAATCGTCTCAAGTCGACTCAAAACTTCACGTGGTGTTCCCTGGGCAACGGCAAACTGGCATCCGTCAGCTTGACGTCTAATTTGAGCGGCGGGTCGATCCATAGACCTTAGACATGGAATAAGCGCAGGGTTTGGGTCCCGCCACATTACTACTGCACAATAAAACTAAACCAGCCTCGGATAAGAGCCCCAATTACGTTGACGACCATCGAAAACGAAAAACGGGAAATGATTTACGGATATGCACCTGGAATGTCCGGACCCTTTATAGGGAAGGTGCCATTATCCAACTGGCGGAAGCCCTCAAAACAATAAAGGCTGACATCACCGCCATCCAGGAAATGCGATGGAAAGGGCAAGGCTGCTCTAAACAAACACACTGCGATATCTACTACAGCTGCCATGCGGAGAAGCGCGAATTCGGATGTGGATTCGTCGTTAGCCGGAAACTACGCTACCTTGTTTCCTGGTTCACACCTGTGAACAAAAGATTGGCCACGATCCGCATCAAGGCAAAATTTTTCTACATTAGCCTTATTTGCGCGCACGCCCCGACGGAGGAAAAGGATGAAGCCGTCAAGGACGCTTTCTACGCAAGTCTTGAGGACGTATATGACCACCTTCTGGTCCATGCCGTGAAAATAGTCCACGGCGATTTTAATGCGAAAGTCGGAAGAGAAGGCGTCTTTGGCCCCACTGTCGGCCAGTTCAGTCTTCATGAGACCTCCACAAACAACGGTCTAAGACTGATCGACTTCGCCACGGCGCGAAACATGGTAGTTAGTAGCACCAGATTTAAGCACCTCGACATCCACAAGGCCACCTGGCTGTCCCCGGATCAAAAAACGCGAAACCAAATTGATCATATTGTAATCGAAGGAAGGCATGCCTCTAGTGTTCTAGATGTGCGTACATTTCGGGGGATCAACATTGACTCCGACCATTATCTTGTTGCAGCCAAGATCCGCATGCGATTATGCAATGCGAAGAACATACACATAGGAATGCAACGAAAGCTAGATGTCTCTAAGCTGCAATTACAACGGACTGCCGAAGCCTACTCCGCTCAACTCTCGGTTAAGCTCAACCAACCAACCTCTGGACCCGACTTTCGCGCATATATCCCACTCCATGCGCGCTGCCGCTGAAGAAGTCATTGGTTTCCGGCGCCCGCAACCTCGGAACCAATGGTACGATCAAGAGTGTCGCATCGCGACAGCAGTAAAAAAACACCGCATACAGAAAAACGCTGCAGTCAGCTGCAACGCGATCCATGTGAGAAAAGTACCGCGAAAAGAGGAAGGAAGAGAGGCGTCTTTTCAGACGCAAGAAAAGAGAGCAGGAAAAGCGTGAGCGTGAGGAACTAGAGGTATACCAGGGCAAGAAGGATGCACGAAAATTCTATCAACAGGTTAAGCGTCTAACCCAAGGTTTCAAGCCCGGAGCATCCACTTGTAGAGACGAAAATGGAGATCTGAATACGGATACACAGTGTGTGCTGAGATTGTGGAGAGAGCACTTCTTCAATTTACTTACTGGCGACGATTCCACCAATGCTGCCCATGGAGACCGCAGTTCAGTGCCACCAATCAACGATGACGGAGAGGAAGTACCACCACCTAGCCATGAAGAGGTTTGAGTTGCTATCCAACAACTCAAAAACAATAAAGCAGCGGGTGCTGATGGCCTGTCAGATGAATTGTTTAAAACCGGCGGCGATGAATTGATAAGGCGCATGCAACAGCTTATCAGCAAAATATGGCTAGCGGAAAGCATGTCCGACGATTGGATTCTCAGGGTTCTTTGCCCTATACTTATGAAAGGAGACCCAACAATCTGCGCCAACTATCGAGGTATCAGTCTTATTTCCATCGCATATAAGGTTCTCTCAAGCGTACTGCGCGAAAAATTAAAGCCGATTACAAAAACACTGATTGGACTTTATCAGTGTGGCTTTCGACCTGGAAAGTCCACCATAGACCAGATTTTCACGCTACGACAAATCCTGGAGAAGACCAACGAAAATCAAATTGACACACACCATCTCTTTGTCGATTTTAAAGCTGCGCTCGATAGCCCGAGAAGGAATTGCCTATACGCAACAATGTCTGAGTTCGGTATACCTGCAAAGTTGATTAGACTGTGCAGAATGACGTTGAGCCACACGCAGCTCCGTCAAGGTAGGAAATGACCTCTCCGAAACCTTCAATACCGAAAGAGGTTTCAGGCAAGGCGAATCCACCTTCTTGCGATCTCCTTAACATTATCATGGAGGGGATCGTACGAAAGGCCGGTGTGCATCGTAATGGCACCATTTTCTGTAAAGGTGTCCTTCTTTGCGTACGCTGATGATATTGATATTGAAGGCAGAACCAAGAGAGATGTTACCGCTGCTTTCGGCGCTATCGCAAAGGAATCAGCCAAAGTGGGTTTGACGATAAATGAGGGTAAAACAAAATATATGCTGTCAACAAACAAGTGAGCGCGGCGTTTAGACTCCCACGTTTCATCCGGCAGCTATAACTTTGAAGTAGTCAAGGAGTTCGTATACCTTGGCACCGCCATTAACACCAACAATGAAATCAGCCTTGAGATAAAGCGAAGAACAATGTTTGCTAATAGGTGCTACTACGGGCTCAGTAAGCAACTAAGTTCCAGAGCCCTCTCTCGATCGACAAACTAACACTCTACAAGACGCTCGTTCTACCTGTGCTGCTTTATGGCGCTGAGGCATGGGCAGTTTCGCAAACTGACGCAGACGCTCTGGGGGTGTTCGAGAGAAAAGTTCTTCGCAAAATCTTCGGTCTTACGAAGACATTGGCGTAGTTCGGCGTATAACTATGCAGCGACTACGCTGGCTTCGGCGTCCATCGCATGGACGACGAAGCTCCAGCAAACAAGGTGATCGAAGCGAGGGTCGCTGGTCAACGACGACGAGGGAGACCATGCCTCCGATGGATGGACCAGGCTTGGTGTATCCGACTGGAGCAGACGCGCGCAAAGCAGAGGCGCCTGGCGAGAGCTGATGAGGTCGGCCGTAACCCGGACACGGTAAATAAGTAAGTAACGTTTAGCAGTAATTAAGACACGAACTCGTTATGTAAATGAGGAAGTGCAATTTCCAAAGCGAACTAGGTAAATACACCATATTTTTGGAGCGTTATTGCTAGTAGATACATAATATTTAAATGCTTAGTAATAACAAAATAAACATACCGGTTTATTTTCCCTTTGTTTGAAACATCAATTTTAACAATTCTTTTCGCACTTTTTTTTTTCATTCCAATTTTATTGTTTAAGCATGTCGTACAGCTAGAAAAAATTTAAAGAAAATATACATAACACTTCTATATAAAATATTATTTTTACCTCCAAGGATTTTTCGGCTTATTTTCAGGAATTGAATCCAAGCATGATAAATGAAAACATCTCGAACACACACAGCACTGTAAAAGACAGGGACCTTTGTTTGTGCTAGTACAAGCATCACATTGGGTACACTGTTGACATCGCCAAACGCTCCCCTTCGTAACTAGCATATATAACAGTACTGAGTTGTGAGATTGACAGTTACCAGCGTTGTTGGCACATGTTGTATGCAATGACATGCCACAATTTTGACAAGAACTAAGAGGTTCTGGTATACCATTTTGATTTTTTGTTGTGTTTCCAGAGCAAAGAGAACAATAACTGTTACCCTGAAAAAAAATAAATTGCAAAAATTGTTTTATATAAAAATATTTTATTAATTAACTGAATTTTTATTCTTGTTCGGTCTCTTTAAACAAGAGCAAACACAAATAATTTAACTAAATGATGAATTTGTAACATTAAGGATTCTGTCTGGATTTGATGGCATGGATTGATTTTTTTTGTTTTTTTTCCTTAAAACCTCCAAAGTATCTTTCTGGTCTTTATAACTAATTATATTGTAGCCTTAATGTTTGTGTTCATTGACGCGAAAAATAACGATCACGATTACTGTAATTGTAATGTAATAAAAAGTATTATACAATTACTGTAATTGTAATATAAAAATCGAATGATTATAATTACAGAAATTGTTATCAATAAAAAATTACAGTTAGGTAACAATATTCCTAATTTAATTAATTAATTTATTAATAATTAATTTATTATATATATTTATTATATATTATATATATTAATTTATTATATATTTATATAGTCATTAATTTTTATTTAATTACTTACTGCACATGTTATAGAGCTGCATGAATGTGTTTGAAATGCGTTTCAAAACATCCACTTGCGTTTAAAATGCATACTGCCATCTTCTCTTAGGCTACGGCCAGAGTGAATGCAGATGCAGACAGGCGCGCATCCCAAGGAGTAAAGGGTATTATTATCCCCCGCCCCCAAGAATTTTCAACAGTAATAAAAAACAAACAAACATGCCTTTCTAAAATAGAAATAAAGTTAAATAAATCACAAAGAGCCAAACGAATACAAATCCGAAAGGGTCTATTAGTGATATACACACATACCCACATCTTACTTACTTACTTAGGTGGCCGTAACAACCCGTGTCCGGATTTCGACCGACCTCATCAGCTCTCGCAAGGCACCTCTGCTTTGCGCGCCTTCTCCAATCGGATACACCAAGTGCGGTTAGGGCTTCCTCAGCCTGGTCCATCCATCGGAGGCATGGTCTCCCTCGTCGTCGTTGACCAGCGACCCTCGCCTCGAGCACCTTTTTCGCTGGAGCTTCGTCGTCCATACGATGGACATGACCTAGCCAGCGTAGTCGCTGCACAGTTATACGCCGAACTACGTCAATGTCTTCGTAGAGCTCATACAGCTCGTGGTTCATTCGGATGCGATAGTCATCGCCGACTCGAACAGGACCGAAGATGTTGCGAAGAACTTTTCTCTCGAACACCCCCAGAGCGGCTGCGTCAGTTTGTGAAACTACCCATGCCTCAGCGCCATAAAGCAGCAGAGGTAGAACGAGCGTCTTGTAGAGTGTTAGTTTTGTCGATCGAGAGAGGGCTCTGGAACTTAGTTGCTTACTGAGCCCGTAGTAGCACCTATTAGCAATTATTGTTCTTCGCTTTATCTCCAGGCTGATTTCGTTGTTAGTATTAATGGCGGTGCCAAGGTATACAAACTCCTTGACTACTTCAAAGTTATAGCTGCCGGCTGAAACGTGGGAGTCTAAACGCCGCGCTCTCTTGTTTGTAGACAGCATATACTTTGTTTTACCCTCATTTATCGTCAAAACCACTTTGGCTGATTCCTTTTCGATAGCGGCGAAAGCAGCGGTAACATCTCTCTTGGTTCTGCCAACAATATCAATATCATCAGCATACGCAAGGAGCTGGACACCTTTATAGAAAATGGTGCCATTACGATGCACACCGGCCTTTCGTACGATCCCCTCCATGATGATGTTGAAGAGATCGCAAGACAGTGGCTCGCCTTGTCTGAAACCTCTTTCGGTATTGAAGGTTTCGGAGAGGTCATTTCCTACCTTGACGGAGCTGCGTGTGTTGCTCAACGTCATTCTGCAAAGTTTAATCAACTTTGCAGGTATACCGAACTCAGACATTGTTGCGTATAGGCAATCCTTTCTCGGGCTATCGAACGCAGCTTTAAAATCGACAAAGAGATGGTGTGTGTCAATTTGATTTTCGTGGGTTTTCTCCAGGATTTGTCGTTGCGTGAAAATCTGGTCTATGATGGACTTACCAGGTCGAAAGCCACACTGATAAGGTCCAATCAGTGTTTTTGTAATCGGCTTTAATCTTTCACACAGTACGCTTGAGGGAACCTTATATGCGATGGAAATAAGACTGATACCTCTATAACTAGCGCAGATTGTAGGGTCTCCTTTGTTAAGTATAGGGCACAGTACACTGAGGTTCCAATCGTCGGGCATGCTTTCTTTTAGCCATATTTTGCTGATGAGCTGATGCATGCGCCTTATCAATTCATCGCCGCCGGTTTTAAACAATTCAGCTGATAGGCCGTCAGCACCCGCTGCTTTATTGTTTTTGAGTCGTTGGATAGCAACTCGAACCTCTTCATGGCTAGGTGGTGATACTTCCACTCCGTCATCGTCGATTGGTGGCCCTGCACTGCGCTCTCGATGGGCGGCATTGGTGGAATCGTCGCCAGTAAGTAAATCGGAGAAGTGATGTCTCCACAATCTAAGCACACACTGTATAACCGCATTCAGATCTCCATTTTCGTCTCTGCAAGTGGATGCTCCGGGCTTGAAACTTTGGGTTAGACGCTTAACCTGTTGATAGAATTCTCGTGCATTCTTCTTGCCCTGGTATGCCTCTAGTTCCTCACGCTCACGCTTTTCCTGCTCTCTTTTCTTGCGTCTGAAAAGGCGCCTTTCTTCCTTCCTCTTTTCGCGGTAGTTTTCTAGCACAGCTCGCGTTGCAGCTGACTGCAGCGCTTTTCTGTATGCGGCGTTTTTTACTGCTGTCGCGATGCGACACTCTTGATCGTACCATTGGTTCCGAGGTTGCGGGCGCCGGAAACCAATGACTTCTTCAGCGGCAGCGCGCATGGAGTGAGATATATGCGCCCAAAGTCCGCCGGCGTCGTCAGGTCCAGAGGTTGGTTGGTTGAGCTTAACCGAGAGTTGAGCGAAGTAGACTTCGGCAGTCCGTTGTAATTGCAGCTTAGCGACATCTAGCTTTCGTTGCATTCTTGTGCGTATGTTCTTCGCATTGCATAATCGCATGCGGATCTTGGCTGCAACAAGATAATGGTCGGAGTCAATGTTGACATCCCGAAATGTACGCACATCTAGAACACTAGAGGCATGCCTTCCGTCGATTACAACATGATCAATTTGGTTTCGCGTTTTTTGATCCGGGGACAGCCAGGTGGCCTTGTGGATGTCGAGGTGCTTAAATCTGGTGCTACTAACTACCATGTTTCGCGCCGCGGCGAAGTCGATCAGTCTCAGACCGTTGTTCGTGGAGGTCTCGTGAAGACTGAACTGACCGACAGTGGAGCCAAAGACGCCTTCCCTTCCGACTTTCGCATTAAAATCGCCGAGGACTATTTTCACATCATGGACCGGAAGGTGGTCATATACGTCCTCAAGACTAGCGTAGAAAGCGTCCTTGACGGCTTCATCCTTTTCCTCCGTCGGGGCGTGCGCGCAAATAAGGCTGATGAAGAAAAATTTTGCCTTGATGAGGATCGTGGCCAATCTTTCGTTCACAGGTGTGAACCGGGAAACAAGTTAGCGTAGTTTCCGGCTAACGACGAATCCACATCCGAATTCGCGCTTCTCCGCATGGCAGCTGTAGTAGATATCGCAGTGTGTTTGTTTAGAGCAGCCTTGCCCTTTCCATCGCATTTCCTGGATGGCGGTGATGTCAGATTTTATTGTTTTGAGGGCTTCCGCCAGTTGGATAATGGCACCTTCCCTATAAAGGGTCCGGACATTCCAGGTGCATATCCGTAAATCATTGTCCGTTTTTCGTTTGCGGTGGTCGTCAACGTAATTGGGGTTCTTATCCGAGGCTGGTTTAGTTTTCATTGGGCAGTAGTAATGTGGCGGGACCCAAACCCTGCGCACATTCCATATTTAAGGCCTATGGATCGACCCGCCGCTCAAATTAGCCGTCAAACTGACGGATGCCAGTTTGCCGTTGCCCAGGGAACACCACTTGGAGGTTTGAGTCGACTTGAGACGATTTCGACATGGATAATGCTGGCCTCGCCAGGTTGAGGCGGTCAGACACGTTGCCCACATCTATATATGTAAACTAAATATGTATTCATACCCACATCTATATATGTAAAAATTAATGTATGTATATGGGTATGTGGATATGTGTGTATATCACGTATAGACTCCAAAACCACCGAACCAAACTTTATGAAATGTTTAGGGATACTGAAGCAACATTTTGGAAGTGTTCCTGTGAAGTTTGGTGTTGATTGAACAAGGGTGCGTGGTACCACCCATACAACCCAAATTGGCTCTATCGCCCACAAACCAAAAAAAATGGTATATATCAGACGGTTTTAATCATATAAAACTAAGATTTGGTAATTTTGTTCAAATAGTTACTTTCGGTGACTGTACAAAAATGGGCGTGGTCACACTATAACTACGCCCACTCTTCAGCAATCATTTTAATTCCTGAGATGTTCAAGTTTTGATAGTGAATCTTGGTACGCAGGTGTTATGGATACAAGTGGCAGTCACTATGTAAATATAAATGTTGTCACGCACACTTTTACTGCTCACAAATTAGTAAAAATACTTTATATCAGACAGCTTTTGCCGTAGAAGACTACGATTTGGTAATTTAGTTCGTATGGTTACTGTCGACCAATGTACAAAAAATGGGTATGGCCGCACTATATCTACGCCTACTTCATCGAAATCTTGCTTATTCCTGAGTTGTACACGTTTTGATAGTCAATCTTGGTATGCAGGTGTTATGGGTCCAAGTGGCAGTCACTATGTAAATATAAACGTTGTCACGCCCACTTTTACTGCCCACAAATCAGTAAAAATGCTTTATATCAGACGGATTTTGCCGTAGAAGACTAAGATTTAGTAATTTAGTTTAAATGATTACTGTCAGCCAAGTGTACAAGAAATGGGCATGGCCGCACTATATCTACTCCTTCTTTCTCGAAATCATGCTTATTCATGAGTTGTACACGTTTTCATAGGGAATCTTAGTATGCAGGTGCTATGGCTCCAAGTGACAGTCACTATGTATATACAAATGTTGTCACGTCCACTTTTAACGCCCACAAATCAGTAAAAATGCTTTATATTAGACGGCTTTTACCGTAGAAGACTAAGAATTGGTAATTTTGTACACAAGGTCACTGTCGGCAACTGTTAAAAAATGGTCGTGGTCGCACCATATCTAAGCCTACTTTTCCGAAATCATGCTTATTCCTGCGTTGTACGCGTTTTGATAGTAACACTTCATATGCAGGTGCTCTAAGTGGCGGTCAATATATGAATATATATATAAAATATGCCACGCCAACTTGTACCACCCGCAAATAAAAAAAAAACAACGCGAAATTGCCAATTTCAGCCCTTGAAAGGACTCCGAACGGCTTATGTTCTCAAGAAGCTTTTCATGGCAGTTTTTACTACAAGTTTTATGCCGACTCCGAACGGCTTATGTTCTCAAGAAGCTTTTCATGGCAGTTTTTACTCTCTGAGGTTTGCCATTGTCAGCAGAGAGGTGACGGCCGAACAGAAAAATTAATTCAATTGAAAAAACTTTCTGTGTATGGTGGAATTCGAACCAGGGTTCTCTCCCATATGGACCACACAGTCTACCCACTACGCTACGGCCGCCACTTTTTTTAAACCCACAAATCAATAGAACTTCTATAAATCAGACGATTCTCATCGTTAAATACTAAAATTTGGTAATTAAGTTCATACGCTTACTCTCGACAGCTTTGCAAAGAATGTGCATGGTAGCACTATATCTGTGCCCACTCTTCAGAAATAATTTAATTTAATTTATTTATTTATTTATGTATTATAGTTAATTACATTTTAACAATTATAACTAAGTAAGCACTAGCTGCCAGGTCTATCGGTTAGAAATAATTTTAATTCCTGAGATGTGAACGTTTTGATAGTCAAATTTGGTATATAGGTGCTATGGATCCAAGTCGCGGTCACTTTATATATAAATTTTGTCACGCCACAAGTCCGTGAAAAGTATATAAATCAAAATTTACAGTAAAAGAATAAAATTTGGTTAAAATGATTATCTGGATAAAATAGATTAGTTAAGAATAGAAAATAGAATCTAGATAAAATAGATTAGTTCATATGGTTACTGCCAGAACCCTTAAAAAAATGGGCGTGTCGCACCTTATCTACGCCGACTTTTCAGAAATCATTGTAATTTCTGAGCTGTACATGTTTTGATAGTGAAACTTGGTATGTAGGTGCAATGGGACCAAGTGGCGGTCACTATATATGTATATAAATGTTGCCATGCCTACTTTTTCTGCTCATCTATCAGTAAATACGTATAATGTATGTTTGTATAATAAGGCTCCTCACAAAAAAAAGGTGTTTGGGTCGGTTGCTCAAAATAACGCTTTATGTTATGATGATTCCCCAAATATTTCGACAGTAGCGATAGCCATCCGTGAGCTGGAATAGTTTGAAAAAAAAAAAAAAAACGAAATGGCCAGTTCAGCCCTTGAAAGGACATTGACCGATCTTCTTATATTCTTAATAACAAACGGTCAGACTTAGTAGTTATCTGCACCAATCAGTTTTTAATTTTTTCAGTCGGATCAGAGGTAATGCGGATTTTCATTAATTTCTTAACTGTTTTTTTTATATTATTTTCACTAAAATTCAAATTAAAATTTTTTCTTTTGTCTTGCCATGTTACTTTTGGTCAAATAAATTATCAATTAATGATAAAATATAGTGTAAAGTGAAGAATTAAATTGAATGAAATTATAAAAAAATGTACACATTTTGTACATTTTACAATTTATTTGACTTAAGGTAGTATGGGAAAATTCATTTGAATTTTAGTGAAAATAATATGAAAAAGTTAAAACAATCCATAAAAATCCGCATTATCTTTGGTCCAAAAATTTTAAATTTTTTGATGCAAAAGAACTTTTTTAACATAAGCCATGGATTATTTTGAAGAACCGGACTAAGCATTTTTTTTTCTAAGGAGCGTGAGGCGACTTAATGTATATACGTATGTGGGTATATGTGTATATCACGTAAAGACTCCGAAACCGCTAAGCCAATTTTTATACCAAAGTCTTGAGAGGGTTCCTATGAAGTCAGGAGCCGATCGTAAAAGGCACCTTAAATACACCTAAAATTTTCGATATCGAACAGTTTTGGTTTTTTTTTTGTAGGTCACACAGCCTCGGAATTCAGTATTCGAGCTCAATTTACACATGCCGTTCCACAGGTAACATTTTATGGGCGTTGGACGAGGGGCGTGGTACTATTTCAGCACCCCAAATATTCGGTATAGTTTTCGAAATAAGTCACACATCAATAAAACTCGGTACGAACTTACTATAAAAAAATGGGTTCACTAAAGCTATACCCTCTTTTAGGGTATAAGCGCTGAGCGCAGCCGGGTATAAGCTAGTATATCTATATATATAAAAATGGATGTATGTGTGTGGGTATGTGTGTATATCACGTATAGACTCCAAAACCACTGAACCAATCCTTATGAAATTTTTAGGGATACTGAAGCACCATTCTCAGAGTGTTCCTGTAAAGTTTGTTGTAGATTGGACAAGGGGGCGTGGTACCTCCCATACAACACAAATTGGCTCTATAGCCCACAAACCAAAAAAATACTATATACCAGACGGTTTTGATCGTATAAAACTAAAATTTGATAATTTTGTTCAGATGGAAAAAATGGGCGTGGTCTCACTATATCTACGCCCACTTTTCAGATATCATTTTAATTCCTGAGATGTTTAAGTTTTGATAGTGAATCTTAGTATGCAGGTACTATGGGTCCAAGTGGCAGTCACTGTAAATATCAATGTCACGCCCACTTTTACCGCCCACAAATCAGTAAAAATGCTTTATATCAAACGGCTTTTGCAGTAGAAGACTAAGATTTGGTAATTTAGTTTATATGATTAATGTCGGCCAATGTAAAAAAATGGGCATGGTCGCACTATATCTACGCCCTCTTTATCGAAATCATGCTTATTCTTGATTCGTACACGTTTTGATAGTGAATCTTGGTATGCAGGTGCTATAGGTCCAGGCGGTAGTCACTATGTGTATATAAATGTTTTCACGCCCACTTTTAACGCCCACAAATCAGTAAACCACAAATCAGTATATCAGACGGCTTTTGCCATAGAAGACTAAGATTTGGTAATTTAGTTCATATGGTCACTGTCGGCAACTGTTCAAAAATGGGCGTAGTGGCACCATATCTACGCTCACTTTTTCGAAATCATGGCTCACTTTTTCGAAGACTGAGTTGTACACGTTTTGATAGTAGCACTTGATATGCAGGTGCTCTAAGAGACAGTCAATATATATGTATAAAATTTGCCACGCCCACTTGTACCACCCACAAATAAAAAAAAAACAAAACGAAATGGCCAATTTCAGACCTTGAATGGCTTTGACCGAGCTTCTATTGATCAATTGTGTTGTGCGGGGATAGATAACACTGCCACATTTTTGCTGCTTCTTTTGGAAGACTAATTCGAAGGAAAATTGCACTCACTTTTAACGTTGTTTATATTTTATATTTCAATTTATATTTTAATGTGTTCAGCAATTAAGTTCTCTCATCCTTTGGAAACATTTTTAGAAAAATATTTGAGCTTAAAGCGTGGATCGAGTAATGTAGAAACTAAAAGTTTAGAAAGTGTTTTATTTATTTATTTTTATTTTATTTATTTAAAAACAATGTTGTACATGTAAGACATAGTCTTTTAAATGCAATAAGAATTAATAAATTTTCAACAAGTTATAGAATAGACAACCGAAAAAAAGAAAAAAAATAAATACATACTAGTTAATGCTAGCGATTATGTTATTAAAAAGAAATGAATTAAATAAGCAACTAATTATAACAACAAAGCATAAGTAACAAATCAGGGCTTAAAAATTAATTACATATGTGATGATAGAAAAGACGTAGAGACAGTATTAAGGAAAGTTAAGACAAATTTCATGCTTAAAGGTGTGTTTCTGAGGAATACTTTCAATTCTAACAGGCAACGAATTCCAAATTTGTCAGCGTTCACAAAATAAAAAGTCTGTTGGAGTTCAAATAATTATAAATAGGAATAGTGAGGTTCAAATTTCTATTGGATCTACAAACTTGAAGCTTACCATACACGTAATTAGGAGTTTTAGTATGTATCAAAGTATGTAAACATATGCATTTCCTAGCATCCTGGTATTTAAAAAATATTGCAACCAAGTATTTGATTGCCCATGTGACTAATGCGGTCAAACTTCCGAAGGCCATAAACATACCTAACAGCTTTGTTAAAAGCATGTTGTAACTTTAGCTTGACCTGGAAACAATTCTACTATGTAAGATATATATTCTGAGTAAGATATAATAGGCACAAAGAGTTGCTGTACTAATTTCTTCTAGTAACAATAGGAATAAATGACGGAGTACATCTCAAGTTCCACAGGACAAAGTAGACCTTACCTACAACAGAATTAATATGGTTTAAGCAGGAAAGTGAGGAGTTAATGTGGTAACCAAGATTCTTCACTCTATCAACAAAGTTTAATTCGGCATCATTAAGATAAATAACAGGTATTCTAGAAAAAGAGTGACTGGATTTAGAAATTGGCAAGACCTATGACTTAAGAGGGTTGAGCTTGAGCCTATTAGATTCAGCCCATACAGCTATTTTCATTAAATCTTCATTCATCTTACTACATAAATCATCAACAAGGTTAAAAGTACAGTTGAAGATCATCAGCATATGCATGCATGGTGGCACACCGACATTTGCTGAAGATATCGTTAATAAATATTGTAAATAGAAGCGGACCAAGTACAGAGCCTTGAGAAACTCCACAGGTTAAATAACGGAAAGCAGACAGACTATTACCCACGCTTACTCTTTGAGACCTTCCAACTGTAAGTAACTGTATAACAGACGGACAGCCATACCAGAAAAATTTAAGTTATTTACCAGTTTCTGACACAATAGAATATGGTCAACAGAGTCAAATGCCTTGGAAAAATCCAATAGGCAGAGTAAATTGATGTGCCCTAAGTCATATGTCAACCTTATGTCATCTAAAATCTTTAAGACCGTTGTAGCGCAACTGTGGCCAGGTCGAAAGCCGGACTGAAGTGGAGACATGAGGTCATACTTCTTATGTGTTCCGAGACTTGTACCGCCATGAGAGACTCAAGTACTTTAGATATTGATGATGGCAGGCTTACAGGCCGAAAGTCAGATGGATCACTGGCATTGGGTTTTTTAGCAATGGGAACAATTGTCGCTGCCAGTGATTAAATTACTGCAGTCAAAATAGCAATAGTCATAAAATTATTGCTTTTTTAAGCACTAACTGCTTTCATAACTTCAAAGCATATCGATTTCTTAAACTTGTGCTTTCGGAAAATCAAACAGTCGCAGCATAAGTAGAAGCAGAACACTAGTTTCAATAGTTTGCAAAGTGCTTCGGCAGTCGACAACTTCGGCAGTCGTCGTTTTGATTAACTGAAACTGTTGAAAAAAAAACGAGAGTCGAAGCAGCAGCAGTAGTTGAACTTTCGTAATTCGAAGTAGCATACGTTTTTACAGTCGTTTTGCGCCTTTAATTTCTGCTTATTATTTCTAACTTTTGTACAATTATAATAAAAATGCAATCATAATCATAACAAAATTGAAAAAAATTAAGAAAGCTAGCGATCAAACAAAAGTTAGAAATAATAAGCAAAAATCATAAACGCAAAATAGTCTGCTACGACTGTTGAAAAACTGATGCTGCGTCGACTTAAGAAAGTTGAACAACTGCTTCGACTTTCGATTTTACGGACAGTTTCAGTCAATCAAAACGATGACTGCCGAAGATGTCGACTGCCGAAGCACTTTGAAAACTATTGAAACTAGTTTTCTGCGTCTGCTTATGCTGCAACTGTTTGATTTTTCGAAAGCACAAGTTAACGCAGTAGCAGGAGCCTTGAAAAAAACTGAAAGTTTTTAAACGCTGGTCGCTGCTTTCCAAACCTCAGGGAAGCAAAAGCTTGTGAAACAGTGATTGGGAATGTGGGTTAATATACTTAAAATGTGCGGAAATATAATTTAAATTAGAAACTAGCTTTGGCGAAACATCATTTATCTCATCATGACATTTAATAAAATATACGTACTATATATAAAATATACGTACTATACATATATATATACAAAATTAGATATAGTTATATAAAAAATTGGATTTTCGGTGCAAAATGGCCTTTGTAGCCCAGCACCTTGAAATATATTTTGTAAATTAATTTACAAAATATAAACTATAAATAAATAAATAAATAATTTAAATGAATTTAATAGATATTCCATCTTCAACCACGGCATTTGATTTTATTTTAGGAAGTAAATTCAAGTAGGTTTGTAACCGTAGATTTTCCTGAAACGAATCCATGTTGGAGTGGAGACAATAAAGATTTAACACTATGTGATAATTCTGAAGTAATGATTGCCTCGAAAAGCTTCGCCAAAGCGCTTAATTTTGCAATTTCACGATAGTTATCGATTAAAGACCTGTTACCAGACTTGTGCAACGGAATAATAAAAGACGACTTCCAGGCAACTGGAAAATAGCAAGATTTTAATGAAGAAGAAAAAAGCAAAGTGCTTGGAGTTACTAATTCATCACAGCAATATTTTAGTATACATGACGGTATATTGTCGGGACCACTTTTATATGACGTTTTAAGAGCTTTTAAGTATGATAAAACCGCGTTAGTATCAATTATTGGGAGAAAAATATCCCCAGATTGAACACTAAATGGATAGCTTAGATTATCATAGGATGAAGATGAATAGGTCGCTTTGAAAAAGTCAGCGAAAAAATTACAAATGCTATTATCGCTATCCGATTCAACAGTTTTATATTTCATAAAAGAAGGATAGGAATCAATCTTGCGTTTTGTGTTTACAAAGTTCCAGAATGATTTAGCATCAGATTTGATGTTTAATTTTACTTTTATTAAATAAATATCGTAAGATTGCTTGCATAATTAACGATACTTGTACTTAATAGAGGTATAAGAACCAAAATCTGCATGGATTTTAAGTTTCTTAATTTTCTCAGTTCTTCAGTAAACCATACAGGACCAGATGCTAAACGGGCTTTTCTCTGTGGTACTGATGATAGAAAACAATCATTGAGAGTTCTATTAAAAGCAGAGACAGCCGAATCAAGGTTTTCCTTCGATGTTTGTGTATTAACGATATTTAGTACGGATGTCCAGTTAATATTAGATATATAGTTCTTTAACAAAACATAATTGATTCTTTTAAAATTTAACTCAGCAGGAGGTTGAGCAATACGATTCTTTACAGATTGTTTAGGAAAATTAAGAGCAATTTCTAAAGTTGGATGGTACGGATCTTCAGGGAGCACGAGTGGATCTGTCCTTGAAAATGAAATAATATTGCTGTCGTCAAAATATAAAAGATCTAACAAACGGCTATTCTTGTTAAAGTGGCTGTTTAATTGAAAAAGTCCTTGGCTCGAAAGCTCATTTAAAAATGAATTAGCAGATGAGCATTCAGACGAAGGCAATAATATTGCAGGGTTTTCGGTGCAGCAGTTCCAAACGACACTTGGAGGATTAAAATCACCCGTTATTAGAATGTGATCATGAGGCTGAAGTTTCAAACATACTTTATTTATCGAAACCAAATGTCTCAAATATACATCTAGGCTGGAAACAGGAGGAATATATGAACATGTTACATAAAGATTTGACGCAGCATACTTTACAAGAACACAACAAAATTCTATATCAGATGCCTCAGGAATTATTATTTCTTGTGAGAAATAAGAAGATTTAACGGCAATTAAAACTCCACCGCCATTAAAAGAATTGCCAGCAATAGCGTTTCTATCTTTCCGACAAATATTGAAATTATTAGATAGAATTTCAGTATTTAGGGTGTTAGGCTTAAGCCAAGATTCACTGAAAACAACTATGTCAAAAAGTAGGTTATGGCTTAAAATATGTAAATATTTTAACTTTGTATTTAATCCTCGAACATTTTGGTATAAGATAAGGAATGCAAGGCAACAATCTAGTTTTTTTGTTTAGTAGTACGAACAGGTAAAGTAGCCAGTGTAGTTTTCGGTTGTGATCTAGGAATATAATCGTGGATCAACGTATTTTCAGGCCAAAAACCTTGATCTAATACCGTATTAAAGAGATTCCTAGGCAAATTTATTTTGAAAGAAGATACAGTACGCTCAAATGAAAACTTGAATTTGTAAACCGAAATATTCTTGTTAACAAGATTCAATTTAGAGTGTATATGATGTAAAACGTCTTCTTCGGATGTATCAAGAGCAAAACGAGATACAAATATAGATCTAGTAGGCTGGACAACCACAAGTTTACAAGACGGCAGAATAATGCTTTTTTCCAATATTTGTTTTGGTATAGCATCAGTTAAAACCGAGCTCATAACGGAAGTTGAAGGAATAGTATTAGTAGCAGTACAGGCTTCGGCATAAGTTTTTTTCTTACCAGAACTACCCGGAGAATCATCGCTTATGACTATAGTTGGTACTACTTCAGAAGACTCAACCGGATGTAAATTCAGATCAGCTGATGCAGCCTCATTAGTAGGGGCAATATATTCAGCATTTTGATCTTTATTTACAGACTCAGTTGATTGCGCTTTGGAAGGTGAGTTCAAAACAGGTGAAAGTGAAATTAAATCATTATTATTAACAGACGGAGGTATGGATATAGCACCAGGCTTAGCAGATTTTGCAGAACTTCGAAGATTCATGGGTGGTCGTTTAGGCTTATGGGAAACAGAAGCTTCATCCATGATTTTAAATTTTTTGAACAAATCTTCAAAATCAGCCAATCTGGCTTGAGCCGCCACCAAGTCCTTAGACACCTCTAAAAAGCCTCTTCGAGATTGCCTTATAAACTTTAAAACATCTACATCAGTAGATCTGCAGTCTGTACAAGACCAACGAAGTCCTTTACTTTCATTGAGTGCATCAAAAATTCTCGCATTCAATGCTGCACACTTTATATGAAAAAAGCATCACACAACCATCAATTAACCAGCTGGTCAGGTTCTCCTTTTACAGTGTAGTTGCGAAAATTGCAGTACATTTTTAATGAAAGAAATAAAATTACAAAAGTGTAATAAAAAGTGCAAAAAAGTACTATGGCAACTCTATTTCAGTGACAGTTTGATTATTAAACAAATTATTTGTCAAAACAGTTTGAGAAGCACCAGCGACAAAATAGTGAGCTAGCGTCAAAGTGCAACTGAAATTAAAAACCAAGTTTCACTCTCGCATCAACAAGCTAAACATAAAGCTGTTGTTGCTAAATTATAAACAACTGATGCAAATGAAGAAATATATATATAGTATGCAATCAACTATAATGCTTAGCAAATTTTTTGCTTAATAATTTTAAATATTATATTAGATATTAACAATTTTACATTTATTCAAGAGCACAATAAAAAACACGACTTAGGTAAAACAGTGTTGTCAACAGTGTAACCTTATTCAGTTAAATGACATTAGAAATTCAATTGATAGAATCTTGGATTTGACATTTCCTGATGCAGAGTTAAATTCAATATTGTCAGAAGCTGACAGCCCGTTGTTAAATAATTCTATTCATCATAAGGCTCTTAATATCAGTGTTGATGTTTTTTCAGTTAAATTAAGTGAATTTTTAAGCAATTCAAGGTTTGTTCGTATTAAAGGCATTAAGAAGAGCAATAAGCCAGTTTGATTTTCTAAGCGTTTAGTGAATTTAAAGAATATTTTGAATAAAAAGCGAGATGACAATATATGGTTCAGAAGAGAATATGAGTTTTTGAAAAATTTTTGTATAGACAGTATATGCTTAGAATTGAGTCTAATATAAAATCGAATTCCAAGGCTTTTTGGTCCTTTCTTAAGATAAAAAGAAAGACTAATGATTTCACTAAAAATATGGAATATAAAGGCGAAATGTCTATTTGTGAAACTAGAATTTGTGGCATGTTTGCTACTTACTTTAAGAATAACTTTAAAGCTGAGTCATATTATTATAGGACGCACGTTTTTAATGCTCCTCAAATTGGAATTGGGTCACTTGTCTTTTCGATACAAGAAGTTTTGCTTGAGCTTGCTCAGCTAGATATTAATTAATCCTGTGTCCCTAACAACATTCCCCAAATTTTTCTTAAAATGTGTGCAGGTAATCTGGCTGAACCTCTAACGACAATCTTCAATTTATCTTTAAAGAGTGGGGAGTTCTTAGATATGTGGAAGGAATCGTTTATTGTCCCAATCCATAAAGCTGGAAATAGGCAAGAAGTTTGCAACTATCGTCCTATGGCAAAACTACCAACTATTCCTAAAATCTTTAAAACAATTGTTAAGAAACGCGTTTATTATATTATTAAAAATTCGATAACTAAGCATCAACATGGCTCCTTTAGTGGTAGATCCACATCTACTAATTTAACACTTTTTTCATGGTTTCTAAGAAACCGACTTGAGTATGGTAAACAGATCGACGTGGTTTTTACGGATTTTGCGAAAGCTTTTGATAGGGAACAGCACTCTGTATTACTACATAAGTTAGCTGCGATGGGCTTTCACTCATCATTTTTTAATTGGTTGTCTAATTAATTGATTGGCCGGCAGCAATTTGTTAAAATTGGTAGCAGGATTTCTAAAACCGTTTTTAACCATTCAGGGGTTCCTCAAGGTAGTCATCTTGAACCTTTACTTTTTCTTCTGTTTATTAATGATCCGCCCAATTGCCTCTGTCATTCCTTTTGTTTGATGTATGCGGATGATGTGAAAGTTCTAAAATCCATTAACTCTTTGGCAGATTGCCTACTTTTTTTTACTAACAGGTTACAAGATTGGTGCTTTGACAATAAACTTTATCTCAATATAGATTGACTGCCGTATTCAATAATTATGCAACGCTGTTATAATATGCTGTAGACAGGGCATAAAAATAAGAGACACAAAAAACACGTCCAAAGGCTACTTTCATTTACGAGAGCCTGCGTATTTGCGTTTGCATGCAAAACAACAACAAAGCAAAATACGCTTATGTAAGTTGGTGTAAAAATAAAAAATCGTAAATTAAACAGGCCTGCGAACTTAAACTGTGAATAGCATAAATGTATTTTAGAACAAATAACAGACAACAAAATTATGGACCAACTAACTACAGCAACATACCACAGAATAATCGAAGCTACAACTACAACACGAGAACACAATTCAACAGAAATAATAACAACAACGTTATTATTTACAACAAAATAACAGAAACAGCAATGCACATTTCGTGCAAAGAGCAACTTATACAAATAGCCAAAACAATCACAATGGCAACAACAACAGCAGAAATAATAATTTCCAACATAACAACAATAACAACAGAAGAACATGAAATTACAGAAACCAAAACAACAACAAGAGAATGTATGTCACGAACGACAATCTTCAGGGAAACGAGCAATGCTCGGAAATCCATATAGAAGATTTTCCGGGACAGCAAAACTAAAAATTTATAATATATCGGATAAAAACACTAATTATATTATAGCAAAATGTAACAATTCTAAACAAAACCTTAAATTATTAATTGACACAGGAGCAGATATCTCAATCTGTAAACTAGAAAATATAGCAGCAAAGACAATAATATATGTAGATAGACGATAAATGCAAACTAACAGGAATAACTGAAGAAACTTGAACTCTAGGATCTGTACAATTAAAATTAGATTTTCAATACGACATAGTAGAACATTTTTTTCATGCGGTAGAACAAGATTTCCCAATTTGCACAGACGGAATTATAGGAAGAGACTTTTAAACTAATTACATGTGTAAGATTGACTATGGAACACTAACGATAATACAAGATAACAATGAAATAGTAACCCCTTTATACACCAACAAACATGCATTTAATATAATTCAAATACCGCACAGAACAGAAATCATTACTCCAATAAACTTAAATTTAGATCAAGATAGTGTAATAGTGGATTCAATTAACGCCGTATTTGTGTTGTAAATAGCGTATGTGCCGTAAGTTCATACAACTTACCACACATACGCAGTTTACATCACAAATACGTCGTTCATTGAATATCACTAATATTACATGAGGAAATACAGACAGGGATATTTATAGCAAACTCTACAGTTCCATCGAAAGAAATATGCCACTTAAAAATACTAAACACAACAGAAATAAAAATAAATAAATTACAACCAAAGTTAATACCACTATCAAATTACTTATACTTCAAACAAGACACAAACGCAGATGAAATAAGAATCCAAAAAGTTTTGAAAGAACTAGACGTAGGCACAAAACATCCACTTATAAACATATTCGAACAATTAACAGTTATATATAATAAGTCGGGGATTGGCCGAATCAGACCACAGTGGGTCCCTTTTCGTCCCCTATTTGACGAAGGATACTACTGCTCGGAGCACTCATAAGTGAGCATGTTCCTCATATAAGCAACCTTTGTCACCTCAAGCATGTCCTTGTAGGTCAGTTGACCAATCTCGGCTTCGTCAATAAATGGACGTTCCAGAATGGTCAATCTTATGCTTGCCAACGCCGGGCACTGGCACAAAATGTGTGCTGCTGTTTCCGGCTCTTCTAGGCATAACCTACACGCATCGTCCTCGGTCAGAGTCATCTTCCTGAGATGGTACATGTAGGGACCGTGTCCTGTGACCAGTGCAGTAAGCGAGCTTAAAGTCTTCCGATTATATCGGGTGACTTTTGCTGCCTCACTATTTGACCATTTCACGGCCGCCTTTGATTGCCTGCAATTACTAGCTTCTTCCCACCTTGTACGGTGTTCCGAGTCCGTCCATTGCTTAATAAGGCCTGCCACCATGTTCTCGCCTATGGCGATACGTGGTTCTGGTCCACAGACTTCTTCTGCTGATCCTTCTCTTGCTAAAGAATCAGCCTTTTCATTCTGTTCTATGCCAGAATGTCCTCGCACCCACATAAGTGTGAGCTCATTTGTCTGAGCGCACCTATTGAGTTTGGTAAGACATTCTATGGTCAACCTAGAAGTAATATCTGTCCGTTGCATGCACCTAATCACCGACTGATTGTCAAGGGCAATGACAATTTTCTTGCCATTTACCCGTCCATCTATCAAGTGGTCCAGCGCATGCACTACACCAAGCATTTCCGCCTGGTATACAGACACGAACCTCCCCAGCCTCAGTGCACAGGATAGGTTCAACTCCTCTGAGTAGACGCCAGACCCGGCTCTGCCATTCATCAGAGAGCCGTCTGTGAATATTCTGATGTCACTACCAGCGGTTTCTTCACAAACGGATCCATCTGTTATTAGAGTTTTATAACATTTTTCTGTTATTCTCACTCTCTGCCTTCCGTCCATAGGCATACACGTCTCCCTGACATTTCGCTGTGTCATGTCCAGGATGCACATATGACCATGGAGGGCTGTTGCTCCATGCCACGTAGCATTTCGCAACATCCTGAGGGCTGTTAGCGCTGCCGTTTTTTTTATTTCTAAATCCAACGGTAGCATACCTAACAAAACCTCCATTGCGCTTGTTGGAGTGGTGCGTATTGCCCCTGTTATTCCAACACACGCCAGCCGTTGGACTTTGTCTAGTCGCTTCTTAATGGTTTTCTGACTGACTTTTGTCCACCAGATCACTGAAGCATACGTGATGACAGGTCTAACCATCATAGTGTAAATCCATTTCATAGCCTCTGGGTTTAGCCCCCATTTTAGACCACAAACACGTCTACACTGAAACAGAACCCTCTTGGCCTTTTGAATCCTGTCTCCTACATGTTCGTTCCAGTTCAGTTTACTATCTAGAGTTGCCCCTAGATATTTAACTTTCGTGGACATGTTGATTTCAGCTCCAAAAAGTCTAAGTGGTTCTCTCCTCAGGCCTACCCTCTTTCTAGAGGTTGACAGCCCTGTGCTTGAGCATATTGTCTACCCAATTTGTTATTATTGGGTTTACATTGCGTTCTGTCAGAGCCTGTCGCAGCCTTCCAAAGCATATTTTGTCGAAAGCACCCTCGATGTCCATAAATGTGGCCATCGCGATGCCTCCTGAAAATAACTCTTTTTCAGCCACTCTAACTAATTTGTGAAGAGCACTCTCCGTAGACATGCCTGCTCTATAAGCCTATTGGCATCTACTCAGAGGATTATGCATCAGTTAAGTGCTCTCAAGACAGTCAACCATCACTCTTTCCATCGTTTTCAAGAGGAAAGACGTAAGGCTGATCGGTCTGAACGACTTCGCCTCCGCATAATCTTTTATTCCGGGTTTCGGGAGAAAGACAACTTTCGCCTCTCTCCAGACTCTCGGAACATACCCAGTCGCTAAGCAAGTAACGAATATACCCCACAGCCTAGGTGCGATGAGATCTTCTCCCCATTGCATCATAGCCGGAAATATACCGTCCATCCCTGATGTTTTGTACGGAGCAAATGAGCGTATAGCACTCCTCACCCCGTCCATAGTGATCATTCTTTCGGCTTCCAGTCTGTCAACCCTGTGCATCCCTTTCTTCAGGTTTGTCCATGGGTCATCAGACTTAAAACTTCCAGGAAAATGCACCTCCATCAGAACTTGCATCGACACTTCCAGGTTCTCTGCCATGGTTCCATCCGTTTTTCGGATCAGTCCCACTTTGGAGAACGGATCTTTTGAAACCATTTTCTGAAGCCTGCATGCTTCTGAAATAGTTTCCATCCCAGAGCAGAAATCTCTCACGACTGCCTTTTACGGTTTCGTATGAGGTTCTCAAGTTCCCTTTTCCGTGCCTTGTATTCTGCCCATGTTTCTGGGGTTCTCCCTCTCATGTGCCGATTGAAGGCCTTCCTAACCTTCTTCTTCAGAGATTCGAGTTCCGTACACCACCATGGCGTCGGATCACCCTCGTCTATTGAAGTTGTAGGACATACCACCTCGTAAGCTTCGACCATGGCCGAACTAAGATGTTTGACATGGCTTTCCACTTCCGCTGTGTTCCGTGGTACTTTTATAGCTTTTTGGGTCAGTGTTTCCCTCAACTTCACCTTATATTTCACAGGATCCGTGTTCTTGGGTATCCTGACCTTCCTGCTACTCTGCTGGCGTTGGATTCCGAACTTGACTTCAAACTGAATGGATCTGTGGTCCGACATGGTTAGCCTATCCACGACCCTCCAGTTTTCTATTCTGCTCAGAATCTTTCTGCAAATAAGAGTGACGTCAATGACTTCCGCTCGCCTTGCATCAACGAAAGACGGCTGTACTCCTCTATTTGCTACCAACAGATTAAACCTCTCCACAAATTCAAGCAGTTGCTCTCCTCTGTCATTGTTGTTGGTGCTTCCCCAAGCAGTATTATGCGCGTTGGCATCACATCCTATGATCACTCTAATGCCTCTTTCCTCACAGTACTTTTCCAGGTTCTCCACCTCTTTTGAAGGTGGCTGGTCCGGAGAGTCGTAAGGAAGATACGCTGAAGCCATCATACAAGTACCTGTACCATCCCCATTCTCACAACGGTAAGATCCGGGGAACATAGGTGTGGCATGTGTACCGCTAGTATACCATGTCTCACCAGGATACAGGTCCTCCGTCTGCTATCTGCCACCGGTTGGTACAGCGTGGCTTTCTGCTCCGAGAGACCTTTGATTCTATTGTGAAGAATCCAAGGTTCTTGGAGCATTGCTATGTCAATTCCATCCTCCTCCATCCAACGCATCATCATTGCTGATGCTGCCCTACTATGGTGTAGATTGAGCTGACACACCACGAGGTTTTCCTGGTACGGGCCCACCACCCGCCCTGGTGGTTCCTCCCTTGCAGAATTCCCCACCAGCCCCGTACCAGGGGTTTCGTCGAGCTCACCTTGCATCCTTTTGGAATTTGATGAGAGCTTGATCAATGCCGCAGTTGAGTTTCCCCCCTGCCAGCCTGATCGCTTCCACCTCATCCGTCCGGCACCACGCAGTGAACTTGACGCCTCCTTCCTTTGCATCTCCGAACTTCGTTGCATTGCTAACTCTCCATTTAGAAGTGTCCGCAACGCACCGGTTCTGGGTCTGCAACCTCCTAAGGATGACCTCCTTGCTTTCGGAAGTACCGTAAACAATGATGAACATCCTTCTAACGTCCTTTAATGTGTATAGTCGGTCGACCCGCAACTCAGCCCCTTCCCATAGGTTCATGAGCTTTGGCACGGTTCGGCACAGCCATACCTTAGATGATGGGTTCTTGCACTTGAGTACAATAATTCCATCCTCCAAGTTTGCATTGCCAACAAATCCTACATCGCCATCGCTTTCATTGATGGTGTCGAGAGCCTCCAAGAGGGCGGATTTAAAGGCCGCCAACTGGGACTCTCCCAACTGACCATCGATGGAGCAATCAACGATGCCCATTAAGAGGTCCTTTTCCGCTACCGTAGCATACATAGGATGCACGGCCGCTTCCAATAATCCCTTCCGGGTTGAATTTCCCTACCGCTGAAGCCTTCGACTTCGCGGACGCAACTCTTTGTGTAGGCAAAGGTTTGCTACCGCTCGGTTTCTGGCTATCAGCCCTCCACGATTTCCACTGGCTATCGACTTTTGAGGGTCGTCCACCAACTTCCATCGTCCTTCCTTTATGTGGAAGGTTATCAACCTTTACAGGATGTCCACCTTCCCCGTCCTTAGCCGAAGAGCTAACAGCCATGAGCTGTCCACCTTTCGACTCACATGTTCGAGTCACCCCGTTATCGACTTCGCCGGAAGATCCAGGTTGTTCCCTGAATCTTTTACGCTTGTTCGTTTCCGGGGTGGACTCATCGCATGACATGCTTTGGAATTGATCCATCTTATTATTGACTGGGGACTCCAAAGCAATCTCCCCCGCAGTTCTGCCCGCCTTCTTACGCTTCCTCCTCCGCCTTTGCTTCTCCCTATCAAGGAGCCGCTTAGCCTCGGACTCAGCTTCCATCCCTGGTGTTGCAGCTTCGACGGGTCTGGCTGACAATTCCACTCCTTTCGAAGCTTTATCGTCCACCAGGCCCGGCGGGTTACCTTGCGGCTTCCCGCACCCTTCCACGGTTGAATCCTTTTGGGATTCCACCGCTTCGGGACTCGTCCCCACAGCGCACCCTTCCTGTTTTGTTTTTGAGAGTTCATAATATCCCACGAGTTGGGGAGAAAAACGGACCGAACGGACAGAGATCCCCATTATCCGCCCTACCCTACTAAAGTACAACAGGGAGTGGGCTGCCCTGAGGAGACACCATTCGCGATCTAAAACCCCTAGACCCTGCACCACCGGTGCAATCTCCCTCGGCATGGCGTCTACAACCTTAGAAATGGGGGGGTGACTTTTGGTTCGTTGCTCCACAAAGCCTAACCCAATAGCCATTGTGTCTTTGCAACTTAAGCCCCTACATCGCGTCAAGATTGTCACCCGTGCGTAGAGGCAATTAACAGTTAAAAATTTTTATACACAAAAGTTATCAACAATAGATGATACACCACCATACATAAAAAATTATAGGTTACCATATACTCAAAACAAAGAAATTCACGAACAAGTTGAAGAATTAACAAATAATTATATAATTGAACCATCCATAAGCCCATACAATTCACCATTTCTACTTGCACCAAAGAAAAGCTCGGACGACACTAAGAAATGGCGATTGGTAGTTGACTTAAGAAAATTAAATGAAGAGATAGTAAACGACAAATTTCCGTTGACAAGAATAGAAGATGTCTTGATAAATTCGGCAGAGCAAAGTATTTCTCTACACTTGATATGACGAGTTCTTTTCACCAAATCCCTTAAGATAAAAATTCAAGACCATTAACAGCTTTGTCTACCAATGATGGTCATTACCAATTCAAGAGATTACCATTTGGATTAAAAATATCTTCAAACAGTTTCCAACGAATGTTGACATTAGCAATTACAGGTTTAAGCTCGGAAGCATTTTTGTATGTAGATGACATCATAGTGTTTGGATGTATCGTCCAACATCACAATATTAATTTAGTTAAAACTTTCGAAAGATTATCAAGATACAACCTCAAGTTAAATGCAGATAAATGCAAATTCTTACGTCCAGAAGTAGTCTATTTAGGACATTTGATTCCACAACACGGCATTAAGACTGATCCAGCAAAATATGAAACAATTCAAAATTATCCAATTCTTTCAAATGCTGGCGAGGTGCGTAGATTCGTCGCCTTTTGTAATTATTATAGACGATTCATCAAGGATTTCGCAACAATCACGCAATGTCTAAATGCTTTACTACAAAAGAATCAAACTTTTAATTGGACAACACAATTTCAAACAGCCTTTGAAACATTAAAACTGAAATTAATAGAACTACCTATTTTACAATACCCAGATTTTTCTAAAACTATTATTACAAGGTGATATAGGACAAGACTTACCAATATCATATGCAAGTAAAACCCTACAAAAACACGACTTGAACAAACCAATAATAGAGAAAGAACTACTAGCCATACATTGGAGAATCAACTTTTTCAAACCATATTTATACGGACAAAAATTCTTAGTTGTTACCGATCACAGACCTTTAGTTTAATTGTTTAGCCACAAAACCCATCTTAAAAAAAATACCAGAATCAGACTGGATTTATCTGATTATGATTTCACAATAGTATTTAAACAATGAAGAATAAATACAAATGCGGACGCACTATCAAGAGTAAAAATTGATTCCGAAATACTAAAAACACTCATACCAACAGATGAAACGATCATTCTAAAAAAGAGCCATTGTAATAACAAGGGAAAATAGAAATAAAAAGAAGCAAGAAGAGTTTGCAGAAGATGAATGCCCATCTCAACGGGAGCGTCATGAACTCTTTATATGGGATTGCACATCTTTGGTTGATCTAAAGAATGTAAAAAGATTAAAATATGATATATGCGATAAAAATATATGTTTAAATAATAGCGATAAACATTTCAAACGGTTATAGGTACATACTAACTATGCAATGTGAACTGACGAAATTTATTATTGCACATCTAATAGAATCAAAAGATGCAAAAACAATAGCACAAACACTTGTAGAACAATTTTTTTTAAGATACGGATTTTTCAAAAAACTAAAATCTGACAGAGACACAGAGTTTGCGAATAAACTGTTTAAAAACGGTTGAGACTTAAAATATCACAAGTTTTCTCAGCACCTTATCCTCACGAAACGATAGGAGCTCTTGAAAGGAATCACAGAGTACTAAATGAATATCTTCTTTATTTCACTGATGATTATGAATGGGATAAATGGGTTCCATATTACACTTTTGCATACAGCCTACTCCGTATGAACTGATTTTTGGTAAATTACCAACAATTTTAAATGATTTAACAAAAGATAATAAACCAATTTCCAATTTGGAAGATTTTACAAATGAATTGAAAGCAAGGCTTAGAAATTCTATAAAAGAGCAAGAGAGATAATGAAAACTGTAAAAACTAAACGAAAAATTAGGACAAAAATGTTAATATTTCCGATTTTCAAGAAGGGGATCATGTATTTGTAAAATTAGAAACAAAGAAAAAATCTCAAAGTCCATACCACGGACCATATAAAATAATACATAGAGAAGGTGTAAACTCTATAATGGAAATAAATAATAAGCCAAAGAAATTTCTCAACAATATGTTAAAAAAAGTTATAAGAACATAGTTAAAAATTGAATAACAAGCTTTTTTGTTATTGTTTATTTTTTGCGAAAATAAAACAAACACGAGAGTTTATTTTAGAATACAAGTTTATTTTTGCGACCAAGTGTCGGCTTACTAAAAGAGCGAATTTTACAACTTGACGAATTCAATGTTATAATGCATGCAATGAGAATGTTAATTTACAAATCCCTCTATTTATAATAAAAAGTGAGTAAAAGTGCGTGAGCTTTAAACACAGCTAGTTGCATAAACTACAAAGAGAGTTGCAAAGCGACAATTAAATTTATAAAAGGAATATTGATAACTATTTTTAGTGTTGAAAAATGATAAAAAATGTATTTTATAAGTTCTGATCTGAACAACGAGCATGTAGTGTCCTTTTCATATGCAAAATTGTTATTACTTTCATTTGTACCTTACTATTATTATACTTTATATTATTAAATACTTGTTTAATTTAATATTTTCCATCTAGAAATATTTTAAAAGACTTTCTTTAAAAAACAAAAATTTTGATATATAATTTTCATTCGAATGTTTATAACTTAAAAATTGTGTTTAATAATAAATATTGTACAAAATATATATGGAATTTTGACTTCTATATTTGGCGATCCTGAAGAACCAAACCATCAAAAAGAACACCTAAAAATTTAAAACTAACCAAACTTTCTAAAGTTTTTGCCGATACTGCGTCGTTTATGAAACCTTGGCGCTTACAACAACAGAAGCATAAATTAAATAAATATAAAGAAAAAATCTTCTCACTATCCAACATTTTAAGAACTGCAACGCATAAAATATAAGAGGACTTTTAAAAAAAAAAACTCAATGTTTGAAATATAACTAAATCCAGTTGCAGCAAAACGGAATGAAGCACCTATATAGATACCATTCTTCAATCAACTCATGTTCATCAACTCCATGAACCCCATTTTATGCACTATTCTTCAAAAGAATCAAGTCTTGATAATTAATTAAGTATACTAATTTAATTTTAAATAATCCTTTTATTTATCTTTTGATTTTATCAATAATTAATAATATCATTTATTCTCGTTATACTGCCATCGCGTTATCACTTAACACTCATAAATTTTTTAATTTACCATTCTCTATTTATATATTTTTCTTCTTTAATTTTATTTCACACCATTTTAACACACATTTGTAAACAACTCTCCAGTGAAAATAATTTAAATTATACTTAATTGAAATTAACTAAATTTTAATGCCGATAACACGATCATTTACTCGCAACAACCCTTTATTTGAATTTGAACATCCCAACAATAACATAAATATATCTGCAACATCTACACCTATACACAACACAACAAACCAAAACATTAACATGCAACAACAACAAGAACCCAATATTTACCCATTTACAATTCCTTTAAATCCAAACTCTTTCAAATTACCAACATTCATGACAAGTTGTCCTGATGCTTGGTTTTTGCTTATAGAAGGACAATTTATCATCCAAAATATATCTGATGATTTCCTGAAATTTCATTACGTTCTACGCGCACTACCACAAGATGTCATCAGTAAAATAATTGATATCTTGAATCCACCACCAACCGAAAACAAGTACCAGTGTATTAAAAAAACACTTATAGAACGGTTTTCTCTTAGTGAAGAGAAGAAGTTAGACCAACTATTATCAAATACGCAATTAGGGGACCGTAAACCATCTGAACTCTACAGAGATTTAAAATCTCTTGTAGATTCTGAATCAATCATCGGTCGCGAATTACTTTTTAAACTATGGTTTCGTAAATTACCTCAAAATTTACAAGTTTATTTGACGTGTAGTTCAGACAAAAGTGTTGAAGAGCAGCTCATCCTTGCTGACAAACTAAACGATCTCACTTTTAGTAATCAAAACTCTTCAGTAGTTGGAAGCACGGACACAAAATCGGTGGAACAGTGCATACAGAATCTTACACAACTAACATCAAATCTGTGCCAACATTTAGACAAGATTAACTTAGATATTGCAGAGCTTAAAACAGAGCGTAGAATTGATCAACAACACAGAGGCAGAGATAGAAGCAATTCAAGAAATTCAAAGCAATACCAAGGTGTATGTTGGTACCATCAGAAGTTTGGAAATAAAGCTTATAAATGCATTAAACCTTGCAATTTCTTAAATAAAAATAATAATAATAATAACCAATATTCTTTAAATTAAAACGTTCCATCATGACGGTGGCGGATGATGGAAAACAAATTACACCTGCTCGCCGCCTTTTCATTTTTGATAAATTAAACAAACTGAATTTTTTAATAGACACTGGTGCAGTAGTTTCGGTCGTACCATCATCAAAATTCAAATCTTTAAAAATTAATTCAGATTTAATATTAACAGCTGCAAATGGCTCTCTTATTGATACTTTCGGTTCAAAATTGTTCAAAATTGATTTAGGTTTAAGACGTGAGTTTGAATTTCCTTTTCTTCTAGCAAATGTTTCAACACCAATAATTGGCGCAAATTTTTTAGAAAAATTTGGATTAATTGTTGACATTAAAAATAAAACAATCATTGATGTAACAACCAAATTAAAAGTCTCTGGAACGGCAGGCTTTTGTGACATTTACTCTTTAAAACTGCCCATTATTGAAAACAAATACACTCATCTTCTTAATCAATTCCCATCCCTAGCTTCTGAACCAGACTACACCAAACCGGTGAAACACACAACGGTTCATAGAATTGAAACAAAAGGCGTTTTACCATTCTCTCGACCACGCCGTTTAGACCCAATAAAACTCAAAATAGCTCGAACTGAATTCGAATACCTCGTTAAGATTGGAATATGCAGACCGTCGCGTTCACCAAGTGCATCTCCACTTCACTTAGTCCCCAAAAAGGACCCAAACGATTGGAGACCTTGCGGAGATTACAGGAGACTAAACTGCATCACAATACCAGATCGTTATCCACTTCCACACATACACGATCTAAGTATAGAACTGAAAGGCAAAACAATCTTCTCGAAAATCGATCTCGTACGCGCGTATCACCAGATTCCAATGGCTGAAGAAGACGTACACAAAACAGCAATCACAACTCCTTTCGGTATGTTTGAGTTTGAACGCATGCCATTTGGTTTGAGAAATAGTGCTCAAACCTTCCAACGTTTTATAAATGAAGTATTTTTTGGTCTGGATTTTGTATTCACATACGTGGACGATATATTAGTTGCAAGCAATAATGAATCAGAACATATTGAACATTTAAAAAATGTTTTTACGCGACTCGATCAATACGGACTTAATATAAAACCCACAAAATGTACTTTCGGCGTTCCCTCTCTTGATTTTCTAAGTTACGAAATTTCTTCAAAAGGTATTCAACCTTCCAAAGATAGGATTGAAGCAATAACAAATTTTGAAAAACCAACTTCTATCATTAAATTACAAAAGTTTCTTGGCATGATCAATTATTATCATCGTTACATTCCGATGTTAGCAGCAGAACTATACCCTCTGCACGATATGTTAACATCTGCAAACAGGAGTAAAACCAAACAATTGTTTTGGACCGATAAATCAACAAAAGCTTTTGAAAACGCTCGATCACTTTTCGCTCAAAATACTTTAGTAACTCATTTTAATAAACATGCTCATTTATCTTTAAGCGTCGACGCATCAAATGTAGCAATTGGAGCAGTTTTACAACAATCTTCTAGAAACACATCGGAACCACTCGCTTACTTCTCAAGAAAACTAAGTGCAGCAGAATCTAAATATTCTACTTTCGATCGAGAACTTTTAGGAATTTACCAAGCCGTCAAACACTTCAAACACTTTCTCGAAGGACGAAATTTTACAATTTACACTGATCATAAACCCTTAACATACGTTCTGAATTCCAAAACTGATCGATCTCCAAGACAAACACGACACTTAGAATACATTGCACAATTCACAAATGACATTCAATACATCACTGGAAAATATAACATAGTAGCAGATACACTTTCACGCATTCCTGAAGTTGATGCAATTTCAGCACAAGACATTAATTTTTCGACTCTATATAAAGAACAACAAACTGATGAAACACTTAAAACTCTAATTTCTTCTCCGGATTCAAAAAGCAATTTGAAAGAAATACATATTCCTATTCTAAATTCAAAAATTTGGTGTGATATTTCTAGTCATTCTTCGCGACCATATGTTCCAAATTCAATGAGAAAAATTATTTTTGACAAAATTCATTCACTATCACATCCTGGAATTCGTGCAACTAGACGCTTAATTCAATCAAAATATTTTTGGCCTAATATGCGTAAAAATATAAATGATTGGACATCATGTTGTATTAGTTGCCAGAAATCTAAAGTAAATGTGTATACAAAAACTCCAATCCAAAAAATCAATATTCCTGCAGGCAGATTTGAGCATATCCATATGGATCTAGTGGGACCACTTCCAGTTTCTGACAGTTACAGGTACTTGTTGACCATTATCGACAGACATACACGTTGGCCTGAAGTTTATCCTCTTAAAGACATATCAACACATACAATAGCATGCACGTTCGTACAAAACTACGTTCCACGTTTTGGTGTCCCACTTCAAATTACCGTTGATCAAGGAACACAGTTCACCTCATGTCTTTTCACAGAGTTAACAAATTTACTTGGATCACACAAAATACACACTTCACCCTATCATCCACAAGCTAATGGCATGATAGAACGCTTTCATCGACAGTTAAAAACATCAATACTCACTTCGAATGATTCGACGCATTGGTCACAACTTTTACCATTCATTCTTCTTGGTCTACGAACTGCAATTAAAGAAGATCTGAAATGCTCTTCTGCTGAGATGGTTTACGGTCAAACCCTCCGTTTACCCGGAGAGTTAATTGTGCACAATAATAACAATAACGATAACACAGATCAAACTCTTCAAATGCTAAGAAAACATTTTTCTCATGTACGAACAAAAATTGTTCATCATAACCAAGATAACAGTTTTGTTCCAAAAGCACTAGATACTTGTGAGTACGTCTTCGTTAAAATCAATAGAACTTCAAGTCTTCAATCACCTTTTGATGGTCCTTTTAGAGTTGTATCCAAACACAAAAATACTTTCAAAATTCAACAAGGCAATAAAATTAAAACCATATCTATCGATCTTTTAAAACCTGCACATGTATCACATTATTCCACAACTCAAAACCCTACATCCACAAATTATACACAAAGAAAAAAAGTAACTTTCAACATAAATTAACTAATTCATTTTCTAAATCAACTCAATTAAATTTTCTTTGTTCGTTTCACTGGAGGGGGAGAAATGTAGTGTCCTTTTCATATGCAAAATTGTTATTACTTTCATTTGTACCTTACTATTATTATACTTTATATTATTAAATACTTGTTTAATTTAATATTTTCCATCTAGAAATATTTTAAAAGACTTTCTTTAAAAAACAAAAATTTTGATATATAATTTTCATTCGAATGTTTATAACTTAAAAATTGTGTTTAATAATAAATATTGTACAAAATATATATGGAATTTTGACTTCTATAGAGCATATTAATTAAAATGTCAAATTTTATTCAATTACTATTAATCAAATTTTTAATACATATAACTTTTAAAATTAGAAATTTAATATTAGACTGGCCTAATAGTTAGGCATAAATAACCAAAATTATAACAAAATTCTTATTATAAAAACTTTGAGTATGTTAGATTTTATTAAATATATAAGAAATAGAATTACAAATATCTTTAAAAATTTTTTTCAACGTACTAAAAATTATCATAATAATAAATATCACATATAAATATATTCTATTCCAAAACTCCAACATCTTAAAAATGTATCTTTTCAAATAAATTTTCGCTTAAGGGTGAGGGTGCAGTGTATTTACACTCTAACTAACCGACCATCCAAAGACCTCATTAATAGTTACAATTTATTGTCCAACATATGGCAACAATAAAAGATAAAAATATAAAATAAAACATTGACAAAATTTCAAAAATTAAATCGCTAAAAAAGAGAAATGTAAAAAATCTTTAACGTAAACAAAGCATTTTACTAAAATTTGTTGCGTTACCCTTTTACACTTGTGCCGCTAAAATACCGCACAAGCAAATGTGCGCAAGCGAGTGTTGTATTACAAATGCATTGTATGAAAAAGAAAATACAACAGCCACAAGCGACAAGCTGAACTTGTGCCGATGACACTTTTAATGTCGAGGCTACAAATTTAGCAAACCCATTTATATTGGTTTAGAGCACGACTTTTAAAGAATGTCAATGAACTAAAATGACTGGTCTATAATTGAATTTTAAAATTGAACTCTAAAATTATTGGAGCTTTAATACTTTCTTTAAAATAAGCTATCAAGCATGAAAATTGAACAAAAACCTCCAGAGTTTTAATATTTTACTTTCGAAAAAACTCCTTTTTGTTCTGATTGTATTAAAAAAAATCCAAAAAATCTTAAGGAGATATTTTCTTAAACTATACCTAATGCAGATGCAAAAATTATGTAATTATGTTCAACAACTAGGTACTCATTTGAAAATTTCGAAATTGAGTCTTTTTACGAAAATAATCCCCAAAAATCGAATATACAAAATTTTTTAAAACAATATCATGGACAGCTTAAGCATTGCCTTGTGCTATTTTCTATAAAAAAAAAAATAAAAAACCGAAATTCTGAAATAAGTTTTTAACTGTTAAAACTTGACTTTTGTTATAAACCGGACGCGCGCACGCATAAAAGTTCGCATTGAAAAGTACAGTTTTGATAAAAATTTTTGTTTTTTGTGCTAAAGACAATGGATAGAAAAAGTAATAGAAATAAAAATAAAAGAAACACTGGTAGCAATCGAAAAACTCGTCTCTTAATACGCCAGTATCGTGGTAACCAACACGAAAGAGATGAGGACACCGAATTCACAAGTACATCGGCAAAAATATTTAAAAATAATGAAAACGAGGACATAAGCATTGACAATAAAACGGAGAATTGCATTTTAGAGTTTTATAGAGTTATCTCGGCGATTGCTAATCTGGTGATATGTGCCAAATGTGAAGGAAAAATCTAGTTTAAAAAAGCATCGCCGTATGGAATTGGCTTCAAAATTGGTGTTCACTGCGCTTGCCCGACCACTACATACATTTTTTCGTCGTCTTTGGTTGGCAAATCATATTTGATAAACCAGCGCTTGATTTTTGCCATGAGGCTTTTAGGCATTGGGCCAAAAGCATTAACACGTTTTGTGGCCTAATGGATACCGGCAGAGGTGTGGGTAATTCGCTATACTACACTGCCCTGGAGAACTTTCATACAGCTGCAAGAGCGATCTATGGATACACTCTTACAAAAGCCGCGAAAGAAGAGAAAGATGCCATGGTCACAGCCGATCCACAATGCGAGGTTTCCAGGTGACGGCACTTGGGAAAAACGTGGCTTTTCTTTACTATACGGCGCTACAACGTTGATCGGCAAATACAGTAAAAAAATATTCGACTCTGTTGAAAGTCCAGCGTATGAAACAGTTGCAAGTATTGGGAAGCTAAGAAAGAAGAAGATCCACTGGCATATGAAATTTAAATTGAAGACCACGAAGAGGAATACCGTGCCAACCATCAAGGAAGCTCTGGGAAGATGGAGGTGGATGCGATTAAGGAAATGTTCGCCATATCAGTCAAAAAGTATGGCGTAAAATACTGCAAGTATATCGGCGATGGCGACTCAAAAACATTCAAAGCTATTATAGACGACGATCCGATGGCGACCCAATCGTCGAAAAAAAAGAATGGGCACCAGACTCCGCAAGACCAAAAAAGAGAGCAGAGACATTGGCGGCAAGGGTGCAGGCAAACTCACAGATATAGTCATCTATGAACTAACAACATATTAGGGCCTCGCTATTCGTCGTCATCCAGAGTCGTTTGCTGACATGAAGAAAGCTGTTTGGGCAACGTTTTTGCACAAAATCTCGACTGATGAAGTTCCACAGCACCAAAACTGTCCGACCGGTGCTCCTGGCAAAAAGCGGTAGAAGAAGGAACAATCGACAGCTTCAAGCATACGTATGCACCACTAAATCAGAAAGTCCAGGAAGCAATCAAACCTATTTACGAAGCACTGTCAGCCGATGATTTGTTGAACAGATGCCTTGGCTCCGAAACTCAAAACAGCAACGAATCTTTCAGCGCAGTGCTGTGGTCATTCGCACCGAAGCATATGCACACCGGCGCACGCACTATTGAGATTTCCAATTATATTGCAACTGTCATATTTAACGTAGGTTTTTTGCCAATACTTCAAATAATGAATCTAATGGGCATCCCGATTAGCAACGTCACATATGATTTCGCCATGTCTCGAAACGAAGAACGTTTGAAAAGGTCCGAATCCAGAGCTCTGGCCGCATCAAAAGAAGGTAGAACTGCCCGCAGAGCACAAAGAGCCGCTGATTCTTAATTTTTTGAAGAAGAGGAAGGAGTTCTTTATGGGGGCTGGCATTGCAGACTGATAAATGTAAGTTTTTCACAAAAAAAGAATGTTTTATTGCCTAAAATTTTCTTTGAGTTTTTTCAAAGTCACGTTTTTGAACTTCGAAGTCAATTTTCTCCGGTTCTACTGAACCGATTTTGATGAAACCAAGTGCAATCGACGTAGAATTGTAGAATAGAAAAAACTGCATGCTCAAATATCTCATTTCAATTTTTTTTTTTGATGCAAAAAAATAACTTCAAACTTAAACGCGTTTATCTCGAAACCACGTCTTTCAAGCTTGCGGCCCAGATTGCGCCAGTTGTTCTAAACCGATTTTGATAAAACAAAGTGCAATCGACGAGTGCAGAATTGTCACCATTCTAGTCCCTACCTCAATCAATTAAACAATTTTTTACTATTTTTTTTTTACACTAAACTAAAAAAAAGACCCAAAATCGGTTTTTAATTTTTCAATGTCCGCCATTTTGTAAAAAATAATCGCAAAATTATGATTGAACTAGGGACCAGAATTGCATCTGTACTGAATCTAACGCCGTTTTTTTTTTCATTTCAGATGATCCGAAGTCGAGTTATCCGGGCAGCAAGCAGCATACCTTTTTTTTCGACGCTCAACTTTTTGAATAGCCCTCATACAAAGGAAAAAAATTTTTTTATTTAATTTAATATGTTCTTAATACAATAAAAAAAAACACAATGTAAATAACTCTGCGTTTTTAAATGAGAAGTTTTTCAAAAAGGACTCGAAAACAGTTTTCCAACCAGGAATACTCCCTTAACATATTTACAAAAGTTTCGCAATACTGGAATGTCAATTTGCTTTTCCTTATTTTCTTATTTCCTTATCTTTCTTATTTTCTTATATTCTTATAACATTCTTAGGTTTAACATATGTAAAATGCTCATATTGCATTTTGTTTGCCATACTTTTTTTTTTTACATGCAATAACAATAGAGTTCAGCTACTACAGCTTTATCGCACTTCCTCAGCATTAACCCATCTAAAGCCACTACCCAGTAATCATTGAAAAAAATATCAATGTTATGGATTTATTTTCCCAAAGTCGGCATTCTTTTGTCTCAATTATTGTCCAATTATTAATTGCAGCAAAAAATATTAGGTGTGTTTCCGTACTCACACTGTGTAACTTGTGGGACACTATTTTCTGTTTCCGTACTTTCTGTGCTTAAAATGGGAGAAGAAGAACAAGCATAAAACCGCTCTCTCGAGCACACAAAGTGCACAGAGAGTGCTAGAACTCAAGACTCCGAGTAAAGTAAGAACAAGCATCAAGAAGAACAAGCATCAACTTCACAAACAAATTGACGATCATTTTAATTGGCGCAATTTACGTTTGGCATGTCCGCAGTCAAAATCAGCTGTTTTGCGCTTGAAACTTACTAGAAGCTGTTTCCGTACTTTTGCAACTCTTATCACATTTAATTTTTACTCTCTCAGTTTGAACTTACGCAAATCTTACAGTGTAAAGTACGGAAACACACCTATTATAAATGGTTGTAATTACAACAATAAAATATTATTAATATAAATTACCATAATTGAGTTTCTGTTTGCATGTTATACAACAATAGCAGGATATTCAATAAGTCCGTTGGATAAGTAAGAAAAAACCAAAATTTTGATGAAACTCAATTATATTATTCAACATAGTTAACCTTCGAGGGCGATACGAGTTAGCGATTTTCCAACTTTTCGATACCACTTTTATAGTACGATTTCTCTCTCTCGTCAAAATAGGCCTCATTTTCAGCGATTACTTCCTCATTGGACTTGAATTTCTTTCCAGCAAGCATTCTCTTGAGATCTGAAACAGGAAAAAGTCGCTGGGGCTAAATATGGAGCATACGGTGGGTGGGTAAGCAATTCGAAGTCCAATTTATTCAATTTTGCCATCGTTTTCATCGATTTGTGACACGGTGTATTGTCTTGGTGAAACAACACTTTTTTCTTTTGCAAATGTGGCCGCTTCTTGGCAATTTCAGCCTTCAATCGACCCAAAAGTGCATAGTAATAGTCGCTGTTGATGGTGGTTCCTTTTTGGAGATCATTATTCCTTTCGCATTCCGAAAATACAGACGCCTTACAAGCCGACTGTTGGATCTTTGCTCGCTTTGGATTCGGTTCGTCGACTTCGTCCACTCAGCTGGCTGTCTTTAGGATTCTGGTGTGTAATAGTGAAGCCATGTTTCATCAATTGTCACATATCGACGATAGACTTCGGTTTTATTGCGGTTTAACAGCTGTAACATGGCGTTACAAAATAATATTTATATATCATACTAATTACACACATTATATCTACTTGATAAAATAATATTATTATTAATATTATTATTACTATTTTATCAAACAGATATAATATAACTATAATAAAATTATAATAAGTATATTATAGTTATATTAGATCGGTTATAGTTATATTAAATAGTTATACAGATCTAATATAACTATAATAAATCATATAATAGAATTATAATAAGTATATTATAGTTATATTAGATCTGTTTGATAAAATAGTATTATTATTTATAATGTAATATTAATGGATTATTCATAGAAAAAATCATATCATAGAATTATCATTTAAATTATACAATCAGCCACAGATAGTGATTATAAATTTCTTCCAATTAATCATATCCGTCAGTTGTTCTTCACTCAAAGTTTATGATGCCCGTTAGAGGCATGTAGAATTTACGAACAGTCCCAGGTGGATTGCACCGTGCTTTAAAAATTTTGTTGTAAGCGTTTAACCGTATAAGTCGGTCGGAGTCAGTCACCATTGACAGCATTCTTTTCTAAATTTGGGCGAATGGCCAATTGCACTTCCATGGGAAGTTGACGTATCCAGTAAAGCATACACTTTAAAGATAAATTCTGCTAATTGCTTTAATTCGTGGGATGGGCAAAGTTTCGAAATATGGAGCCGGAAAATCCTTGAGGCATTGGTTAACCATCGCGCTTTGCTTATGGGACCGGGCTTCTCCGCTAGCTGGTTTTTGGAACACCCAAAAAAATTTTTTATTGTGCTGAAATACTCTCAAGGTAAGCTATCATTATTGGGGGTAACAATTATTGTTTTTTTGGGGGTATCAAATATTTATTTTATATTTATTTTTTATTTTACTTTTTTTCTAAACGGATTTTGTACTGAAACTTTGAACCTCTGCAGCTTTTATTGTATCGAATAGAATCAATTAATTCCTTCACAAGTATGCCTTACTTTTTAGTGAACTTTAATGTGATAATAATTTGAAATCAAAGTTATGGGGTCCCTAGTGCAAAAAAAAATAAATTTTGACATATTTTCTTGAAGATGACCTTTGAGACCAACAACATCACAGAACATTTGGTAGCACGCATTCAGACCTATTCAACGATATATCGATCTTCACGATCGAACCAAAAATGCCAAAGCTATACAAAGAAGACCATTTTGGCTGTTTTTTGGGACATAAAAAAAAAAATATGGTGCTAGAATACCCGCAAAGTAAGCTATCATTCTGGGGGGTGACATTCCATATTTATTTTGGTGACCCGCTTTAGTGCACACGGACGCCAGCTTGCTAGGTCTATCAGGAATTTTATTGCAGAGAGAAGAAGGTATGACACCTGTGTTTTATTATAGCAGACGATGCAGCGAACCGGAGAGCCGATATGCAAACCACGAGTTGGAGGTGTTGGCTATCGTGGAAACTCTCGAGCGATTCCGTGTGTATTTATGGGGAACTGTGTTTCAGGTCGTCATGGATTGCAACGCCGTTACAACCACTAAGGAAACAACACCATTGCAACCACGCATTGCACGATGGTGGTTGAAATTACAAGAATTTGACTTCAAGTGCATTCATCGGGCTGGTACGAAAATACTTCACGTTGGTGGGATGAGTCGAGCACCAACACTGCCACCATGCTATACCACCACTGTACGGAAAGGCATCGTGTGACCAACCAACATCGAAGCAGATAAAAATAGATTACGTAATACAAGCGGGCAGATTGCATAGGAAAGTAAAGAACCAGGTCAAGTTAGTAGTTCCAAGTAACGGAAGATGGCGAATTCTTAAAGCGTGCCACGACGATGTTGGACATTACAGTGTGGAAAAAACTATCGAAAGTGTAGAAGTCATTCTGGTTCCAAAGGATTCGACGATATGCTAAAACGTATATTAAAGGGGGAAAACCTGAGGGCCATATCATGGAGCTGCTTCCGATACCATTCCGAGCTGTCAATATAGACCACTTGGGTCCATTTCCAAAGAGTAAGCGAGGTAATGCATATCTAATAGTTCTTGTTTGCTATTTCAGTAAGTTTACCATTGTTAGAGCCGTACGCAGCACAAAGTCAGAACTAGTAATTATTATACATGTGCCTTTTTGGTCAACCATTACGTCTGACGTCTGATCGTGGAACATCATTTACGTCCAAAGAGTTTGAGAGCTTCTTGGAACGGCATGGGATTCAACATATTAAAACTGCTGTCAGAACTCCGAGAGCAAATTGTCAAGCAGAGCGAGTGAACAAAACGATGTTGAGCGCCATTAAATGTTCAGCTCCGCACCCCAAGGATTGGGACCAGACATGATTCAGTGGAGTATCAACTTAAAGACGAACGACACAACAAAGTTTTCACCAAACGACCTGGTGTTAAACTTTAACCCTCGGGATGTAAGCCAAAATAAGCTGATACAAGCTCTCTATGATAGCATAACAGAATCTGATACGACCAAGCAAATAGGAGCAGCAGAAAATATAGCGGAAGCCAGACTCAAATGGAAAGAGAGGTATGATATCAAGCATTGCAAGCCACGTCAATATTCGATTGGAGATTTGGTAGTGATCGATTATGTTTCTCAAGCTACTGGAGAATTTCACAAGTTAGATGCCGCTTATAAGGGGCCGTATCAGGTGACTAAAGTCCTAGATTTTGACAGATATATAATCGAGGATTTGCTCGACAAGCCACAAACTCAGAAGCGATACAGCAATGTCCTGTCAACCGACCATATGAAGCCGTGGTGTCATTCAGATCCATATATCGACGACGAGGATCTATCCGGTTACACCACCACCACCAGATTCGCCCGGAGAGGACGAGGGTCAGGAGCAGGGATGATATTGACTTAGTTGGAAAAGGGCCAGAATTCAAACAAAAATTGGGCCAATTTGACGTTAATAGGGCTTTTAGTTTTAAAGTGTGGCAATTCATTATTGAAGACTTTCTATTTGGTCACACGGTCATGCCATGGTCTCACAAATAGCACACTTTTTAATAATCTCAACAAGTCCAGTTTAGTTTTGCTGAATATTGTCAAAATTTTAAATTAACAGTTTTGGGAAACCAAAAAACTTTGACTTTTTCGTGTTTTATTTCGTTTGTGCCGTTTAAGCCGAACTTGGGAGGAAGTTCTTGGTTGATCACAAAAATAGCACACTCTAATTTAAATGATTAAATTAAATCACTCTCCATCTTAATAGTGTTTAAGGTGATTATTTCAAGCTTTATTTTAAGGTGAATGAGCAATTTAATGTAGACTCTTCTCCGTTAAGACTTGTAAGAAGACGTTGATTAGAAAAAATTCACTCCTGTCAAAAAATATATTGAGGCATGGCTGAATTTAACAAAAAATAGTTTCATAAATGACCACAATTTTAGAATAAAGAATTTTGCAAGAAGAAAATTAAGTCAAATTACATCTGATAAGATGACAAAACAATCGCCAAGAAATAAGTTTGAAATTTGCTACCAAAACTTCATCAGGGTGTAGAGAGATGGTACTGGCCTGATTTTCTTAGCGTTGATATTGAATTGATAACAAAATGGATTAATTAGTATGTATATTAAGACATTGTCAGGACTACAATGGAGCCTTTAGGGCTCGTTTTTTTTTCATATAACGTGGAAAACAAATTAATTTTGTAGTTGAGATTACTAAAAAGTATGCTTTTTATGTGATCATGGCTGTATATAACGGAACTTATTTTAATGAGAACATTTAAAAAGACGATAGGAAATAAAGACTTAATAAAAATCACCCAAAATTTCTCCATACAAAATTCGGTTAATTTTCGTTTAGAAACCGCCAAAAAAAATATGCGGTTATGCACGTTTTTAGACGAAATTTCGTTTTTCGGTTTAGCTATTTGCCATACAAAAATCACCTAATTTTTTAGGACTAAATTTCACTTTTTTTCGTGTGATAACGCAAGCTCATTTTTGGGGATGACTATCAAATCTATACTGTAGACGCGATTTTCATAAATTTTAGGCAATTTTCTCAAAATTTTGGGCATATTTTCGTTTTTATTATGTGATTTTTTCGTTTTAGTGGTTTTTAATTTTATATTTTGTGCGAATTTTCTGTTGACGATATTTCCTACCTCCATTTTCTACCTCCAAATTTAAAATTTTGTAGAACGATGGCATAGTACACAATGTTGTCAACAGACATCAACCTAAAAACTTTTCTTGTTAAAAATTGCGATTATTTTTTTTGACTTAAACTTTTTCAAAAGGGCCTAAAACGACTAAAAAAGGCCTCGGGGTTTTTACAATTAAAAGGGGCTAAAAAAAACCCCAAAAGCCCCCAAATATCATCCCTGGTCAGGAGAAGCTGAAATGTCACGGGCAGTCTACTGTACGCATCGATGAATTCAGTTGTGGTGCAGACGCTGAGCGACGCGCATGAATTACTTCTTTGGTTATCAACACACGTTTTAAGAGTATTGTTTTTATGCTATTAATTTAATATTCAAACTGAACGGGTTATTGAAACTTTGATAATCTTTTATGATAAAAAGTTTAAATTGCCTCGGGTAAATATAAATCCAGAGTTCTAAATGTGTGATCGATCTTGACACACTTTAAGCTCTCGCCATAAATTTTCGATAGGATTAAGGTCTGGTGACTGCGGCGGCCAGCTTAAAACTTCGATGGTTTTTTGTCTGAACCTTTCTTTGGAACGCTTCGATGTGTGTTTCGGGTCGTTATCCTGCTAAGAGAGCTACTTTAACCTCTCGCAGTCTGGCGACTGTTGCGGCCAGCTTAAAACTTCGATGGTTTTTTTCTGAACCTTTATTTAGAACGCTTTGATGTGTGTTTTGGGTCGTTATCCGGATAAAACACCCAAAGAAGCAACATATTAATCTCTGCGTACGATAACATCGTTTCACTCAAAATTCTGATGTATTGTAAAGCATCCATCTTTGCCTCGATGCGAAATAAGGGACCTGTGCCATTATATTAGTAACACCCCCAAACCATTATACTCTCACCGGCATGTTTTTAAAGTGTTTTGAGGAAGGTATTCGCTATTCGAAAGTCTTCTCACAGAAGGGCTGCCTCGGTCTGAGTTAAATAAATTAACTTTGGTTTCATCTGACCAAATAATGTTTCACCAGTTGGTCGTTGGCCAATCAGCATGATCCTTTGCGAATTGTAATCGCTTGCGGATATTAATTTTGGTCAGGAATGATATCTTCTGAGCAGCTTTAGCCTTCAATCTGTTTTTATTTAAAAATTTTCGAATCGTTTAAGTGTCCACGTTCAGGTCGCAAACGGATCTTTTTTACGTAACGTAGGATTCGTCTTTGCAAACTGGTACTCATTTTGGGTTGTATGGCTTAATTTTTTGTGTAAACTTTAATACATTCTCAACCATTTTCTTTGGGCAGCCAACTATACTGGCTATTTTTCTTTGGCTTTTACCTTGTTTACGCAAATTTTTAATAATTTTTCGGTTTTCAGGACTGGAGTGCTTGGCTCTTCCAATTTTTAGACCTGTTTGAAACACTAAAATTTATCTCACGCACACTTTTAAAAAACAATATCACAGTTTCACAGATTTGCGAAAAATAAATGCGCTGTTTTTTCAAAAAAATCCCAATCAATTACATTTTTTAAGCTCAAAGTTTCTAAAAACTGGTTTTCAAAAAAAAAAAAAAATCAAATTTCATTTCTTTAAGCTCAAATTTTCTTAAAACTGGTAGACACTTCGTTTTTCATATAATTTTTCTTTAAATTAAGTTATCAAACATAAAATTTGGACTTCAAATATCGGAGCTACGATTTTTATACTTTTGGAAAATACCTTTTTTCTAGTTGTTAAAAAATTGCTAAAATCCAAATTTTTAAAAAAATCAGTGAAATGTCATGAAAATACTTTCTATAACTATACCTAATACATATACAAAAAATTGTGCGATTGCGTTTAATAATTTGGTCATTACGAAATTTTTTGATAGAAGTATGCCGTTTTGGAAAATCGAGTTTGAGTATTTTTACGAAAAAAATTCCCAACAACACAAATTTTGAAAAAACAATTCAGAAGTTAACTAAAAATACTTTTGAGATTTTTTTGTTGAATAAATTAAAACCAAAACTCGTATAAGAAAGTAAAAAATCAAAAAACATAGATTTCTCATATGAAATGATTATAATAGTTCATAAAAATATATCTGGTTTTCTTTCGAAAAATTTTGGAATTCCAGGGCTGCTAAGATATATAAAAGAAAAATTGGGCTGCCCTGGATTAAGAGTAAAAAAAATTATAAACCCAGCAAAAATCCACATTTTCAGCAGCTTACAAATTCTCTCTGTAATGTGTTGAAAAATGTTATTTCAAGCATACAAATACAATTACTTTTTGTTTATATTTATTTTTGATACATTTCCAAATGTGAGCAATTTCATAATCATAAATACATGAAATACTTGCATTTAATATTTGTCTTTAGTTATTATGGTATAATGTGTTGCTAGGATGATGTTTTGCGATAATGAAGTAGTGCGCTCCAAATTAAATAATTATATAAACTACACTTAAACACATTGATTTACATATTTATGCAACTTAAACACACTTATTTATTGAAATATTAACAAATAATTAATGCACTACAAACTAAACTTATTCGTAAAAGACCTTAAATACATTTATTTATTTATGTAACGGTTGTTATTATTGCTGTTATATGTGTTCACTCTTATCATTTTATTATACAATAATATTTAAATACTTAAAAATACTTGTTAAAATATAATTTGTATTTCAATGATTATTATTTGAGATATTTCAAAACTTATAAATAAAATTTGCATTCCGATAAAACTTTGAAAAGAAGCAACTCTTTTTATTTTAACTATTTTCAATTTTAAAACAAATAAACTATAATAAAAAAGACTTTATTATATTACGAGTGAGTCTGACATTACCGTCCTTCGTTACATTGGCGCCCAACGATAAAAACTAAAACTGAAAGTTAGCCCTTAAAACCAGGACAGGTCATTCTGTTTGGTGCTTGCAGAAATATTCTCCAACACCGAAATCTTTTTAATTCTGATGCAGTAAACGCCATTCTTTCACTGTTCAATCCTGATCAAACGTAAGCTTTTCAGCAGCAGCAACGTCCATTCCGTCTGCTGTTTGTACACGTGCTTGATGTGATCCTGTTTCTGCTGCAGTAACTTAAACTGCTTGCTCTTATCAGTTCCTTATCCTTATGACGTAAGCTTTTCACCGGCAGTGAAGTCCAGACACTCTATTTGGTTAAAAAACATTTAAATACGAGAGAGACTGGTACTGACGCTTTTCCAGTCTTACCACGTCCCTCGTTACGTATCCTACATTTGGCGATAATATAAAAAACACGAGAGACTGTTACTAACGCGTTTGCAGTCTTACCACGTCCCTCGTAACTACGTATCAAAAAAAAAAAAAAAAGCACGAGAGAGACCGGTACTGACGCTTTTGCTGTCTTACCACGTCCCTCGTCACAGCAAGATCATATTGCTTGTTCCGTTTCAAGCTCGTAATACCAGCACGCTCATCAAAAACGAAGCCTGCCCATTTGCATTTTAATTGCTCATCCATTCATACCAACCTTTTTGCTAATTTTACAACTACGGATAAATATGCGTAGAAGTCCTCGAAGTACTTCGGCTACTGCTGCATCAATGTCGTCTACTGTTGAACATACTAGTTCGACTAATATCATCAGCATGTCGCGGGATCAATTCGAAGAATTACTGGGATCTATCCGATCAAGACAAGACAGTCAATCGTCTTTCAGCAAATGCAGAGCTCGGTTTAATGGGGCTATAAGCATGACTTATGTTGAGGATTTTGTCGCAACCTTTCAAGTATACAAGGAAGCCGAGAGCACCAATGATAAATTCGCTTTTGCAAGTTTTCCACTTTTACTTGAAGGCTATGCATCATCTTGGTGGCAAGGTATAAAGGATGAAGCCAAAACATTCGATCAAGCGATCAAACTTTTGTTGCAAGCTTTCGCTCCACCGAAGCCTGATTGGAGAATTTTTACAGAAATTAACAAAGATAAACAACATACATCGGAATCAACAGATAGTTTCATCTGCCGAAAGAGAAAACTCTTCGCCAATGATAAATATACTGTACTCACAACTCTTGCTACAAATACGCAATAAAGTCCCAAGGGAAGATATCCAAACATTTCAAGAGTTGTTATAAAAAGCAAGAGAACTAATAACTAATGAAAAGAATACTAAAGGAAAAAAAGACCAATTACAACATTTTGAGATGAAACGCTGCACCTTCTGTCGCAAACGAAACCACACTGCTGAAGAATGCTACAAGAGAGCTCAAACTCAAGACCATAAGCAATCACAAGCTAAGCAAACCGATCTAAATTGCTACGGTTGTGGTGCACCAGGATTTTACCGATCAAACTGTCCAACCAGTAATAAATTAAATGCTATCGAAAAGCCAGTACAGAAAGATTTCAATTCAATCAACACATCAGTAATCGGCGGAAGTGTCCCTACTTGTACCTTTGAATATAAATGGATTAAACGGTGAAGCATACAAAGACACCGCCGCTAGAATAAGTGTAGCTGTATATACAGGGTTAGGCGATTGAACTGTTACCAAGTTCGCACCGGTATATCTGGCAACCCGATAATGGCAACTCTACCAAATTCATACCAATGACAACTCTTTATATTGTTTACAAGCTACCAAAAGCATTTGCGTCAAAGTTTGATAGGACAGAAATTATTCGATATGGAATTCAAAAGTAATAGTGTGATCGCGTTATATTTGGCTGGAAAATTACAACCAGCTATTGTTCGTGAGCTAAGCCATCTTAAAGTGAATAAAATGTTCGTGTATCGTACCATAAAACGTTATAATGATACAGGTAGCATTGCCAAACGCTATGGTGGTGGTCGAAAAAAAACAGCAACATCACCAGAAATGGTTCGGAAAGTGAAGGCTCGACTTGAACGAAATCCACGTCGTTGTGGTAATCAAATGGCCAAAGAACTAAAAATATCCCAGAGAAGTATCCGACGCATATTGCAAAATGACCTCAAAGTAAAGCCTTACAAGTTCCAAAAGGCACACGATCTTACACCAAAGCAAAAAAAAGTTAGACTCGAAAGAGCAAAGGAGATGTTACGCTTGCACGAACGTGGCGAATTCCCAAACATTGTGTTTTCTGATGAGAAAAATTTTCCTATTGAGCAGTTCATAAACTCTCAAAATGATCGTGTTTACTTAACTGAACGCACTTACGAAAATTTGAGCCTACGAACGGCCACCCGAAGTAATTTCCCATCTCAAGTAATGGTATGGGCAGCTGTGACCGCCGATGGACGCTGTCCAATCGTTTTCATCGAGCCTGGTGTCAAAGTCAATGCGACTTATTATCGGGAAAGTGTTTTGGAAGCTGCTTTAGAGCCGTGGGCACGAAAACATTTCGGTCGTAGGCCGTGGACGTTCCAACAAGACTCGGCACCATCTCATAAAGCTCGTCTGAACCAAGAATGGTTAAAAAATCATGTTCCACACTTCATTTCGTCCACACAATGGCTTTCGAATTCGCCAGATGCAAATCCGATGGACTATTCAATCTGGGCCATTTTAGAGAGCAAGGTGAGGACTAAAAAATATGCCAGTATGGATGCGCTGAAGAAAGCCATTGTACGGGAATGGGCCAAAATACCGGAAGATCACATTCGTGCAGCATGCAACTCATTTTTTAACCGTTTGAAGGCCATAGTCAAGGCAAAAGGTGGACACATCGAGCTAAAGTGAATATATTCTGAAATTTTGATTATTCCACGCATTTTTTTAATTGGAATCAATAAAAAATAATTTCACACAAAAAAAGTATTATCGTTTGAATAGGTAACAGTTCAATCGCCTAACCCTGTATACTTTTTAACAAACTCAAACAAAAAGGTCTTGAATTCAAAGAAATATTTGCAGAATTGATATTAGCATATGGTATACCAAAAAACCAAAAGGTTTACTCAACGGAAGCAGATAACTTCATTGGAAATAGATTGAAAAAGATTCAATTGATTTGTCTTCCCTCAGCAGAAAATAACAGTACTTTACTTGGAATAGATTTTATGGAACAAGTTGGCATGGTTTAGCATGGATTTAGCTCAACAGTATTGGTTTTATAAAGATGATCCAAAAACAATTTTTGTATTTAAAATTAAACCTGCCGAGTCAAATGGGCATTTTTTTAAAACCACGGCTGAAAAATTAAATGTTACTAAAAATTTGTTCTAATCGCCAATAATGAGCCAAAAATATTTAAATTTTATCATATGAGAGTATTGAGAGCTGATCTTAATTTGAATGCAAAAAAAGTGGCTACAAAAACAAGTTTCTCTTAAACACAGTTTTTACCAAATTTAATGAGTTCTTCTCTTTATGTAATTCCCTGAAATGAAAAAAAATTAATATTGTATTTTAGCTTGTAATTTACTTACCAACAACAACTAAATATATAAAAATAAAAAGAGAGCATTCGGAGGTCAAATAACGCTAATTTTTATATATGTTTTTGACTCTGTTCCAATGTCGCGTACATGTACCGAAAACATAATTTATTAGTGCCATTAGTCTATATTACAATGAAATATGTAAGCGAAAGTGAATAAAAGCCGGTACCTTAAGCAAGATAATTATCGTGCTTATTATTATAAATTTATTAATTTTTTAGAACATATATAAAAAAATGTATAGACTTAATTGAAACTTAAGGGGATGCTCATAAATTACATGTTTTTGATCAATTTTTTTATCCCCCCCCCCCCCCCCCTGTTGTCCCAAAGTCTTGAACCCCATTTCCGCCACGACGTAACGTCACAGATTTACTTTTTTAAATTTTTTGGGTTTATTTTATAATTTCCTAGTTTGTTATAAAAAAGGCATAGAACACGTAATTTTTATTGTAAGTTTTATTATTATGGAAGTTCCAATGAAATTTCACGTATCTTCAATTGTGTTTGTTAAACAATTTCATGAAAATTTTGACCATGTGAACAGAGCTAAACCAAAATGAAAGCTTTTCTGACGTTAACAAGAACACTAACCAGTGGCGATACGTTTCAAAATGGATGTTCGATAATTGTGAAAAATGTTGTTTATTTTATATTTTTTATAACACTTTCATGTTCGCTTTGAACGTAAAGTTATGTAAGAGTTTTTTATTGAATAACCTTAAGGGGCTGTTCATAAATTACGTAACAATAAAATTAAGTTTTTAATACAATTCAAAATTTTGAAAACTGAATTCAAAAATTGTTTGTGACGTAACGCACGACCTCCCTCTCTCTCTCTCCCGTTCCCCCAATTTCACACTTCGTCACTAATGCTCATGGGTTCAATGTATGTAATCAAATACTTGAATGGGTTAAGGTTTCGATTTAAATTTCAGCAAATATAACATATTTTCATTTGAAAGCAAAATGCCTTAAGAGTCTAAAAACTTGGTATAAGGGAGTAGTCGCTGATTTAAATTTTTTATAATATTCCGAAATCTGAAAATAATTTATTGAATATATACTCAAAATATCATGAAAAATATGAATAAATGAAGCCACATTGAAGTTGTCATGTAAAATTTAAAAATTTTTACATCAAATTCGAAAGCAGCTACCGCGAAAACCCTCTTATACAACGTTTCGTACGGATACAATGACATTTTTATATCTCGGCCGCCATATTAGATCCGCCTTTTTGAATTTTTAATTTTTGACATCAAATTCGAATTTGGTGACACCGAAAGAAATTTCAGAATTTTGGGCAGCAAAAGTGGTTAGTGAACCCATTGTGAGATGTAATAACACCATTTTCGAAGCATTTTTGTTTTTATTTTGATAAAAACGTGTTTTTTTCTGATTAAGAATTTAAATTTTACTTTTATTATTAATAAAAAAATGATAGCTTGCGTAAAGTCAAAATTTAATCCAATAAGAAACTTTAAGTTATTTTTTAACATGAGTTTTATTAATTCACTTTTTAGTAAATATTAGAGTTTGGAATTTATAAGATTAGTTAAAAGAGTAGTTTGTAATAGTTTATAAGAATAGTTTTTAAGTACAGCGAATTTAATTAATTTTAATATTTAATTTTCCCGTCTTCATCGTTAATACGCTCGTGCAGCCAACTCGTTCACGCTCACGTTTTCGACTACCTCCCATTTGTTCTTTTTTGGTCTTGCCACCACTCTACTATTTTAGAGCGGTCACCTTATTTTTTTTGATGGCTTACAGTCGGCTGTTCCTGACAATTGAAGCGACCTCGCTTCTCAATGTTTTTTTTATCTTCGGCATCATCTTCTGCGTCATCTTCGTCATCATCCTCGTCCATTGGAAGAATACACCACGGTTTCATTTTATCTGATGAATACACTGAAGAATAATGTCTTTGTTTTCGTTGTGATCCTGGTATATCTTCAACTAAATATCGGTTTTTACCTAACGCGCTCTTGACTTGAAATGGTCCTTTGTAGTGTGGTTCAAGTTTGCGGGAACCTCTTGTGCTAATAGGCTCGTTTTCAACTAGTACCAAGTCACCGATGTTGTAGAGACTCGGTTGTGCGTGTTTAGCATCAAAACGTTGTTTTGCTTTATACCTCTGCTCATTTACTCTGACCGCTGCTGATTCTCGTTCTTGTTGCAAGTCCATGTCGCTGTTGTTTTCGTTGGTGAGTAACTCCATATTAATTTGTTCTTGAGTATATCTCTTGGTTGGTATCCATAAAGTAGTTCGTATGGTGTTCGACCTGTTGTTTTGTTCTTCATCGTGTTCATATACCACTGTAGTCCTCGTAGTAAATCATCCCATCGTTTGTCTATTTGCGTGGAAGGTAATAACATAGATAGAAGTGTTTTGTTTGCTCGTTCAGCATGGCCATTTGCTCGCGGTGTTCGAACAGCATTGAGAATATGTTTTATGTCATTTTCCTTACAGTAGTTCCTGAAATCTTTCGACGTAAATGCCGTTCCACGGTCTGTTACTATTCGTTCAGGGACTCCGACATAGCTGGTCACCTCATTAATCACGCTCAAAACATGTTTTGTTGCCGTATTTTTTACCGCTTTGACGATTGTAAATTTTGTGAACGCATCGACTAAAACCAAAATATGCTCGTTACCTTTAGAAGTTCTTGGGAACGGACCTAGGTGATCAAGGTGAACAGTTTTGAACGGAACCGGTTCAATTGCGTCAAAATGATACTGCGTTTTTTTCATCCCACCAGGACATTTATTATATGCGCATTCTACGCATGCTTTTAAGTAAGATTTTACATAATTTCTCATTCGAGAGAACCAGAAATTTTGGCTAACCCTGTCTATTGTTTTCTCTAAGCCAAGATGTCCGCACTTATCGTGACAGTCTTGCACAACTCGCCATCTAAGAGCCTTCGGTACAACCCATCGTTTCTTCTCACCATCTTTTCGATAAAGTCGACCATTTTCTAATATATATTCCTGTTTCATTGCCTTATCGCCAAGATGAATTTTGTCAACTATGTCCTGCAAATTTTTGTCTTGTAGCTGCAAACTAAAAACCCAGTCTCCTTCTTTTATCTCCGCCTTATTAATTCGCAATGATGCCGTGTCCACTTCATGCGCTTCTTCGTTAGGCATTCTACTCTATGCATCTACGTGAGCCATCCGATTCCCTGACCGGTGTTCAATGACTATATCAAAGTCCTGAATCTTCAACCACCATCGCGCAATTCTTGGCATCAATTCCTTTTTCTTCATTGCTGTCGTAATAGCGTTGCAGTCCGAAACAACCTTAATTTGTTTACCGAAAACATAATATTTAAGTCTTTCCAGCGTTTCAACCACAGCTAGAGTCTCCAATCCATAGCTGTGAAACTTTTGTTCATTTGTGCTCGTAGATCGACTAAAGAAAGCAACTGGTTTGAGTTCTGTATCCTCTTTTTGCAGAAGCACACCTGCTAGCCCAATAGCGCTGGCATACGGGTTTCGAGATAAGTTCCTGCTTAAGTTTGTTAAATGATTCTTCTTGTTGCGTTGTCCAATGAAATTGTGTATCCTTGCGCAAAAGCTTTCGTAAAGGTTCAGACAACAGCGCATAACCCGGGACAAATTTTCTAAAATATCCACTTAGCCCTAGAAATCGTCGTACATCAGTTATGGACTTTGGAATCGGAAAATTTTCTACTGCCATTGTCTTCACCGAATCTGGACTGATGCCTTCATGTGTCAAACGATGCCCTAGAAACTCGATAGCCTCTTGCATGAATTCGAACTTTTCGATGTTTAAAGTTATATTGGACTCTCTTAACACCTTCAAAACCCTATTTTTGTCATTAATTTTTGAAACACCGCGGGTGCATTTTTAAGCCCGAATGGCATTCTTTTAAATTCGAAGAGACCTTCTGTCGTTATGAAAGCCGTATATTTTCTACTTTTTGGCTCAATTAAAATCTGATAATACCCGCTGTTTAAGTCTAGAGAAGTAAAATATTTGAACCTCTTTGCATCTTGCAAGCGCTCCTCTATATTAGGCTTTGGATATATCTCTCTTTTCATACATTGATTTATGCGTCGATAATCAACACATAGACGTTCCCCACCGTCCTTCTTCTTAACTAAAAGGATTGGACTCGCATACTCCGAATCCGATTTAGTGATTATGTCGTTTCGAATTAGCGCTTCAATCATTTCATTAACGACCGTTCGTTTTGGTTCCGGGACTCTGTATGGCCGTTGAGATATTGGTTTCTCGTCAAATAATTCAATTTTCATAGTAATCATATCAGTCTTACCTATTTCATCCATATTCTCAGCAAAAACGTCTCTGAACTTTTTGTGCACTTTTTGGCAATTTTCGCACCGTTTTCGACGTTGAGGTTTCGTACACTCGTTCGAAAAATGTCCCTTTCGTTACAATTAAAAAAAACAATATTCTTAAATTTAGCATACTCTGCTTTTGAATTATTAACACTGTTGGTGGTTTCACTCTTTTGCTTAATATTTTCAAACTTGGCTTTTCTGTCGACGGAACCATTCGGGATATTTCCCAAATATTCTTCACACGTTTCACGTTTACAGACATGAAGCGCATAGGCGCGATTGCGGATTGCAGTTCTCGGTGTCTCAATCCTTCGCGCGTATATTTTATTACCGCACTTTCTGTTAAATTAAATCGACGACCCAATGCGCTCATTCTGAAAGATGTAAACCATCTTAAAATGGACATCAGCCTCATCATATGAGCGTCCGAATTCGTTCACCAGACTTCGCGAAAATTCTGTCCAAGAAGTAGAAAGAACTTGCGGAGCATCGAGCCACAACTTTGCCGCACCTATCATGCGACCATATACGGCGAGTAACAAACACTTGTCATCAAACGAATAAGCATTTTTAACACTGTCTACGCGAGCCACAAATTGCTCTGTAGAAAGACAAGCTTCGTTTGTTGGATCAAATTCCGGAATCTCTTTCACAGAATATTTATTTCGTCCCGATATAACGTTTGAATTTTGAGATTGATTTTCATTTGGAGTACTAAAACCCAAAAATTCAGTTTGATCAACACTTTCTCTAATTCCACTGTTTGCACTCGCGGACGGATTTGGAGGATTCTGAACTAGCGACATTACGTTCAATAACATGTTCCGTAGTTCTGAAACTTGCGTTTGCAAGGTTTCCTCTACCTCAAAATCCACTTCATCACTTTGAACTATATCTGTGAGCCGTTTCACTAATTCTGCTTTTGTTTCGGTTGTTGCTGTGGTTTTTTCGCGAAGCAGTTGTTTAAGTTGATCGCACTTTAATTCTGTAATTTTAGGCATTTTTTTTTTATTATTATTATACGTTTTTGTTAAACTATTTTCGTTTAGAAGTTCACGATATTGTTTTAAACGCGTTTTTTCCTCATTTGAACTTTTAAAATTTCTCAAGTTGTTTTGATTTTGTTACTAATTGCGAATTTTCATTACACTTTTTGACAGTTGGCGTTTGTTATTTTAGCACGTTTTGGTTTTCTTATTCAGCGCGAATTTTTGCTGCTCACTATTTTACTTTCTCTTCGTTATTTTAGCACGTTTTAATTTTTTTTTTTTTTAATTTCATTTTGCACGTATTTTCGTTTCGTTCTTTCGTCTCTTATTTTCTTTTCAGCACATTACTTCGATTATCGCCATTTTCGTTCAACTTAAGTTTAAACCGACGATTCGTTAGCTAGAGGGGAAATTTAAAGTTGCCGTTACTTTACAAATGCCTGTCCTTGAATACTGGTGATCCAGTTGAACTTGTTCGCGGAAGTCTCACTTCATTCAATTGCACCTTATCACGAAAACACTTTAAGTTTCTTATTTAATTTCACTATTTGGATTTCATATCCCACTTCTGAATTGTAAAGTCAAAATTGAATCCAATAAGAAACTTTAAGTAATTTTTTAACATGAGTTTTATTAATTCACTTTTTAGTAAATATTAGAGTTTGGAATTTATAAGATTAGTTTAAAAGAGTAGTTTGTAATAGTTTATAAGAATAGTTTTTAAGTACAACCGATTTAATTAATTTTAATATTTAATTTTCCCGTCTTCATCGTTAACACGCTCGCGCAGCCAACTCGTTCACGCTCACGTTTTCGACTACCTCCCCTTTGTTCTTTTTTGGTCTTGCCACCACTCTACTATTTTAGAGCGGCCACCTTATTTTTTTGATGTCTTACACTTGAAAAATTTTGTGGATCAATACTTTTGATATTTTAAAGGAAAAATCTGTCGCGTACGTTTTGTCGTGTACTTTTTAACACTTTGTTCAAATATGAAAAAAAAGTTAATATAACTATGATTTCAACTCACCGCAATATAAAATAGCATTATTCAACATATTTTTAACATTTTAAAATAAATAATTTTCCTACATATTTCGCAGAGTTTTAAAAATATATTCACATGCGTCTTAAAATCACTTACTTTTTTGTCGCGTACGAATCACCATTATAAAGGCGGATATCATGAAACTCAAAGCTCGACCGTGCCTGATTTTACTCCTATATACCCATAGGGGTTGCCCATATTCGAAGCGCCCATTTTATTTTTAAATAAATCAAAGAATTGGAAATAATTGGGTTCAAGTAGATTTGCTTACATCATTTCTTGAATATGATATCTCGTAAATGGTCGCCATTGGCCTCTACGACATATTGTGCCCGTTTTGCAGCATTTTCCATGGTTTTCTTCAACATTTCGATGGGAATGGCGGTTATTTCTTGACGGATGTTGGTTTTTAGCTCTTCTAGGGTCTTTGGCTTGTTGACGTAAACCTTTGATTTCAAATATCCCCACAAAAAGAAGTCTGGAGGCGTTAAATCTGGTGATCTTGGCGGCCAATCGAAATCACCATTTTTTGACATCAAACGGCCAGGAAACAATTGCTCCAAAAAATCGATTGTAGTGCGGCTTGTGTGTGGTGGCGCGCCGTCTTGTTGAAACCAGTAGTGCCTGATACGCTTTCGACGAACGATTGGCATGAAAAAATTGTTTATCATATCGCGATAACGCTCCTGATTGACAGTAACTCTGTGGCCATTATCATCTTCGAAAAAGAACGGCCCAATGAGCATTTTAGCACAAACGCCGCACCAAACAGTGACTTTTGCATCGTGAAGAGGTACCTCTTGAATCTCTTGTGGATTTTCAGTGGCATAAATACGGCAATTTTGTTTGTTTACCGTTCCGTTCAACTGAAAATGAGCTTAATCGCTCATGATAATTTTATGCCAAAATTGCTCGTCTTCTTCAGCCATTTCGATGACTCTTTGGGCCCATTCCAATCGACGTGGCTTATCGGTAGGCAACAATTTGTTTACGAATTGAATTTTGTACGGAAACAAATTCAAATCAACACGTAAAATGCTTTGTAAAGTGGATCGGGGAATGCCGAGCTGCTGAGAACGGCGATTTTGGGATGTTGTTGGTGACTGCTCAATACTGGCTCGTACGGCTGCAATATTCTCATCCGATCGCCTTGGTCGCTTTTTATTTGGCCTCTTTGGGTTACCAAGAGTATGACCAGTTGTAAATCTTTCATACAAACGATAAATTGTTTTCTTGGAAGGCGCACTTTTCACTTTATTTATTTTTTTGAAAGCACGTTGAGTTTTCACTATTGACTTGTTTTGTTGAATGTAAATTTCAACAATTTTAGAGCGTTCGCGTGGCGTGTACTGTTCCATTGTAAACATTTGCTTGGAATGACGCTTCAAACGCGGTATGTCATTAGTCGATTTGGCATCACTGCGGAAAGTTACAGAGTTGCCAGATGGGCGCTTCGAATAAGGGCTACCCTGTATAGTACTCCTCTAGGGCTCCACAACAACCAACATATAAACTACATCCTTTGTTATCACTTTACTTTGTTTTGCTGTTATGTGCGTACGAATGTCGCGTACGTAAGCAAAGAAATGCCCAAATATAACTGAATATTCTACATCAACATACAACTATTCTCCAGAAGAAATAAAGTTTTCGGAAGTTCTATCCCGAATGACTTACGCTTGTTTAAAAATCGCAAACTTTTTCCACCTATGAAAAAACTAAAATTAATAAAAGACCTAAAATTAATAAACCTTGTTTTTTGAGTTTAAATTCTTGTGAAATCATCTTACGTTCAGATGAGGGTCCCAATCTTGAAATTGATGAAAGAGATGCACTTAACAAAATTTTAGTGGAAAATGCAGATATATTTGATGATAACCAAACCAGTCCCGTTTATTGAACATTATATAAACACCGGCACACATAAACCAATTTCATGCTCTCCATATAGACTTTCACCAGTAATGAAACAAAAATTAAAACCTGAAATAGATGATATGTTAAGGAAGGGAGTAATTGAAGAAAAAGAGTCACTGTGGACTTTTCCGGTTGTTATGATTCCAAAAAAAGAATGGAGAAATCAGAGTTTGTATTGGTTATCGTAGTGTTAATGCTATTACTATAACAGATACGTACCCACTTCCTCGAATCGATGATCTGTTACACGCAGCTAAATCAACGCCTTACATGACTACTTTAGATTTAAAAGCTGGCTATTGGCAAATCAAAGTGGCGACAAAGGATAAATTAAATACAGCTTTTACAACACCATTTGGCATTAACGTATTTAACAGAATGCCTTTTGGATTAAAAAATGCCCCAGCAACTTTTCAGCGATTAATTGGCAAGTTTCGTAACGGTTTACCGAATATTTTTATATTAGCATACCTAGATGATATCATTATATGTACCAGTGACTTCAATTCTCATTTGGAGGATCTTTGTAAAACATTTATGAGACTCAAAATATTCGGATTTCATCTTAATAGAAAAAAATGTTTCTTTTGTCGACCAGAAGTAAAGTATTTAGGTCATATACTGACAAAAGAAGGATTAAAAATTGATCCTGAAAAAACAGAAGCTAAAACAGCTAATTTCATTCTTACAAACATGTTCATGGAATCGCCATTTTATACCAAATTTCGCAGAAGTTTCTAGAGCATTATCAAATTTAACAAAGAAAAACACAAAGTGGAAATGGCTTTCAGAAGAACAATTGGCTTTTAATAATCATAAGAATCTCTTATCTTCTCTTCTCTTATATTCTCTTATATTATATTCTCTTATATTCTCAAAACAGATGCTAGCAACTATGCCTTAGGAGCAGTTCTACTGCAGGGGGAGAAAGAAACAGAGCATCCAATTGAATATGCAAGTCGATTGTTGCTTTCTGCTGAAAGAAATTATTCAACGACAGAACGAAACGCTCTAGCTGTAGTATAGGCGATTCGGAAGTTTCGCGGTTATATTAAAGGATCCGAAATAACTGTTCTTACTGATCATCAACCATTAAAATGGCTCTTCTCATTATAATCGTCAACTGGAAGATTAGCCCGATGGGCGTTAAGGGGGTCCTCTGGTAATCTATGCCAAATTTTAGCCTTTTTTCAAAATATTGTGGAAAGAGAACGAGTAAAGATATTTTAGTTCCGTTTTTTGATTTGGGTAGCTTAATTTATTGAAAAAAATACAAAATTTTGAAAAAGTGAATTTATGGACCGTTCAGAAAGTTCTCGGCCTGGTAACGAGGTTCTCCGGAAAAAAGGTGGGTCCAAATTGCGCACGATTCCAAGTGTAAACATCGTCTGAAAAAAAAAAAATATTCAGTTACTTAGAATGAATGTCCCTATAGCCCCTACCTCGGAAACAAAAATCGAAATTTTTTTAGGGGGGGAGCCGCCACTTTGAAAATGAAAAATCGAATTTCGACCTTTTTTTTTGTAGTCTAGTGTAGAAAAAAAATAGTAAACATTATTTTTTCGGCAAGTTTGAGGTAGGGGCTATAGCGGCGTAAATTCTGCGTCGTTTCATGCCTCATATATCAAAATCGGTCAAAAACTGTTTGAGTTATCGTGCGCAAAGTTTTGAAAAACATGGTTTCGAGAAAAACGCGTTTAAAGTTTTGACTTCAATTTTGAGGCACACAAATGACATTAACACATATTTTTTTAATACAATACTTACGAATATTAATCGGCAATTCCAGCCCCATAAAGTGTGCCTTCCTCCATCTCATAAAACGAGTTTTCTATGGCTTTTTGGGCTCTGCGGGCTGTGCGACCCTCTTTCGATGATGCGTACGTTTTTAGCTCTGAGCGTTGAAGTCGTTTTCCGTCGCGAGATTCAGCATACATCTCGGCTTGTGGGCCGATGACAATACCCATTGTTGACATTATTTTTAAAATACTTGTGAAGCCTTCGTTGAAAATGCAGGTTGCCAGAAAATTTGCGATTTCGACTGTGGTAGCACCACAGTGGATATGTTTCGGCCACAAAAGCGAGTTGAACGATTCGTTACAATTTTGCGTTTCACCTCCAGTGCATCGGTTGAGTAGATCGTCGGATGATAACGCTTCGTATATGGGCTTCATTACTTGCAGAACCTTTCCATCAAGTGGGGCGTACGTGTGGTGAAATGAGGCTAATGAGCCTTCTGCTGCTGACTTTTGATAGGCGCACCAGCTGGACTCACCAGGTGGGCAATACATATGTTGTGGATTACTATCACTTGAACTTTTGTGATAATATGTTGACCATATTTCTTTTCTCATGTTTTCCACAGAGTCCTTATTACGTCGAATAGCAAGTCCATAGTAAGTAGTCAGCTCGCTTATGACTTTGTCTGTCAGTTTGCCAGTGCCTTTTCCACCGATGCCTTTGTTTTCTTTTTTGGCCTTGCGCAGCCGTGTGTCCATGCGTTTTTGCACGTGAGCGATGCACTCCTTTTTTGTGACAACGGGGTCGCCGTTATACGGATCAAGGTCTATAATGGCCTTGAAGGTTTTGCTGTCGCCATCGCCAATATATTTTTCATATTTTATGCCATATTTTTCGATCGATGAGGCAAACATTTCCTTCACGGCATCTACCTCCATCTTGCCCGCACTCCCACTGTGGTTGTTTGTGCATGTTTTCTGGTGCGATTCGTACCATTCTTCGAAGTCTGCAGTCATTTTTTTCCCCCCACATTTTGCATGCCTGGCAAAGGCTTGATTTGACATAGCAAAAAAAAAAACACAAAACGATTTTTCTTTTATTTTACAACAGCAGTTATCGCGCACGCGTAGCTTTCAGCGTTCGAAAATAAACTGAATCTCGTTCGTTTGCTTCTTTCATGTGAACACCTGGGCTCAAAATCATTTCAACCCCTAAATCAAAACATGCATGTATACATACTGCATGTATACATACTGTGTGTGTATATTTTGTAATATCAATACATATTTTGGAAGAATTCCACAGAATTTTCGACTAATGACTGCAGGCAAATAAACAACTTTGCTGATGCGTTATTTTGACGAAAACATACCTACACAAAAATGCCTGTATCTCCTAAACTATTTCGAATTTTGAAAAATCCTTTTGGGAAAACATTCACTTTGGATATACACCAGGTAGACAGAATATTGTTGCAGATATGCTTTCGCGGCCACCAGATGAAGAGTTGGATACATACAACTGTATAATATTAGCGTTTGAAATCGATTTGCCACGAAAAGGAAAGGAAGAATATAGAAAAGCTCAAACAGAAGATACAGATATCATGAAAATCATAAATTCCTTGGAAAATAACGATGAGAACGTCTCACGATACACTGACCGAGGATATATAATGCTGGATGGAATACTTTATCGTTGTTGCTCAGATGAAAATTCCAAAAATGGACAACTAGTTGTACCAAAATCAATGAGAAAACTGATATTACATAAGTATCACGATGATCCAATGGACAGTCATAATGGTATAGAAAATACAATCAATCGAGTAAAACAAAGTTTTTATTGGTATAAACCATCTGGATTATTAAAAACAGTATGCAGTAATCAACGTTTTGAAATAATTGCTGTTGATTTATTTGGACCATTGCCATGTACAAAGGATGGTCACAAATGGATTTTAATTGTTGAAGATTTATGCAGCCGATGGGCGGAACTTTTTGCACTAAAAGAAGGTACTTCAGAGAATTGCACTTTAATCTTATAAAATGAAGTCATACTTAGATTTGGAGTTCCTCGACGAATACACACCGATAATGGATGTCAGTTTATTTCGGCACTTATGCAAAAATTAACATTTTGTTTAGGTATTGAACAAAATTTTACTCCGGCTTACCATCCTGAACCTAATCCCGTTGAAAGGAAGAATATAGATTTAAAAACTCAACTTTCAATTTGGGTTGGTAAGAGTCATAATGAATGAAGTAATAAGCTAGCTACAATTCGATTCGCAATGAATACACTAAAATGCTCTAGTACGGGTTATTCAGCCGCTTATTCAACATTTGGACGTGAATAAAGAACTCCAACTGAAGTACATCATGATTTGCGAGCAATTGTGAAATCCGAATATTTTATACCTCAAAATACACCTCATTTATTACATCTTGCGGATGACTAAAACTTGCCCAGGAGGCACAAAAACAAATTCAAGACAAGAATAAACATTTCGCAGATTTTTGCCGCAATTTAGTTTTAATATTGCTGATCGTGTTTTGGTTGCAACACATGGTTTGACTAAAGTTAATCCTGACGAAACATCAAAGTTCTTACCTCGCCGAGATGGACCATACCGTGGTATTTCAAAAAAAGGTTCCGGTTGCTATGTCATAGCATCTGAGTTAGACCTCGATACACCGTTAGCAATGTATCATACATCGGCTTTAACTCCATTTGAGGGTCCATTAAGTACCCCAGTCAATCTCATATGAAACGCCGTAGTAGTCCAACAACGAAGAAAAGAAGTAACTAAGCCTTTTATTTAGCAGAGACCAGATATTTATATCATATCTGGGCTCGCTTCTTCTTCTTATTTTTGTTACATACTTAATCCTAGCTTAACATATTTACAAGGGTTTTGTGACTGAGATTAAAATTACCCGGAAACATTCTTGAAATTAACATATGTACAACATGCTCGTATTGCACTTTTGTTTGCCATACATTCTTTTGCATATTTCGAAAGGCGGAATTCTCTTGTCACAAATATTGTCAAATTATTAATTGCAGCAAAAAGAAATACTATTTTCATGCAATTACAACAATAAAATCTTATTAATTTAAATTGCCATAACTGAATGCATGTAATAACAACAATAAAATATTATTAATTTAAAATGATGTCAACGCATTTTGTTCTCGGTGCAGAAGGCACAAAGGTGTCAGTTTATTTCTCATGACCATGGCAACAACAACATACTGGCGATATTGCTTGCTATTTAAGCTGCTCGCTTGTTACCGTTTAAGTTATGGCACGTGTCATAGCTTAAACGGTTTCGTGCATTAATGCTGATACCGCACTTTCATGCAGTCACACTTGGCATTGGCCTTGAATTCAGAAATTCAAGGTTGTTGTATGGCACAAAAAGTAGTGCCTACAAGTATGCATTGGTTATTTGTTTCGTTTGTGATTAATTCACAACATTCCTTCGCCCTTCTAAAAATGAAAAAAATTATTGTTAAAAACCTAACAATAAGTTTTTCGTGTTTAGCTGTGTTTCTTCGCTTATTTCATGTATTTTATCTTTCGCTATTTATTACTTAAACTTTATTCATTATTTCTATATAGGTTCTAATATTTTCTTATCTTATTTATTTATTTTTTTTTTTTAAGTCTTTACATTATTTGTATTTCATTTTACTTTATTTATTGCATTGAATTCTATTTATTTCTGTAATCCATTCATACACTATTTCTTTGCATGATTACATCATTTACTTTATTAGATATCAAATTAATTATGCATTTAAACATTCGCATTCTATTTTTACTTTATATTGTAAAAAAAAAATTTTTCTCGTTTTATCTAATGTTTATTTCCTATTTATATAACCTATTAGTTCCTAATTTTTGTTGGTTTTTGGGGGGGATTGGGATGGTGGTTGTTCACTGCAATTTTAATGTTGCACTTCAATCTCTTTTTCGCGTTGTCCATCGGTGCTCCGGGGGAAATGCTACAACGTTTTTTCCTTGTTGTAATTTTGGTTTATTTTGCTGAAGGGTGTGTGTTGTGGTGATATATGGATATCTTGCGGCTTCAGCTTTACTAATGTTGTCTTCTCCTTCGGCAGTTCATCAATTCTTGTTTAACTCCATTATTTGGAAAAAAACTGATCCGTTGGTTTTATTCTTTAAGGGTCTTCTATCCCTTTTGTTATTCCAATACTTTGATTCTCGTTGCTTTACACCGTTGATTTGCCATGTGTTGCTTCCATTACGTTGAATTTTGTTGGTTTGAATGATTTTGTTTTACTTGTTTTGTTGCTTGCTTTAATGGTTAATTTAAATAATTTCATTGTTTTAGAAAATTGGTTACATTGGTTTTGATTCCTTTCATTATATTATTTTTCAGGTTTTGTTCTTTTTATAAAAGTTTTGACACTTTTTGTTTTACTTGGTTGCTTTAGTAAAGGGTTTTATACCTTCGGTTGGTTTAGAAAAAAGTGGAGTATTTTTGATTCTATTTTTTTAGAAAGGTTTTCATTCCTTTTGTTTAATTATTTTGTCAGTGTTGTTCTTTTTATAAAAGTTTTGACACTTTTTGGTTTATTTTATTGTAGAAGAATGTTTATCTTGTAACGATTATTTTAGAACAGTATAATATAATATTTAAAACATTTTAGAATGTAGTTACAACTTATGAAAACGCCTCTGCTATCATAAATGTAATAGCTCTTAAGAAACGCCTCTGTACCTTTAATATTATTGCACATAAGAAAACGCATCCGTTATCACGAACGTGCGAGCAAAAGAGAATAGAAAAATTAACCAATGAGATCGCTGGTACGAGCGTGGTAACGGCTCAGCGAACAAAGAAACCCTTGACAGGGGATTTGAAAAAAGACATTCGAGATTGTGGAGCGAACAAGCAAAGACTTGGTGTTAAAAAAAGTTTAATAATAAAGTTTTAAATTAAAATAAAATAAGAAGTTTAAATCTTTATTAACATTACATCTCAGATGTGGGGTATGCACGCTACACAAGAAAAGGATAACATTATGACAAATCGTATGCAAAGACAGCAGCTGGTCGATGGACTTAAATTTGCTGGACATGACGTTCCAGCTAGCGCTTCGCTTACGCGATTAAGGGAACTGTACAACGAGTTGGTTGCCAGTGAACCCAATACAGATGCTAGAAGCCAAAATGAAGATGCTGATTTCCCCGGATTCGACGAAGATCATAGTACAGAATCCACTGCCGCTACCACTGATGCCCACAGCGTTGATGGCGCTGCCCAAACCACCACCGATGACGCCGCTGCTGTTGCCCGAAACACCACCGATAACACTATCGCTGACGCCGCTGCCTCTGTCCGAAGCACCACTGCCGACGTTACTGCTTCTGCCCGAAACACTTCCGCTGACGCCGTTGCCTCAGTCCGAAGCACCACCGCCGCTGCCGCTGCCTCTGCTCGCAACATTACAGCTGCCACAGATGCTGCTGCATATGTTTCAACCGCTGCCAATGAATGGCAACCAACATACGAGGTATCCGAAGCTGATTTGGATAAAAAATTAGTTATTCTACGAAAAAAACAAGAGGTTTTAATGCTGGAGCGCTCTGTTTTCGCACTGCAACAAGGCGAGCCGCAGGCGGTTCAACGAACAACAGCCCCTTCTGGGCCATCATCGGTTTCTAGCGGCACTGCCAGTCGTTTAAACTTTCGAGATGTCGAACATTCTATTACCAAGTTTGATGGCGATAGCAGGTATTTAACTGTGCACGATTTTTTAGAAATTTTGAGCGGGTGATGCAGATGCTTGGAGCTGATGACTTAATGAAATACACCTCGTTGTGCAACTTGCTGACTGGTACTGCAAAATTGTTATTAAATAAAAATGTTGTCGATTATTGCGAGCTGAAGGCGTTGCTTCTAAAGGAGTTTGGTCGAGCAGTAAGCCGAAACGAAATATATCGCATTCTCAGCAACAATAAGTGGAATAAGCGAGACAACATAAGGCGATACGTTCTTGAAATGGAAAATATTGCTGCTCGTTCTAGTTCAATTGACGAATTTGAATTAATTGGCCTCATCATTGACGGTATGCAAGACAACTCTCCAGAATCGTTTTTACTTATGAACGCACGCACCATGGAACAATTTAAAGAATCTCTCGATTTATATGAACAAAGGCGTGCAAACAGACCAGTCACCAATAAATTAACTACCGCTGTCAAGCCGAAGTTACCGATGCAGAAATTTTTAAACAATCCACCTGAATCTACTGATGTCACCGGGGTCAGATGCTTTAACTGTACTCGCATGGGGCACTATCAAAGCAAATGCCCGTTCGAAAAGAGGCCAGAAGGAAGCTGCTTCCGATGCTGGAAACAGGGACACGACCATCGAAGCTGCACCAACCCAAAGAAAGTACTGATGCCATCCAGAAATACTGTCGCCGTTGTCAACACTGACGCTACAGATGTTCCGTATACTTGAAAAGAAGAGGAAGAAGAAGAGTATGAAAATATCCATATGTTATTCATAAGACCTTACCACACGACCGGTATGTGGTCCGCGACATAGAGAACTGTCAAATTACCCGATTACCATACGATGGCATAATTGAAGCCGCTCGTATGAGAAAGTGGGTGACGAATGAAAATCTGAATTGAGTGATCCGAAGTTATTTGGCGCAGGCAGCGCTTATTAAAATAGTTGTGTGTAGTAATAAATAAGTTTATTTCTTAAGAAAAAGGTTAATATCCAATTATCGAGGTCGATTTGTAGGTCAGATTGGCCGAAGCTGTAACGATTATTTTAGAACAGTATAATATAATATTTAAAACATTTTAGAATGTAGTTAAAACTTATGAAAACGCCTCTGCTATCATAAATGTAATAGCTCTTAAGAAACGCCTCTGTACCTTTAATATTATTGCACATAAGAAAACGCATCCGTTATCACGAACGTGCGAGCAAAAGAGAATAGAAAAATTAACCAATGAGATCGCTGGTACGAGCGTGGTAACGGCTCAGCGAACAAAGAAACCCTTGACAGGGGATTTGAAAAAAGACATTCGAGATTGTGGAGCGAACAAGCAAAGACTTGGTGTTAAAAAAAGTTTAATAATAAAGTTTTAAATTAAAATAAAATTGTTTGGTTGTTGTAAATTGTTTTTCTTTATGTCAGTTGTTCATCCGGACTGTACCGCCTTGCGTTTCTGACACTTCCTGAATGTTTGTTATCGCTCTTCATCATCGTATTGCACCAACGTGCTGTCTCCCGTCAAAGTTGTTTTAGTGATTGTTGCTGCTTGTAGTTTTTCATGCGAATGCTGCCGCCTTCTTGCAGTTTTTCACGCGGATGCTGCCGCATTAGCAACACACACTTCTTTTCAGCTAAACTTGTTGTACATATTTCTTATCTCTTCTGCAACTAGTTTCTCTTCGGTCATTCCTTTTTCTGGTCCAACGGCGTCATCTTTGATTGCCTCCCCACTCTTCCTTGGGTCCGATATTCCCTAATCTAGTTTAACCCTACTAACTTGAACTCGTGTTTTTTACAGAAATTATTCACCGTTTTTAACAATTATTTCTATTTTTAGTTTATTATTCATCTATTTTTACCGTTATTTCTTTGCTGTATTCATTATTTTTCTACGGCTTGAGAAATTGTGTTCTTTATATTAGCGTTAAATACGAATTTGTAAATTTATTCGACCTTTTTTCATAAGTTTATGTGTTATGTTTATAACTCTAATAAGAGGTCGAATAAATTTACAAATTAATTCTCTGGCAGAGCACGGCCGTTGAAAAAATTATGATTATTTTTTCTCGTTTTATCTAATGTTTATTTCCTATTTATATAACCTATTAGTTCCTAATTTTTGTTGGTTTTTGGGGGGGATTGGGATGGTGATTGTTCACTGCAATTTTAATGTTGCACTTCAATCTCTTTTTCGCGTTGTCCATCGGTGCTCCGGGGGAAATGCTACAACGTTTTTTCCTTGTTGTAATTTTGGTTTATTTTGCTGAAGGGTGTGTGTTGTGGTGATATATGGATATCTTGCGGCTTCAGCTTTACTAATGTTGTCTTCTCCTTCGGCAGTTCATCAATTCTTGTTTAACTCCATTATTTGGAAAAAAACTGATCCGTTGGTTTTATTCTTTAAGGGTCTTCTATCCCTTTTGTTATTCCAATACTTTGATTCTCGTTGCTTTACACCGTTGATTTGCCATGTGTTGCTTCCATTACGTTGAATTTTGTTGGTTTGAATGATTTTGTTTTACTTGTTTTGTTGCTTGCTTTAATGGTTAATTTAAATAATTTCATTGTTTTAGAAAATTGGTTACATTGGTTTTGATTCCTTTCATTATATTATTTTTCAGGTTTTGTTCTTTTTATAAAAGTTTTGACACTTTTTGTTTTACTTGGTTGCTTTAGTAAAGGGTTTTATACCTTCGGTTGGTTTAGAAAAAAGTGGAGTATTTTTGATTCTATTTTTTTAGAAAGGTTTTCATTCCTTTTGTTTAATTATTTTGTCAGTGTTGTTCTTTTTATAAAAGTTTTGACACTTTTTGGTTTATTTTATTGTAGAAGAATGTTTATCTTGTAACGATTATTTTAGAACAGTATAATATAATATTTAAAACATTTTAGAATGTAGTTACAACTTATGAAAACGCCTCTGCTATCATAAATGTAATAGCTCTTAAGAAACGCCTCTGTACCTTTAATATTATTGCACATAAGAAAACGCATCCGTTATCACGAACGTGCGAGCAAAAGAGAATAGAAAAATTAACCAATGAGATCGCTGGTACGAGCGTGGTAACGGCTCAGCGAACAAAGAAACCCTTGACAGGGGATTTGAAAAAAGACATTCGAGATTGTGGAGCGAACAAGCAAAGACTTGGTGTTAAAAAAAGTTTAATAATAAAGTTTTAAATTAAAATAAAATTGTTTGGTTGTTGTAAATTGTTTTTCTTTATGTCAGTTGTTCATCCGGACTGTACCGCCTTGCGTTTCTGACACTTCCTGAATGTTTGTTATCGCTCTTCATCATCGTATTGCACCAACGTGCTGTCTCCCGTCAAAGTTGTTTTAGTGATTGTTGCTGCTTGTAGTTTTTCATGCGAATGCTGCCGCCTTCTTGCAGTTTTTCACGCGGATGCTGCCGCATTAGCAACACACACTTCTTTTCAGCTAAACTTGTTGTACATATTTCTTATCTCTTCTGCAACTAGTTTCTCTTCGGTCATTCCTTTTTCTGGTCCAACGGCGTCATCTTTGATTGCCTCCCCACTCTTCCTTGGGTCCGATATTCCCTAATCTAGTTTAACCCTACTAACTTGAACTCGTGTTTTTTACAGAAATTATTCACCGTTTTTAACAATTATTTCTATTTTTAGTTTATTATTCATCTATTTTTACCGTTATTTCTTTGCTGTATTCATTATTTTTCTACGGCTTGAGAAATTGTGTTCTTTATATTAGCGTTAAATACGAATTTGTAAATTTATTCGACCTTTTTTCATAAGTTTATGTGTTATGTTTATAACTCTAATAAGAGGTCGAATAAATTTACAAATTAATTCTCTGGCAGAGCACGGCCGTTGAAAAAATTATGATTATTTTTTCTCGTTTTATCTAATGTTTATTTCCTATTTATATAACCTATTAGTTCCTAATTTTTGTTGGTTTTTGGGGGGGATTGGGATGGTGATTGTTCACTGCAATTTTAATGTTGCACTTCAATCTCTTTTTCGCGTTGTCCATCGGTGCTCCGGGGGAAATGCTACAACGTTTTTTCCTTGTTGTAATTTTGGTTTATTTTGCTGAAGGGTGTGTGTTGTGGTGATATATGGATATCTTGCGGCTTCAGCTTTACTAATGTTGTCTTCTCCTTCGGCAGTTCATCAATTCTTGTTTAACTCCATTATTTGGAAAAAAACTGATCCGTTGGTTTTATTCTTTAAGGGTCTTCTATCCCTTTTGTTATTCCAATACTTTGATTCTCGTTGCTTTACACCGTTGATTTGCCATGTGTTGCTTCCATTACGTTGAATTTTGTTGGTTTGAATGATTTTGTTTTACTTGTTTTGTTGCTTGCTTTAATGGTTAATTTAAATAATTTCATTGTTTTAGAAAATTGGTTACATTGGTTTTGATTCCTTTCATTATATTATTTTTCAGGTTTTGTTCTTTTTATAAAAGTTTTGACACTTTTTGTTTTACTTGGTTGCTTTAGTAAAGGGTTTTATACCTTCGGTTGGTTTAGAAAAAAGTGGAGTATTTTTGATTCTATTTTTTTAGAAAGGTTTTCATTCCTTTTGTTTAATTATTTTGTCAGTGTTGTTCTTTTTATAAAAGTTTTGACACTTTTTGGTTTATTTTATTGTAGAAGAATGTTTATCTTGTAACGATTATTTTAGAACAGTATAATATAATATTTAAAACATTTTAGAATGTAGTTACAACTTATGAAAACGCCTCTGCTATCATAAATGTAATAGCTCTTAAGAAACGCCTCTGTACCTTTAATATTATTGCACATAAGAAAACGCATCCGTTATCACGAACGTGCGAGCAAAAGAGAATAGAAAAATTAACCAATGAGATCGCTGGTACGAGCGTGGTAACGGCTCAGCGAACAAAGAAACCCTTGACAGGGGATTTGAAAAAAGACATTCGAGATTGTGGAGCGAACAAGCAAAGACTTGGTGTTAAAAAAAGTTTAATAATAAAGTTTTAAATTAAAATAAAATAAGAAGTTTAAATCTTTATTAACATTACATCTCAGATGTGGGGTATGCACGCTACACAAGAAAAGGATAACATTATGACAAATCGTATGCAAAGACAGCAGCTGGTCGATGGACTTAAATTTGCTGGACATGACGTTCCAGCTAGCGCTTCGCTTACGCGATTAAGGGAACTGTACAACGAGTTGGTTGCCAGTGAACCCAATACAGATGCTAGAAGCCAAAATGAAGATGCTGATTTCCCCGGATTCGACGAAGATCATAGTACAGAATCCACTGCCGCTACCACTGATGCCCACAGCGTTGATGGCGCTGCCCAAACCACCACCGATGACGCCGCTGCTGTTGCCCGAAACACCACCGATAACACTATCGCTGACGCCGCTGCCTCTGTCCGAAGCACCACTGCCGACGTTACTGCTTCTGCCCGAAACACTTCCGCTGACGCCGTTGCCTCAGTCCGAAGCACCACCGCCGCTGCCGCTGCCTCTGCTCGCAACATTACAGCTGCCACAGATGCTGCTGCATATGTTTCAACCGCTGCCAATGAATGGCAACCAACATACGAGGTATCCGAAGCTGATTTGGATAAAAAATTAGTTATTCTACGAAAAAAACAAGAGGTTTTAATGCTGGAGCGCTCTGTTTTCGCACTGCAACAAGGCGAGCCGCAGGCGGTTCAACGAACAACAGCCCCTTCTGGGCCATCATCGGTTTCTAGCGGCACTGCCAGTCGTTTAAACTTTCGAGATGTCGAACATTCTATTACCAAGTTTGATGGCGATAGCAGGTATTTAACTGTGCACGATTTTTTAGAAATTTTGAGCGGGTGATGCAGATGCTTGGAGCTGATGACTTAATGAAATACACCTCGTTGTGCAACTTGCTGACTGGTACTGCAAAATTGTTATTAAATAAAAATGTTGTCGATTATTGCGAGCTGAAGGCGTTGCTTCTAAAGGAGTTTGGTCGAGCAGTAAGCCGAAACGAAATATATCGCATTCTCAGCAACAATAAGTGGAATAAGCGAGACAACATAAGGCGATACGTTCTTGAAATGGAAAATATTGCTGCTCGTTCTAGTTCAATTGACGAATTTGAATTAATTGGCCTCATCATTGACGGTATGCAAGACAACTCTCCAGAATCGTTTTTACTTATGAACGCACGCACCATGGAACAATTTAAAGAATCTCTCGATTTATATGAACAAAGGCGTGCAAACAGACCAGTCACCAATAAATTAACTACCGCTGTCATGCCGAAGTTACCGATGCAGAAATTTTTAAACAATCCACCTGAATCTACTGATGTCACCGGGGTCAGATGCTTTAACTGTACTCGCATGGGGCACTATCAAAGCATATGCCCGTTCGAAAAGAGGCCAGAAGGAAGCTGCTTCCGATGCTGGAAACAGGGACACGACCATCGAAGCTGCACCAACCCAAAGAAAGTACTGATGCCATCCAGAAATACTGTCGCCGTTGTCAACACTGACGCTACAGATGTTCCGTATACTTGAAAAGAAGAGGAAGAAGAAGAGTATGAAAATATCCATATGTTATTCATAAGACCTTACCACACGACCGGTATGTGGTCCGCGACATAGAGAACTGTCAAATTACCCGATTACCATACGATGGCATAATTGAAGCCGCTCGTATGAGAAAGTGGGTGACGAATGAAAATCTGAATTGAGTGATCCGAAGTTATTTGGCGCAGGCAGCGCTTATTAAAATAGTTGTGTGTAGTAATAAATAAGTTTATTTCTTAAGAAAAAGGTTAATATCCAATTATCGAGGTCGATTTGTAGGTCAGATTGGCCGAAGCTGTAACGATTATTTTAGAACAGTATAATATAATATTTAAAACATTTTAGAAAGTAGTTAAAACTTATGAAAACGCCTCTGCTATCATAAATGTAATAGCTCTTAAGAAACGCCTCTGTACCTTTAATATTATTGCACATAAGAAAACGCATCCGTTATCACGAACGTGCGAGCAAAAGAGAATAGAAAAATTAACCAATGAGATCGCTGGTACGAGCGTGGTAACGGCTCAGCGAACAAAGAAACCCTTGACAGGGGATTTGAAAAAAGACATTCGAGATTGTGGAGCGAACAAGCAAAGACTTGGTGTTAAAAAAAGTTTAATAATAAAGTTTTAAATTAAAATAAAATTGTTTGGTTGTTGTAAATTGTTTTTCTTTATGTCAGTTGTTCATCCGGACTGTACCGCCTTGCGTTTCTGACACTTCCTGAATGTTTGTTATCGCTCTTCATCATCGTATTGCACCAACGTGCTGTCTCCCGTCAAAGTTGTTTTAGTGATTGTTGCTGCTTGTAGTTTTTCATGCGAATGCTGCCGCCTTCTTGCAGTTTTTCACGCGGATGCTGCCGCATTAGCAACACACACTTCTTTTCAGCTAAACTTGTTGTACATATTTCTTATCTCTTCTGCAACTAGTTTCTCTTCGGTCATTCCTTTTTCTGGTCCAACGGCGTCATCTTTGATTGCCTCCCCACTCTTCCTTGGGTCCGATATTCCCTAATCTAGTTTAACCCTACTAACTTGAACTCGTGTTTTTTACAGAAATTATTCACCGTTTTTAACAATTATTTCTATTTTTAGTTTATTATTCATCTATTTTTACCGTTATTTCTTTGCTGTATTCATTATTTTTCTACGGCTTGAGAAATTGTGTTCTTTATATTAGCGTTAAATACGAATTTGTAAATTTATTCGACCTTTTTTCATAAGTTTATGTGTTATGTTTATAACTCTAATAAGAGGTCGAATAAATTTACAAATTAATTCTCTGGCAGAGCACGGCCGTTGAAAAAATTATGATTATTTTTTCTCGTTTTATCTAATGTTTATTTCCTATTTATATAACCTATTAGTTCCTAATTTTTGTTGGTTTTTGGGGGGGATTGGGATGGTGATTGTTCACTGCAATTTTAATGTTGCACTTCAATCTCTTTTTCGCGTTGTCCATCGGTGCTCCGGGGGAAATGCTACAACGTTTTTTCCTTGTTGTAATTTTGGTTTATTTTGCTGAAGGGTGTGTGTTGTGGTGATATATGGATATCTTGCGGCTTCAGCTTTACTAATGTTGTCTTCTCCTTCGGCAGTTCATCAATTCTTGTTTAACTCCATTATTTGGAAAAAAACTGATCCGTTGGTTTTATTCTTTAAGGGTCTTCTATCCCTTTTGTTATTCCAATACTTTGATTCTCGTTGCTTTACACCGTTGATTTGCCATGTGTTGCTTCCATTACGTTGAATTTTGTTGGTTTGAATGATTTTGTTTTACTTGTTTTGTTGCTTGCTTTAATGGTTAATTTAAATAATTTCATTGTTTTAGAAAATTGGTTACATTGGTTTTGATTCCTTTCATTATATTATTTTTCAGGTTTTGTTCTTTTTATAAAAGTTTTGACACTTTTTGTTTTACTTGGTTGCTTTAGTAAAGGGTTTTATACCTTCGGTTGGTTTAGAAAAAAGTGGAGTATTTTTGATTCTATTTTTTTAGAAAGGTTTTCATTCCTTTCGTTTAATTATTTTGTCAGTGTTGTTCTTTTTATAAAAGTTTTGACACTTTTTGGTTTATTTTATTGTAGAAGAATGTTTATCTTGTAACGATTATTTTAGAACAGTATAATATAATATTTAAAACATTTTAGAATGTAGTTACAACTTATGAAAACGCCTCTGCTATCATAAATGTAATAGCTCTTAAGAAACGCCTCTGTACCTTTAATATTATTGCACATAAGAAAACGCATCCGTTATCACGAACGTGCGAGCAAAAGAGAATAGAAAAATTAACCAATGAGATCGCTGGTACGAGCGTGGTAACGGCTCAGCGAACAAAGAAACCCTTGACAGGGGATTTGAAAAAAGACATTCGAGATTGTGGAGCGAACAAGCAAAGACTTGGTGTTAAAAAAAGTTTAATAATAAAGTTTTAAATTAAAATAAAATAAGAAGTTTAAATCTTTATTAACATTACATCTCAGATGTGGGGTATGCACGCTACACAAGAAAAGGATAACATTATGACAAATCGTATGCAAAGACAGCAGCTGGTCGATGGACTTAAATTTGCTGGACATGACGTTCCAGCTAGCGCTTCGCTTACGCGATTAAGGGAACTGTACAACGAGTTGGTTGCCAGTGAACCCAATACAGATGCTAGAAGCCAAAATGAAGATGCTGATTTCCCCGGATTCGACGAAGATCATAGTACAGAATCCACTGCCGCTACCACTGATGCCCACAGCGTTGATGGCGCTGCCCAAACCACCACCGATGACGCCGCTGCTGTTGCCCGAAACACCACCGATAACACTATCGCTGACGCCGCTGCCTCTGTCCGAAGCACCACTGCCGACGTTACTGCTTCTGCCCGAAACACTTCCGCTGACGCCGTTGCCTCAGTCCGAAGCACCACCGCCGCTGCCGCTGCCTCTGCTCGCAACATTACAGCTGCCACAGATGCTGCTGCATATGTTTCAACCGCTGCCAATGAATGGCAACCAACATACGAGGTATCCGAAGCTGATTTGGATAAAAAATTAGTTATTCTACGAAAAAAACAAGAGGTTTTAATGCTGGAGCGCTCTGTTTTCGCACTGCAACAAGGCGAGCCGCAGGCGGTTCAACGAACAACAGCCCCTTCTGGGCCATCATCGGTTTCTAGCGGCACTGCCAGTCGTTTAAACTTTCGAGATGTCGAACATTCTATTACCAAGTTTGATGGCGATAGCAGGTATTTAACTGTGCACGATTTTTTAGAAATTTTGAGCGGGTGATGCAGATGCTTGGAGCTGATGACTTAATGAAATACACCTCGTTGTGCAACTTGCTGACTGGTACTGCAAAATTGTTATTAAATAAAAATGTTGTCGATTATTGCGAGCTGAAGGCGTTGCTTCTAAAGGAGTTTGGTCGAGCAGTAAGCCGAAACGAAATATATCGCATTCTCAGCAACAATAAGTGGAATAAGCGAGACAACATAAGGCGATACGTTCTTGAAATGGAAAATATTGCTGCTCGTTCTAGTTCAATTGACGAATTTGAATTAATTGGCCTCATCATTGACGGTATGCAAGACAACTCTCCAGAATCGTTTTTACTTATGAACGCACGCACCATGGAACAATTTAAAGAATCTCTCGATTTATATGAACAAAGGCGTGCAAACAGACCAGTCACCAATAAATTAACTACCGCTGTCAAGCCGAAGTTACCGATGCAGAAATTTTTAAACAATCCACCTGAATCTACTGATGTCACCGGGGTCAGATGCTTTAACTGTACTCGCATGGGGCACTATCAAAGCAAATGCCCGTTCGAAAAGAGGCCAGAAGGAAGCTGCTTCCGATGCTGGAAACAGGGACACGACCATCGAAGCTGCACCAACCCAAAGAAAGTACTGATGCCATCCAGAAATACTGTCGCCGTTGTCAACACTGACGCTACAGATGTTCCGTATACTTGAAAAGAAGAGGAAGAAGAAGAGTATGAAAATATCCATATGTTATTCATAAGACCTTACCACACGACCGGTATGTGGTCCGCGACATAGAGAACTGTCAAATTACCCGATTACCATACGATGGCATAATTGAAGCCGCTCGTATGAGAAAGTGGGTGACGAATGAAAATCTGAATTGAGTGATCCGAAGTTATTTGGCGCAGGCAGCGCTTATTAAAATAGTTGTGTGTAGTAATAAATAAGTTTATTTCTTAAGAAAAAGGTTAATATCCAATTATCGAGGTCGATTTGTAGGTCAGATTGGCCGAAGCTGTAACGATTATTTTAGAACAGTATAATATAATATTTAAAACATTTTAGAATGTAGTTAAAACTTATGAAAACGCCTCTGCTATCATAAATGTAATAGCTCTTAAGAAACGCCTCTGTACCTTTAATATTATTGCACATAAGAAAACGCATCCGTTATCACGAACGTGCGAGCAAAAGAGAATAGAAAAATTAACCAATGAGATCGCTGGTACGAGCGTGGTAACGGCTCAGCGAACAAAGAAACCCTTGACAGGGGATTTGAAAAAAGACATTCGAGATTGTGGAGCGAACAAGCAAAGACTTGGTGTTAAAAAAAGTTTAATAATAAAGTTTTAAATTAAAATAAAATTGTTTGGTTGTTGTAAATTGTTTTTCTTTATGTCAGTTGTTCATCCGGACTGTACCGCCTTGCGTTTCTGACACTTCCTGAATGTTTGTTATCGCTCTTCATCATCGTATTGCACCAACGTGCTGTCTCCCGTCAAAGTTGTTTTAGTGATTGTTGCTGCTTGTAGTTTTTCATGCGAATGCTGCCGCCTTCTTGCAGTTTTTCACGCGGATGCTGCCGCATTAGCAACACACACTTCTTTTCAGCTAAACTTGTTGTACATATTTCTTATCTCTTCTGCAACTAGTTTCTCTTCGGTCATTCCTTTTTCTGGTCCAACGGCGTCATCTTTGATTGCCTCCCCACTCTTCCTTGGGTCCGATATTCCCTAATCTAGTTTAACCCTACTAACTTGAACTCGTGTTTTTTACAGAAATTATTCACCGTTTTTAACAATTATTTCTATTTTTAGTTTATTATTCATCTATTTTTACCGTTATTTCTTTGCTGTATTCATTATTTTTCTACGGCTTGAGAAATTGTGTTCTTTATATTAGCGTTAAATACGAATTTGTAAATTTATTCGACCTTTTTTCATAAGTTTATGTGTTATGTTTATAACTCTAATAAGAGGTCGAATAAATTTACAAATTAATTCTCTGGCAGAGCACGGCCGTTGAAAAAATTATGATTATTTTTTCTCGTTTTATCTAATGTTTATTTCCTATTTATATAACCTATTAGTTCCTAATTTTTGTTGGTTTTTGGGGGGGATTGGGATGGTGATTGTTCACTGCAATTTTAATGTTGCACTTCAATCTCTTTTTCGCGTTGTCCATCGGTGCTCCGGGGGAAATGCTACAACGTTTTTTCCTTGTTGTAATTTTGGTTTATTTTGCTGAAGGGTGTGTGTTGTGGTGATATATGGATATCTTGCGGCTTCAGCTTTACTAATGTTGTCTTCTCCTTCGGCAGTTCATCAATTCTTGTTTAACTCCATTATTTGGAAAAAAACTGATCCGTTGGTTTTATTCTTTAAGGGTCTTCTATCCCTTTTGTTATTCCAATACTTTGATTCTCGTTGCTTTACACCGTTGATTTGCCATGTGTTGCTTCCATTACGTTGAATTTTGTTGGTTTGAATGATTTTGTTTTACTTGTTTTGTTGCTTGCTTTAATGGTTAATTTAAATAATTTCATTGTTTTAGAAAATTGGTTACATTGGTTTTGATTCCTTTCATTATATTATTTTTCAGGTTTTGTTCTTTTTATAAAAGTTTTGACACTTTTTGTTTTACTTGGTTGCTTTAGTAAAGGGTTTTATACCTTCGGTTGGTTTAGAAAAAAGTGGAGTATTTTTGATTCTATTTTTTTAGAAAGGTTTTCATTCCTTTCGTTTAATTATTTTGTCAGTGTTGTTCTTTTTATAAAAGTTTTGACACTTTTTGGTTTATTTTATTGTAGAAGAATGTTTATCTTGTAACGATTATTTTAGAACAGTATAATATAATATTTAAAACATTTTAGAATGTAGTTACAACTTATGAAAACGCCTCTGCTATCATAAATGTAATAGCTCTTAAGAAACGCCTCTGTACCTTTAATATTATTGCACATAAGAAAACGCATCCGTTATCACGAACGTGCGAGCAAAAGAGAATAGAAAAATTAACCAATGAGATCGCTGGTACGAGCGTGGTAACGGCTCAGCGAACAAAGAAACCCTTGACAGGGGATTTGAAAAAAAGACATTCGAGATTGTGGAGCGAACAAGCAAAGACTTGGTGTTAAAAAAAGTTTAATAATAAAGTTTTAAATTAAAATAAAATAAGAAGTTTAAATCTTTATTAACATTACATCTCAGATGTGGGGTATGCACGCTACACAAGAAAAGGATAACATTATGACAAATCGTATGCAAAGACAGCAGCTGGTCGATGGACTTAAATTTGCTGGACATGACGTTCCAGCTAGCGCTTCGCTTACGCGATTAAGGGAACTGTACAACGAGTTGGTTGCCAGTGAACCCAATACAGATGCTAGAAGCCAAAATGAAGATGCTGATTTCCCCGGATTCGACGAAGATCATAGTACAGAATCCACTGCCGCTACCACTGATGCCCACAGCGTTGATGGCGCTGCCCAAACCACCACCGATGACGCCGCTGCTGTTGCCCGAAACACCACCGATAACACTATCGCTGACGCCGCTGCCTCTGTCCGAAGCACCACTGCCGACGTTACTGCTTCTGCCCGAAACACTTCCGCTGACGCCGTTGCCTCAGTCCGAAGCACCACCGCCGCTGCCGCTGCCGCTGCCTCTGCTCGCAACATTACAGCTGCCACAGATGCTGCTGCATATGTTTCAACCGCTGCCAATGAATGGCAACCAACATACGAGGTATCCGAAGCTGATTTGGATAAAAAATTAGTTATTCTACGAAAAAAACAAGAGGTTTTAATGCTGGAGCACTCTGTTTTCGCACTGCAACAAGGCGAGCCGCAGGCGGTTCAACGAACAACAGCCCCTTCTGGGCCATCATCGGTTTCTAGCGGCACTGCCAGTCGTTTAAACTTTCGAGATGTCGAACATTCTATTACCAAGTTTGATGGCGATAGCAGGTATTTAACTGTGCACGATTTTTTAGAAATTTTGAGCGGGTGATGCAGATGCTTGGAGCTGATGACTTAATGAAATACACCTCGTTGTGCAACTTGCTGACTGGTACTGCAAAATTGTTATTAAATAAAAATGTTGTCGATTATTGCGAGCTGAAGGCGTTGCTTCTAAAGGAGTTTGGTCGAGCAGTAAGCCGAAACGAAATATATCGCATTCTCAGCAACAATAAGTGGAATAAGCGAGACAACATAAGGCGATACGTTCTTGAAATGGAAAATATTGCTGCTCGTTCTAGTTCAATTGACGAATTTGAATTAATTGGCCTCATCATTGACGGTATGCAAGACAACTCTCCAGAATCGTTTTTACTTATGAACGCACGCACCATGGAACAATTTAAAGAATCTCTCGATTTATATGAACAAAGGCGTGCAAACAGACCAGTCACCAATAAATTAACTACCGCTGTCAAGCCGAAGTTACCGATGCAGAAATTTTTAAACAATCCACCTGAATCTACTGATGTCACCGGGGTCAGATGCTTTAACTGTACTCGCATGGGGCACTATCAAAGCAAATGCCCGTTCGAAAAGAGGCCAGAAGGAAGCTGCTTCCGATGCTGGAAACAGGGACACGACCATCGAAGCTGCACCAACCCAAAGAAAGTACTGATGCCATCCAGAAATACTGTCGCCGTTGTCAACACTGACGCTACAGATGTTCCGTATACTTGCAAAGAAGAGGAAGAAGAAGAGTATGAAAATATCCATATGTTATTCATAAGACCTTACCACACGACCGGTATGTGGTCCGCGACATAGAGAACTGTCAAATTACCCGATTACCATACGATGGCATAATTGAAGCCGCTCGTATGAGAAAGTGGGTGACGAATGAAAATCTGAATTGAGTGATCCGAAGTTATTTGGCGCAGGCAGCGCTTATTAAAATAGTTGTGTGTAGTAATAAATAAGTTTATTTCTTAAGAAAAAGGTTAATATCCAATTATCGAGGTCGATTTGTAGGTCAGATTGGCCGAAGCTGTAACGATTATTTTAGAACAGTATAATATAATATTTAAAACATTTTAGAATGTAGTTAAAACTTATGAAAACGCCTCTGCTATCATAAATGTAATAGCTCTTAAGAAACGCCTCTGTACCTTTAATATTATTGCACATAAGAAAACGCATCCGTTATCACGAACGTGCGAGCAAAAGAGAATAGAAAAATTAACCAATGAGATCGCTGGTACGAGCGTGGTAACGGCTCAGCGAACAAAGAAACCCTTGACAGGGGATTTGAAAAAAGACATTCGAGATTGTGGAGCGAACAAGCAAAGACTTGGTGTTAAAAAAGTTTAATAATAAAGTTTTAAATTAAAATAAAATTGTTTGGTTGTTGTAAATTGTTTTTCTTTATGTCAGTTGTTCATCCGGACTGTACCGCCTTGAGTTTCTGACACTTCCTGAATGTTTGTTATCGCTCTTCATCATCGTATTGCACCAACGTGCTGTCTCCCGTCAAAGTTGTTTTAGTGATTGTTGCTGCTTGTAGTTTTTCACGCGAATGCTGCCGCCTTCTTGCAGTTTTTCATGCGGATGCTGCCGCATTAGCAACACACACTTCTTTTCAGCTAAACTTGTTGTACATATTTCTTATCTCTTCTGCAACTAGTTTCTCTTCGGTCATTCCTTTTTCTGGTCCAACGGCGTCATCTTTGATTGCCTCCCCACTCTTCCTTGGGTCCGATATTCCCTAATCTAGTTTAACCCTACTAACTTGAACTCGTGTTTTTTACAGAAATTATTCACCGTTTTTAACAATTATTTCTATTTTTAGTTTATTATTCATCTATTTTTACCGTTATTTCTTTGCTGTATTCATTATTTTTCTACGGCTTGAGAAATTGTGTTCTTTATATTAGCGTTAAATACGAATTTGTAAATTTATTCGACCTTTTTTCATAAGTTTATGTGTTATGTTTATAACTCTAATAAGAGGTCGAATAAATTTACAAATTAATTCTCTGGCAGAGCACGGCCGTTGAAAAAATTATGATTATTTGCGTGTTTACACACACAATAAAAATAAAATCCTAGTTTTCAAACAAAGATATTCATGACGTCATAGTTTAATAGCAGCAGGTTGCTGCAACTAAGACGGGCAGTGAATAATACAAGAACAACAACTAAACTATAACATGCCTGTGTAGCTTTGATATAATCTTTGATATATCTTAATCAAAGATTTTGATAAAAACTTTGATAAATCTTCAAAGAAAGAGCTTACACCAAATAAGTGTGAATCTGAAAATTCGAAGAACTTTAGCTGCTTTTCGTATCATTTGTGTGTACAATGTAATTCAGAGTAATTTTCTCTAACATTGACGGAAAACAAATAGACATAAACCTAGCCGGTTTATCATCGCTATCATAGAAAGGCTACTGATGAGTTGGTGTAGCGGCAAACGAAACAGCTGTCTAGTCTGCTGTATGATTGCCACTCTATATAAAGGGTATTGTTGTTGTTGTTGGTTGTTTTCTTCAGAAATCTACATAGACCTTGAGCTCAAAAATATAACTCTAAATTAATAATTGAAAAATTATTAGAGTTATAAACATAACACAAAAACTTATGAAGAGAGGTCGAACAAATTTACAAATTAATTCTATGGCAGAGCACTGCCGTTGAAAAAATTATGATTATTTGTGTGTTTGCACACACAATAAAAATAAAATCCTAGATTTCAAACAAAAATATTCATGACGTCATAGTTTAATAGCAGCAGGTTGCTGCAACTTAGACGAACAGTAAGTAATAGAAAAACAACTAAACTACAACATGCCTGTGAGTGGTAAAAAGCTTTGATAAATCTTCGAAGAAAGAGCTTACACCAAATAAGTGTGAATCTAAAAATTCGAAGAACTTTAGCTGTTTGTTTTCCTATACAAACTTATTTTTCCTGGCTATACAATATAAAATTTTTTTCTCTGCTCAACATTTTCTCTACTATTGTGTTTTCCTTTGCTTTTTGTTGCTTAGAATCTTAAGTCTTAACTAATTTTTTTGTTTTTTTTTTTAAGAAACTTAATTTGATTTTTCACAGCACGACCAAATTCCCTTTTACTACATACATTCATATTTTATTTAAAAAAAAAATTTAGACCTTTTTTAAATTAGTTTTTTTTTAAATCTCGCAGTTATTTTTGTTATTTTATTAATTTCTTTTTTCTCTTACATTTTTTTAAATTTTTAAATTATATTCTAAATTATTCAGAAACTTATTTTCTTTTTTTTACATTTTGATGCTACATTGCATTTTTCCATTTTTATGCTTAATATTCTGTGATATAAACTCAAAAAAAAATTTTAGAATTCTTGTTTTTCTCAAAATTTAATAAAAATCATTTTTCTTTCTTTCGCTATATTTCAATGTAATTCTATTTTATATGCGAAGTTTTGTTTTACTTTATTTTTAATATTTTCTCCTTTTTAAATTGTTAAATTATGATACAGTGTGTGTGTGTGTGTTTTTTTTTTTTGTTTTAACGAGGAGTAAAAGCATCGAAAGCCTAAGTCAATGCAGTACTTTAACCCGCTAAATATCTCCTCAGTCGACGGTTGGATCCTCCAGGAACCACCGTTAGGTATTTCGTCTGAAGGCCGTCAGAGCATTATAACTCAATCGTCAGTATTGATATCAGATCGTCGGTCGGGATTGTCCGTCATCGATAAAGAGGGGGGACTGGCGTTGATTGCACTTGCATTGCGTAGGTTCAGGTTCGTGCGCTCGGTGTGTCGTGCTCGCTCAATTCGGCGAAGCTCAAGCATAATCTCCGCAGCTGCTGCCTGAAACGCTTTCCATTTATGGAGTGTGTCGCACAGGAGCCACACCAAAGGCTTCCGCTATCTCTGCACGTTCCATGTTGAAGCGTGGACAACTGAACAAAATATGCCGAGCATCTTCACTCTCCTCAGGACAGTCTGTGCAGAACGGGTCGTCTTCATGTTTGAAGCGGTGAAGGTACTGCTTGAAGCAGCCATGTCCGCTAAGAAGCTGTGTGACGTAGTAGTCCACCTCACTATGTGTACGGCTGACCCATTTCGTTACTTCAGGGATAAGAACAAATGTCCATCTTCCCTTTTGCGACTGCTCCCAGCGACGCTGCCAAGACTCGATGGTGCGCCGTCTCTCGTCAGCCAGGTTTGCGCCCGCTTGATAGGAGCGCTGAAGTTCGCACGCAAGTATATCTATCGGTGGCATTGCCACTATTACTCCGATTGCTTCGTCCGATACCGTACGAAAGGCGCTGGCAACCCTCAAATCGATGAGGTGATACGTAGCCCGGATACCCGATGTGTACGACGCTTTGTATGTGGCATCCGCCCACACTGGTGCTGCGTAGAGGATGATGGAGCTTGTAACTCTAGTTAGGAGTTTCCGTCTGCTAGATCTTGGTCCACCGATGTTCACCATAATGCGCGATAGTGCACTGTTTACCTTTGACGCCTTTTGATTGCCAGTACGTGGTCCTTAAAAGACATGGGAATGTCAATAAGCACATCGAGATAGCGCAGGTGCGGTAGTGATGTTATGATATGCTCTTCTGCTCTAAGGGTACTTTACGAGAGCTAAGGAGAACCACATCCGTTTTTTGTGTTGCCATCTCTAGATCAACACTTCGCAACCACATTGTTACTTTCCCTATCGCTTCGCTACATGATGCTTCAAGTGTATGAAGGTGGTTTGCCACGGCTACCAAAGCAATATCATCCGCGTAGCCAATCAACGTGGTATCCGCGGGAAAATTAATTCGAAAAACGTCATTATACATGACGTTCCAGAGTTGGCTTCAGCACTGAGCCTTGTGGGACACCTCTAGTGACCTTGTAGCGTTTTACCCCATCGTCAGTATCGTAGAGCAGCCATCTGTCTTGCAAATAATTGCCGATAGTTCGCTGTAGGTATCCTGGTGTGCCGAACCTGCCTAGAGCTTGCAGAATATGTGTGTTGTGTGTGTGTGTGTGTGTGAGTGTGTGTTGTGTGTTGTGTTTTTTTTTTTTTTTTTTTTTTTTTTTATTAAGACGACAGGAGGGAATCTTTTATAGACAAATGGAAGCCCGTACTTCCAAATAGTGTCAGAATCCCCAATATGGTATACTGACTAAACCTCTCCTTACTTTTCGCTGTTCCTGTTAAGACCCTACGGTACCACCAGTCAAGGCATTACTTCGCAGAGCAGGAGTGAGTATTATTTACTCATCTATACTTCAGTGTGGATAGCCCTCGCTACTTGCTCATCCCGCCTCAGTTGCTGCATTATTCCAGTGATGATGTCTGCACATATATCCCATGCATACTTTGATGTAAGCATGTATCTTACCACACCTAAGGGAGTTATCACTTCATGCATGTGTGACCTTAGGAGTCTTCTAGCTTCTTCAAAGCGGACACAGTCCATTAAGACATGTTTTGCATTTTCCACCATATCTGCGCAGTACAGGCAGTGAGGATTCTCAACATGTTTGTATTTGCAGAGATATTCTCTGAAGCATCCATGTCCGCTTAGGAACTGTGTTAGGTGGTAGTTCACTTCACCATGCTTTCTCTGGATCCATGTTTGTATGCACGGGATTAGTGTGTACGTCCATCTGCCTTTGGTAGAAGATTCCCATCTTTCTTGCCACTCTTGTTGGCTACGGCTTCTTATATTTTCTATTTCAGAAATGGTTTCACGTTCTGACTCGTAATTTAAAAGACTTCGTCTGGCTGCAGCCTCTTTAGCTACTATGTCTATGGGCCAGCGTCCTGATATTACGTTCGATGCTTCGTTGGATACTGTTCTGAATGCACTGCACACTCTTAACGATGTCAATCTGTATGCTGTCAAGGTTTCCTTCATGTATGAATTTGTATGCGTCGCAGTTACCCATATTGGTGCAGCATACATTATGATGGATGTATTAACGCTCGCTAACAGCTGCCTTGTGGGCTGTCGTGGTCCACCAACGTATGGCATCAGTCTTGCTAAGGCTGCACCTAATCTAGCCGCTTTATCACTGGAATACTTAAGATGATCCCTGAAGTTTAGCCTATGGTCTAGTAGAACTCCAAGATACTTTATATATGGACTCGATGTGATCGTCTGTTCGCCGACCTGAATTTGGATCTTTTCCACTTTTTTCCTGCTGCTCATTAGAACTACTTCTGTCTTATGGTCTGCGAGCTCTAGTCCGGCTACATGCAGCCATTCTTTGACATACTGAATTGTCACGTTGCAATTTTGCTCAACTTCAGATAGTGTTTTACCAACTACCGTAATAGCAATATCGTCTGCGTATCTAATAATATGCACACCTTCGGGCTTTTGCACTCTCAAGATACCATCGTACATTATGTTCCAAAGAAGCGGTCCGAGAACGGATCCCTGTGGAACGCCTCCGGTTACATGGTACTGCTTAGGACCTTCATCCGTATCATATAGAAGCAGTCTATGCTCAAAGTAGTTCGCGATGATTCGCAGTAGGTAGGCTGGTGTATCGATACTCGTGAGGGCGGTCAGTATGCGCTCCCACCTGGCGGAGTTGAATGCGTTTTTAACGTCAAGCGTTACTACTGCACTGCGTTACTACTGCAGTATTTCTTGTTGCCACCTCTCCATCTTGTTCCTTCTAATGCGCGGCTTGCAATGTTGCATACTTTCTCAATTGCGTCGACTGTACTAAGTTTGTTCCTACAACCGTATTGGTCATCTGATAACGCACTTGTTGCCTCGATGTGGCTCTCTAGCCTTGTGCAGATAATTTTCTCCAAGACTTTTCCTGATGTGTCCAGCATGCACAGGGGCCGATAGGAGGAGGGTTCCTCTGGGGGCTTGTTTCCTTTTGGGATTAGGACTAACCGTTGGCGTTTCCATCTTCTCGGGAAAATACCCTCTCTGAGACATGATGTGTAAAGGTTACTGAAGACTTCTGGTTTCTTGCTTATCAGCATTTTCAACGCTGCATTTGGTATGCCGTCCAGCCCCGGCGTTTTACTGCTTTTGATTGTGGTAGCAGCATTGAGGACTTCGTGACAGGTTACTGGTGGTATGGATGTATCTTCAATATGTGGTTCTCTGTTGAGTGGCTGACGTTCATGTTGAGGGAATAGACCAAGTACGATCATGGCCATTATTTCTGGGCATTTTGGTGCATTTCCTTTACTTCCTTTTATTTTTTTCACGACAATTTGGTACGCACTTCCCCATGGGTTGTTTTGGACTTCGTCTCTTAGTTTGCAGAAAGATTGGCTTTTACATCGGGCTATAGCCTTGCGTAGTTCTTTGCGTTTTGCCTTGAACTCTGTTCTTAGCTGCGGATATTCATTTCTGCCTCTAGCTCTCATCTGTCGTCAACGGTAGTGCAGGCATTGTGCGCGCAACGTATCTATATCGTCGTTCCACCAGTAGACGGGGGCTTTTCTGTTTCCATTCCTCTGTCGGGGCATAGCGGCGTCACATGCATTCTCTATGGAGGTCATTACGTATTTGGTTTGCTGCTCGGTGTTGCCTTCTATAGCTTCAATACTTTCAGTCATGTATAGGAACACTTCTGTGTCCATTTTGGAAAGTTGCCATCCTTTCTGTTGCGCCTTGCGGATTCTTATTCTTTCATGTCGTGGCACTGTTTCTTTCATGTTGAAGATGATGGCTTGGTGATCGCTGTGGGTATAGAGGTCTGTAACTTTCCAGTCCATTAATCTTGAGAGTGATCGGCTTGTAAACGTGAGATCGATTATTGAGCCATTGTGAAAGGTGTGAGCGTCACCGTGGTTGAGGAGCACAAGATCTAGGCAGGCGAGTGCTTCTAAAAGTGCCGAGCCTCTGCTGTTCGTCCTGCTGCTACCCCATTCTACTGCCCAGGCATTGAAATCGCCCGCAATGACAAGTGGTGTCTTTCCTCGTGCCGCTGTGACAAGGTTACCTAGCATTTGCTCGAAGTCTTGATGGCTTAGGCTCGGTGGGGCGTAGCAGCTGAAAAAGTGTAAGCCTTTAACTGTTGCCTCCACGAAACCATCTTGTTGTCGATTGGCTTTTCTCTCAAAAGGCAGGTTGCCGCAGGTCAAAATTGCTGCTTTCCCAGTTCTGTCTTCAGCCCATTTTCCATTATTACTGGGGACTTTATATGGTTCGCTTATTATTGCTAAATCTACGTTTTCTTCTATTGCAGTTTGCGCGAGGATATCTTGTGCTGCTTCACAGTGGTTCAAATTAATTTGAAGGCACTTAATCATCCTATCGTACCTTTTCCCTCACTGCACGTTGGTACGCCTGACACTTAAAGCTACCCGTTGGGTGATCAGATCCGCCTTTACAGTCTGTTGGGCAAATTGCGCATTTGGGTTCTTCCTTGCACGTCTTCGCTAGGTGCCCTTTCTTGCCGCATCTAAGACAGACTCCAGTGCGGTCAACGGTATTGCGACAGTGCTTGGCTACATGTCCATACTCCAGGCACCTAAAGCACCTGGTAGGAGTAGTAAGCTCACGTATCCGGCATATTACCCATCCTACTCTCATTTTCCCAGCTTTTATGAGCGTTTGAGCTGCTTTTGCGGGTAGGCTTATAAGCGCCTTTTGTGTGCCGTTGGGTATAGCTCGCAATGATTTTATTGCGGTCTGCTCTATTTTTCCAAAGCTTGGAAACTGCTCTTCTATTGCACTGCACACCTCGTCTGGTGTAGTGACCTCGTCTAAGTCTAAGCATTCCATGGTTATTTGGTGCGAGAGTGCTCTCACATCGGCTGCATTATGCAGTACCCTCGCCATGTCTGCTCGATGCTTTTCAGTGAGGACATCTGACTTGCCTTTAAGTTCCATCAGCAGTTCACCTTTCGCAGTTTTCCTTATTTTGTTGACGCTTGCTCCAAGCTCTTTGAGCTCTGGCTCGGATTTAAGTTGTTTCAATATATCCGCGTATGTATGATTGCCAGTTTGGGATATAATAATAGCGTCAGGACACGTAGGTTTCCTCTTCTGGTACCTCCTCTTTTTTGTAGAGATTTTTTCGGGGGGATCTTTTCCAGGGTTGATTTTTTTTCCCCTGGTACTCCTTTCCGACCCTTATCCATTTTCTTTCCGGTTGGCGTATCAGCTGTGGACTTTTTGGTGTATCGCCTAGTGTGTCGACTGGCATTTCAGTTGGTGTGTCGACGTTTCTGGCCTTCGGCGGTATCTTCCTGTTTTTTTTTTGCAGTTGGCAATATGTCTTCTGTTTCACGCTGTCTTTTATTCTCTCGAGCTTTTTGAGGTGTAGAGGCAGGTGAAGTCTGCGTAGTTTTGCAAGAAGAGTTGTCTTGGCGCATTATTGCTTCTGCTTTTTGACTCATTGCTCGTTTGTGTAGTATGCCGATATTACAAACTAGATCCCTCATCGCTTGGTTTACATGACGCTGATTTCCCATCAGTCCAGTAAGCTCCGCTATTTTGGTTCCAAGGCTCTTGAGGGGGTCCTCTTCTTGATCACAGTTTTTAAGGTCCCTTTGTCTCGACGGTGTTACCTTCTGCGAACCTAGGTATCCGTCCTGTTGGCTGCTTTGTAGTGGCGCTGTTTTTGGAGGTGCCATTTCGTTTGTACATGCACGTGCTGGGGCGCGTGGTGGTGATCTGTGTACTTTATTTTTTTTTGCGAATGGATCTCCCGCTGATATTTCGGTAGGTGTTATTGGGCCTACTAAAAATGATTTGCTTGTATTATCTGCGGCCAAGCTTGCCGCCGCCGTTGTTGTTGTTGTTGATGAATTCATGGCTTTTGGGTCCCCACTCAAAGCCGCTATCGGTGTTCGGATGTGTAGTCACCAAGAGATCTCATGGTTATCTTTGCAAGCAGTGAGGCCATGCGAGGGTTGACACAAGCCCTTATGGGGCCATGCGTTCAGGGCCAGATCGGTGCTAAACAGGGAAAATTGCATCTGTACCTACACCACCGACTTAACGGTGACGAAACACAGAACGTACTTTGAGGCCTGCCAGGGTTTTAACGGGACGGAGGCGCATGTGGCATTAGCCTGAAAGCCATTTCGACAGGATTTCACTCCTGCTTACTCATGTAACAAAATACCACATCCGTCAGCCCTTGAAGCGTTCTTCACAAATATATGATCCAGTATGCCATAATTAAGACTTTACTGGGCTCGGTCTTAATGCGAACTTTTGTTAGGGTGTCCATCCCTTTACAAGCTGCCGCCCCTCTGGAGTCAGACGCAGACCAAGAAGCCGCCCAATCTGGGACAGATGCTCTTGGGTTTGATGGTTCTGTTTGGTCCGCGGGTGGTATTTGATTTCCCACCTACCCTGCATATACATGCCGAGCTTTCCCCTATCCGCCACCCTGGGGACGCGCACTGTAGGGATGCATAACCCCCCCCAGTGCTGTGTGTTGTGTGTGTGTTGTGTGTGTTGTGTGTGTTGTGTGTGTTGTGTGTGTTGTGTGTGTTTTGTGTGTTTTGTGTGTTTTGTGTGTTTTGTGTTTTTTGTGTTTTTTGTTTTGTGGTTTTTGTTTTTTGTTTAAGACGACAGGAGGGAATCTTTGTGGGTGTGTGTGTGTTTGTGTGTGTGTGTGTGCTCACTGTTCAATGCTGGTTCTTACGTCTACCATACTGCGGTTTTTATTACGCAAAAAACTTTTTAGTTTTTCAAAATGAAACGACTTAGATATGGATGTCGTGTCTTACTTTAAGTGTGCATTTGATTTTAATTTATTGAAATCTTTCCGATATATATTTATTATTCTTTATTCTGATATTCATTTCTTATCAGTTTATATTCATTCGTATGTTTTTTCTTTTAATTTAAGTTTTTCGGAACTAAATTCATGAATTCTTAAAATAATTAAGTAATTTGTTTTGCCTTAACTTTGAAAATCAAAATACGATCTTTTTTTCCATTTCCCTTCCAATTGAATTTAATTTGATTGAATTGTTTGCTTTTCTTTTCAATTATTTTAATTTCTTTAACACTTCCTATTTTCCCTATATTTCCTTTTTTCTCTGAATGAGCTATTTAATTTTCTCTATTTCTATCCATATCCACACTTTTCTTTAAAAAAAAAAATATTTTTTCTCTATGTTAGCACAATTTAAAATTGGCTTTGAAATAAATTTTTTTTTTTAATTTGGTTTCTTTTCATTTATTAAAAGGATTATATTTTTTTTTCTTCTTGTAATTTATTAAATTATTCTGCATCTTCCATTTGTTGGAAATATTATTTATCTGGCATTTGTTACCTATATAATTTCCTAATTTTCCGATTTGTTCTTGTTCGGCAAGCATTACCGTTTAGCTGTTTTGTTTTTCAAAAATTTCTTGCAATATTTTCTAAATTTCCTTTATTTTCCCTTTCGTGTTTCTCATCATTTATCTTGGACCCTGTTTCACTTATACAATTACCCTCCTGCGGTATATTTATTTCCCGAATCTTTCTTTCCTTTAACTCTATTTCCTCATTAAGTTTTCCTTTATTTATCTTTATTTCACCATTATTCTCTCTTTCACTTATTCTTTCTTCACACCTTTATTATTATTTTCATTACATTATTCTCTCTTTCACTTATTCTTTCTTCACACCTACTTTCTTTGCTCAAATTTATTTCACTACTAGCTTATACCCGGCGCACTTCGCTGCGCTCAGCGCTTATCCCCTTAATGACGGCGTAGCTTTAGTGAAGCCATGCTTTTATAGTAAGTTCGTACCGAGTTTCATTGATGTGTGACTTATTTCGAAAGCTATACAAAAAATGGTGGGTGCTGAAAAAGTACCACGCCCATAAAATGTTACCAGTGAAACGGCATGTGTTAATTGAGGTCGAATACTGAATTTTGATGCTGTGCGACCTATAATTCCAAAACTGTTCGATATCAATAATTTGAGGCGTATTTAAGGTGCCTTTTACGATCGGCACCAGACTTCACAGGAACACTCTCAAGGCTTTGGTATAAAAATTGGCTTATACACATATACCCACATACGTATACACATTAAGTCGCCTCACGCTCCTTAGAAAAACAAGTTGTTCAGTCCGATTCTTCAAAATAATCCAAGGCTATGTTTTGATGATCCCCTAAATATTTCGACTAAAAATATTGGCTGGTATGGTAGTTAAAAAAAAACAAACGGTCAGAAATAAGAGTAATGAAAGTAATGAAAGTTATTTTGCATCAAAAAATCTTAAATTTATTCCGTTAGACCAAAGATAATGCGGATTTTTATGGATTGTTTTAACTTTTTTCATATTATTTTCACTAAAATTTAAATGAATTTTTTCCCATACTACTTTTAGTCAAATAAATTATTAAATGTAAAAAATGTGTTATTTTTTTTTGTAACTTCTTTCAATTTAATTCTTCACTTTACACTATATTTTATCGTCTTCTATCTTCTATATATATAAAAATTAATGTATGTATGTGGGTATGTGGATATGTGTGTATATCACGAATAGACTCCAAAACCACCGAACCAAACTTTATGAAATTTTAAGGTATACTGAAGCAACATCCTGGAAGTGTTACTGTGAAGTTTGGTGTTGATTGGGAAAGGGGGCGTGGTACCTCCCATACAACCCAAATTGGCTCTATCGCCCACAAACCAAAAAAAATGCTATATATCAGACGGTTTTAATCATATAAAACTAAAATTTGGTAATTTTGTTAGATGGTAACTTCCGGTGACTGTACAAAAAATGGGCGTAGTCACACCATATCTACGCCCACTTTTCAGCAATCGTTTTAATTCCTGAGATGTTTAAGTTTTGATAATGAATCTTGGTATGCAGGTGCAATGGAGTCACTATGTAAATATAAACGTTGTCACACCCACTTTTACCGCCCACAAATCAGTAAAAATGCTATATATCAGACGGATTTTGCCGTAGAAGACTAAGATTTGGTAATTAAGTTCATATGTTCACTGTCGGCAACTGTTAAAATGGGCGTGGCCGCAACATATCTACGCCCACTTTTTCGAAATAATGCTTATTCTTAAGTTGTACACATTTTGATAGTAAACTTGATATGCAGGTACTCTAGGTGGCAGTCAATATATATTTATATAAAATTTGCCACATCCACTTGTACCACCCACAAAAAAAACAAAACGAAATGGCCAATTTCAGCCCTTGAAAGCACTTTGACCAAGCTTCTTATGATCAATTGTGTTGTGCGTGTTGTGAAATGTGTGTACACAAATGATCGAGAACTGGACCTACATGTTTTATGCAGACGAAGAAGCTTTTCATGGCAGTTTTTATTTTCTGAGGTTTGCCATTGTCTACAGAGAGGTGACTCGTGATTCGAACAAGGGAGAGGTGATTCGAACAAGGGTTCTCTCGCGTATGGGCCACACACTCTACCCACTACGCCACGGCCTCCACTTGGTTTTTTTACCCACAAATTAATAGAACTTCTATAAATCAGACGATTCTCATTGTTAAATACTACAATTTGTTAATTAAGTTCATACGCTTACTCTCGACAGCTTTGCAAAACATGTGCATGGTAGCACTATATCTGTGCCCACACACTCTTCAGTAATAATTTTATTTAATTTATTTATTTACTTATTTATTAATGTACTATAATTAATTACAATTTAAAAATTATGATTAAGTAAGCAAAAGCAGCCAGGGCTATCGGTTAGAAATAATTTTAATTCCTGAGATGTGAACGTTTTGATAATCAAACTTGGTATGTAGGTTCTATGGGTCAAAGTAGCGGTCACTTTATATATAAATGTTACCACACCCACTTTTAACGCTCACAAACCCATATCAGACTTTTTTTACAGTAAAAGACAAACACTTGGTAGATTAGTTCATATGGTTACTGCCAGAACCCTTAAAAAAATGGGCGTGTCGCACTTTTCAGAAATCATTGTAATTTCTGAGCTGTACGCGTTTTGATAGTGAAACTTGGTATGTAGGTGCAATGGGACCAAGTAGCGGTCACTATATATATAAATGTTGCCATGCCTACTTTTTCTGCTCATCTATCTATCTGTAAAAAAAGTATGTATGTATACTAAGGCTCCTCATAAAAAAAGGTGTTCGGGTCGGTTCCCCAAAATAATGCTTTATGTTATGATGATTCCTCAAATATTTCGACAGTAGCATCCGTAAGCTGGAATGGTTTGAAATAAAAAAAAAAAACAAAAACGAAATGGCCATTTCAGCACTTGAAAAGAAATTGACCGAGCTTCTTATGCGTGCGTGTTGTGAAATGTTTGAACACAAATCATCGGGAACTGGATCTACAAAATTTATGCCGACTCCGAACGGCTTATGTTCTCAAGAAGCTTTTCATGCCAGTTTTTACTCTCTGAGGTTTGCCATTGTCTGCATAGAGATGGCTGAGATAGGCCGAACAAAAAAATTAATTCTATTGAAAAAACTTTGTGTGTCAGGTGGAATTCGAACCTGGGTTCTATGGCATACAAGCCACGCACCTCAACCAGTATGCCACGGAATGGTTTGAAATATGCTCTAAAAACCGAGTTTTTTTATAAAAATATTTACTGGTGCGGTAGTTAAAAATAACAAACGCTTAGAAATAATAGTAATGAAAAAGTAATTTTCGAATCTGCACCAATAAATTTTAAATTTTTACAGTCGGACCAGAGATAATGCAGATTTTCATTTATTTTTTAACTTTTTTTTTGTATTATTTTCACTAAAATTCAAATTAAAATTCTTTTTTGTTTTGCCATGTTACTTTTAGTCAAATAAATTTTATATTGATGATAAAATATAGTGTAAAGTGAATAACTAAATTGAATGAAATTACAAAAAAATGTACACATTTTTTACATTGTACAATTTATTTGATCAAAAGTAGAACTACCATAACAGCTAATATTTTTAGTCGAAATATTTTGGGGATCATCATAACATAAGCCATTGATTATTTTGAAGAACGAGACTGAACAATTTTTTTTCCTAAAGAGCGTGAGGCGACTTAATGTATATACGTATGTGGGTATATGTGTATATCACGTAAAGACTTCGAAACCGCTAAGCCAATTTTTATACCAAAGCGTTGAGAGGGTTCCTGTGAAGTCTGGTGCCGATCGTAAAAGGCACCTTAAATACACCTAAAATTTTCGATTTCGAACAGTTTTGGAATTATAGGTCGCACAGCTTCGGAATTCAGTATTCGACCTCAATTTACACATGCCGTTCCACAGGTAACATTTTATGGGTGTTGGACGAGGGGCGTGGTACTTTTTCTGCACCCAAAATTTTCGGTATTAGCTTTCGAAATAAGTCACACATCAATGAAACTCCGTAAGAACTTACTGTAAAAGCATGGCTTCACTAAAGCTACGCCCTCTTTTAGGGGATAAGCGCTGAGCGCAGCGAAGTGCGCCGGGTGTAAGTTAGTAGATAATACAGATTACTAAAAGTAATATGAAAAAAAAAAAAAAAATTTAATTTGAATTTTAATGAAAATTATATAAAAAAAGTTAAAAAATAAATGAAAATCCGCATTACCTCTGGTCCGACTGCAAAAATTTCGCCGGTTTGTTATTTTTAACTACGACACCAGTAAATATTTTTATAAAAAACTTGATTTTTGAGCATATTTCAAACCATTCCGTGGCATACTGGTTGAGGTGCGTGGTTTGTATGCCATAGAACCCAGGCTCGAATTCCATCTAACACAGAAAGTTTTTTAAATTGAATTAATTTTTACGTTCGACTGTCATCTCTATACAGACAATGGCAAACCTCAGAGAGTTAAAACTGCAATGAAAAGCTTCTTGAGAACATAAGCCGTTCGGAGTCGGCATAAAACTTGTAGGCTCAGTTCTCGATCATTTGTGTTCACACATTTCACAACACGCACAACACGCACAACACAATTGATCATTAGAAGCTCAAAGTCTTTTCAAGGGCTGAAATGGCCATTTCGTTTGTTTTTTTTTATTTTAAACAGTCAAAATATTTTTTGAATCATCATACCATAAAGCATTATTTTGAGGAACCGACCTGAACAACTTTTTTTCGTGAGGAGCCTTACTATACATACATACATTTTTTACAGATGGATAGATGAGCAGAAAAAGTAGGCATGGCAAAATTTATATATATAGTGTCCGCCACTTGGTCCCATTGCATCTACATACCAAGTTTCACTATCAAAACGTGTACAGCTCAGAAATTACAATGTTTTCTGAAAAGTCGGCGTAGAATAAAGTACGACACGCCCATTTTCTTAAGGGTTCTGGGAGTAACCATATGAACTAATCTACCAAATTTTCTTTTCTTTTACTCTTCTTTTACTGTAAAAAAGTCTGATATATATGCTTTTCACGGATTTGTGGGCGTGGCAACATTTATGTATAAAGTGGTCGTCACTTGGACCCATAGCACCTGCATACCAAGATTCACTATCAAAACGTGTACAACTCAGGAATAAGCACGATTTCGATAACGTGGGCGTAGATATAGTACGGCCATGCCCATTTTTTGTGCATAGGCCGACAGTAAACATACGAACTAAATTGCCAAATCTTAGTCTTCTACGCCAAAAAGCCGTCTGATATAAAGCAATTGTACTAATTTGTGGGCGGTAAAAGTGGGCGTGACAACATTTATATTTACATAGTGACTGCCACTTGGATCCACAGTACCTGCATACTAAGGTTCACTATCAAAACTTGAACATCTCAGGAATTAAAATATCTGAAAATTGGGCGTAGATATAGTGAGACCACACCCATTGTTTGCAGTCACTGAAAGTAACCATCTGAACAAAATTAACAAATTTTATTTTTATACGATCAAAACCTTCTGATATATAGCATTTTTTTTTTTGTTTGTGGGCGATAGAGCCAATTTGTGTTGTATGGGAGGTACCACGCCCCCTTGTCCAATCAACACCAAACTTCACAGGAACACTCTCAGAATATTGCTTCAGTATCCCTAAAAATGATATACACACATGCCCACATACATCCATTTTTATGTATGTAGATTATTCTTTCTTTTACTTATTCAATTTTCATAATTCTCTTCCTTCAAATTTATTTCATTATTTTGCTATCTTTTACTTATTAAACGTTTAAACATAAGTGTAATTTAATTTAATAGAGTAAAAAAAAACAAACATCTTATTTTACCTGCGTCTTACTTGCTGTTTTTTTTTCTCTTTGTGCGTTGTTTTCATTTTATTTATTGCGTGGTATTGGCTGTTTTTATTTTAACGGCACGCTCTCTGCGTTTTAAAACTAAATATTTTAACCCTGTGAGCACTTTTTAACTACTTAAAATTTGCAAATTTTAACAAATTATAAACATGGATTATTTTTCTGCAGAAAATATTGCTGCTTGTTCGTTGAACGAGCTATGCAAAAGTCAAAACATTCTGAATCCCATTTTCAGTTGTTCTGGTCCATGTGAGCAGATGTTTCATGCATCCTGTGCCGGTATTTCTAAGTCGTGCCTTGACGATTTAATGTCTGTAAGATCTGGTCTCCGCTGGTACTGTGCTTCGTGCAGAGCTCTTTCCCCAGCTGAATTTATTCAAAAATTAAGCTTTCGGGGAAAGTCTTAACTCGCTAAATAATAATTTTAGAGAAATTGTTACATTCTTTTGCGAGGTTAGCGCTGCACCCAGTACTAGCGTTTCTGAAAATTTATTTAACGGAAAATATTTCGCTTCCATTATCTGAGACTACTTCTACCGATACTCAAACAATTTCATCTCAGGATGACCAGGGAACTTTTAAATTAAAGAGGAAAAATAAGAAAAAGAAAAATAAACGTCGCAAGGCGTCTTCTAGCTCTTCTCAGGTTAAGCAGCCCTCTGCTATATCAACCGAAGAAAACAATTCTGTTATTTCTTCACCACCCTCTACTATTCCTCAATTGCCAAATACTCGCACGCCGATTGCGATTTCAACTGAGCCCACTAATCAATTCAATTTGAGGGCAGTGTTGAGAAGAAAAAATATTTTTATTTCACGTCTTCAGCCCGACACAACAATAGAAAATGTATTGACGTTTGTCAAACAAAATAATCTATTAAGTCGAAATTCATTCTGTTCATGCAAAAAAAATTGGTAATAAACCTTTCCACGCCTTCTTTGTTCTCTCAGTTGCTGATGATGAGTTTGCAACTGTCATTAACTCTAATTTGTGGGCCGATAATGCTCTCGTTGCTGAGTTAAAGCCTAAGAATAGGTCTCGAAAGACGACTCAACCCGCCTTTTAGGCCCAATAAAACTAAATAGGCTATCCCTTTAATATCAAAATGTAAGGGGATTACGTTCAAAGATGCGAGACATATTTTTGTCAACTCAGAAGTTCACTGAGGATATTATCGCGTTAACTGAAACTTGGCTGAATGGAAGCATTACTGACTTAGAATTGTTTGACAATAGTTTTCAAGTTTATAGAAAGCACATGCACGCTGACAATACTTCTGCTGTCGGTAGTGGAGTCCTATTAACTGTAAGGAACTCTTTTGCAAGTTCTTTTATTGATATTCCCTGCTCTGCTAATATCGAACTCATATGCGTTAAAGTTCTAATGTATATGTTATTGATGCATATATTCCGCCAAAAAGTAGTGCAGAGGTCTATGCAAACCTTGCTGATTACATTGAATATATTATTAATATGCTTGACGTTAATGACGACATTTTATTGTTGGGAGATTTCAATCTGCCTGACCTAAAATGGCATTCTTCAGACGATGATACATATTTTTGAGCATCTAATTCGAAGACACGCCAAGAACATATATTTGTTGACAATATATGTTCTGACTTACAACAAGTAGGTTGCATTTATAATAGTCTTGAGAGACTTCTTGACCTGGTCTTAACAACAGACAGTAACAATGTTGTTGTTAAGAAGGCCTTTCATGCACTAACTACTGTTGATGAATTCCATCCACCACTGAGTATTTGGCATAAGTCCGACAGAGAAAATATAGTAAATTCGAATTCAGTTGATAAGCTTTATGAATTCAATTTTAAAAAACTGACTTTTTTAAGTTGAATCATTTAATTTATAGTAAGCTTAATGTAATTTTAGAATACTTAAATGAAAATAGTCTTGATAATTCCATTAGTTTCTTTTATAAGGAACTTTTTGCTATGTTTTCTCAGTCTGTACCATAGCCTCAAATTTACCAAAAATTCTGCGTACCCCTGGTATACAAAGGATTAAAAATTTCTTCGCATCAACAGGAATAGGGCATGGAAGAAATACGTCTGTAGCCTAGGCTCAAATGATCTAGAGACTTACAAGTTTGTTTCTGGAATTTGAAAATCGCTCAGCTATATTATATCACGAATATTTCTGTGGTCATATGGAAGAGTAGCTTAAGTCGACATAAGCGAGAATTGTGTTATTGCATTGGGAGCTTTACAGAAGTAAAGACGCTTAAATGTGTTTAATCCGTTTTGAAAAATTCTGATTTTTAACAATATTATGAGCGATTACTTTTTAGCTTAAGTCTTTTGAATCAACAATGCATTCATCAAAACAACTTATGTGCACATAGTTTTGTTTACATATTCGGATCCTCCATTTATCATTATAACTGTATCACTTAACTTGACTTAAGCTGTATAAATGTTCACCTTAAAAAAAAAAATAAAAATTTTCAAACAGCTTATGTTTACATGAGTTCTTTTAATGAAATATTATTTTTGTATACAGTTATCTTAAGTGAATGTAAGTTCTTACGACGAAATGTCATTCGTCGAAATATACAAAAAACACATATTTCAGATCAGCTTATGTAGACATAAGCTATTCTAATGAAGCGACGCCAAAAACTAACGGTACTGTATGTTTACTTAAGTGTTGTTTGTTGTGCGAATTATTGCGTCAGCTTGCACATAAACGGCAGTCGTAAAATAATTGTTGTGCACGTTGCATCGTAGGAAGTTAAAAATGGAAGAATCTGAAAAAGATTTATATGGATTTGACAGCGATGATTCTGTTTTAGATCCGAATATTCATTTTGATGAATTAGATGCAAGCAGTACAGATTCTGCAGATGAAAATTTTGATGTAAGTAATAAGTTATGGTGCAAAAAGTGATAATACAATGCAAAATTTTGTAATTTAGGAAAGCAACTTAGAAGCAGAAGCAAATACGGATCCGTCAACATCCAAAAATTTGCAGAAGAAACTACGCAACGAAGGTAAATCTTACATTTCAAGCAGTGGCAAAATTGTGCCTTGCCGCGCGCTTCAATTGTTGCAGCCTTGCCGAAATAAATGCAAAGATAAAATTACACCAGAACAGCAACAAGAAGTTCATAACCTATACTGGCAGCTGGGATCGTACCAACTGCGACAAGCGCATGCAGCAGGCTTAATTGAAAAACATACACCTAAAACTGTGCGCAAAGATAAAAGTGAAACTAATCCAAGGAACCGCATGAATACATATAAATACTTCTTGGAAATAAGCGGTAAACGAGTTTTGATGTGTCAGAAATGTTTTAAACGGACTTTATGCGAAAGCGATCAGTTTTTTAAAACTGTAGTAAAAAAAAAAATTGAAGGACATGGTGCTTTTACACATGGCGATCTACGTGGAAAACACCCAAACCCCAAAAAACTGCCACCTGCAAAGGAAAGAGAAGTGTTTAACTTTTTAAATTCTTTCCCTTCGTATGAATCGCACTATACGCGACGTGACACATCCAGGAGATATTTGCCCGGCGATTTGTCTGTTGCTGAGCTTTACAGGCTTTATTGCGAAAATCATGATCACTCTATATCAATTACAAAATTTTCTCAGATTTTTCATACATTAAATTTAAAATTCAAAAAACCGAAACTAGACACTTGTCACAAATGTGACAAATTCCAGTCCAAAATAGCAGTTACACAAGCCGAATCGCTTGATGCCTTAAAATCCGAACAAGCAGCTCACCACTACCAAGCGGAACAAGCTTACGAATCAAAACGAAATGATAAGCAAAAGGCAAGTGCTGATGAAAATTTAAAAGTATTTTGCTTTGATTTGCAACAATGTCTTCCTACTCCATTCTTACGCTCGTCAGTATCGTTTTATAAAAGGCCATTGTGGACTTTCAATCTAACTGTGCATGATTGCTCAACAAATGAACCATTCTGCTATATGTGGCACGAAGCTTTGGCTAAACGTGGTGGCAACGAGGTAGCATCATGTTTATTCCAACACTTACAAAGCATACAACCCTCTGTCAAACATGTAATTTTTTATAGTGATTGCTGTCCTGGCCAGAATAAAAATTCTTTTGTTGCAACAATGTTTGTCGTATTCATGCAATCTACCCGCACAACAGGATCAATAAGTATAATAGATCATAAGTTTTTGGTTCCTGGCCACACACATATGGAATGTGATAGCGATCATGCTTTAATTGAAAGAAAGAAAAAAAAAACATCAGTACAAATTCACCACCCTCGGGACTGGTATCAATTTATTAGGACTGTTGGAGTGAAAAATAAGTTTCGTGTGAGTGAAATGAATAGAAACCAATTTATTGATTTTGCGAGTGCTGCTAAGGAATTATTTTTATGGAGAAAGGTGGATGACGATTGGCAGAAATACTGTTGGGGTGATATAAAGTGGTTACGATTTACCAAAGAATTTGGAATCGTTTTCTTTAAAACTTCCTTAGATGAAAATGAGCCTTTCAAAAAAATTAATTTAAAGAAAAGAGGCATAACTTCTATTAACAAATATAATTTAAAACAATGCTATTTTTCACCAATTCAAATTAATCAGAAGAAGAAACAAGATTTAATTGACATGTTACCACTTATTGACGAAATGTATAAAGACTTTTATTTGAACTTAAATACTGCAGACTTGTTGGACTTCCACCCGGATTTAACTGAAGCTGATGAGATTTTTGAATGATTATAAAATTTCATATTCAACAATATCATATTATTATTAATTTAAGAATTTAATTTTAATTTTTCGTAAGGAACAAAAATATTTTCATGTAAGCAATAACCTTATCTACTTTAATTTCTTTAAATAAATTTGAATAAAACGTCTTATGTTTACTTAAAACTACACAATACATACTTTTTATTTCAATAGAAGCGCTTAAGTTACTTAAGGTCCAGTAAAACGCAAATGTCAGTACCGAAAAAGCGCTTAAGTAGAAAAAGTGTCGAATCTTCTTTATTTGCCAATACTTTTTTAAAATTTGAACATTTATTTTCTAATAAACGTGTTACCAATATGTTAGTTTATAGATTATTCGCAAAAATCAATTAAAATAAAAATTACACAAAATTGGTGATATCTCAAAACTTCAATTTTCGACTTAAGCTACTCTTCTATGTGACCACAGATTAAAATGATGTTAAGCTGAGGATATTGTCTGATTCAAGAAAATGTTGGGGATTCATAGACACAAAGAAAAAATCCGATGGATTTCCTTCTTTCTAATTAATCTTAATGGTAATAAATACGATCCCGTCGTATTTTGTGGCCTACCTTCAGATTCTTTTAATCCTGATGGAGAGTACTTTGAATATGTGAATTCCGTATCAAGAGTTTCTTTGGAATCTATATCCTTCACTTCAGAGGGTATTTTAAAGTATATTGGATCGATCGAGGAGGATTTTAGCGCTGGACCCGACGGAATTCCTGCCGCAGTGTTAACAAAATCCGGTCCTATTCTGAGTCAACCACTTTCTGTATTATTCAATAAATCAATTAACGAAAGTTATTTTCCACTTTTTTGGAAAAAAACATTCATAAGTCCTATTTATAAAAAAGGTCGCAGGAATAATGTCAGTAACTATAGGCATATCGCTGAGCTCTCATCGATGAAATCTTTTGAAGTTTGGTGTGAAAAATAATATGTTTCTAAATCCAGATAAATGCCAAAACCCTTGACCTTTTCGCGTAAAAGGAATAATTTCATTTTTGATTATAAGATAAAAGATACTGCTTTACATCGTGCAGGTACTGTCAAAGACCTAGGTGTATGCATGGATGCTAAGCAATCGTTTAACATTCATATTGATTATATTTGTAAAAAAAAGCATCTTCAATGCTTGGATTTATAAAACGCTGGGCCAAAGAATTTAATAGCATAATTACAACTATAACGTTGTATTATGCAATTTTGCGTCCTCACTTAGAGTATGCAAGTCAAATTTGGTCCCCAAGTTACAATGTGCATGCTGATAGAATAGAAAGAATCCAAAAACGTTTTGTTCGGTTTGCTCTAAGAGGCTTAAGTGGAACTGCCGTATTAGACCTTCCTCCTTATGAGGATTGCTTAATATTGTTAAAAAGGCAGTCTTCAAGTGAGCGAAGGAAGTCTGCTGATATCGTATATTTACACCAATTCATAACAGGTGTATTCGATTCTCCAGAACTTCTTTCTCATATAAGTTTTAACACTAACCGTAAAAGCAGTAGAAAAAATTATATGGCTACTGCTCCTTTAAACCGCATGAGTACCCTTGTTAAAAACTGTAGCGTTTTTGATATTAACTTGTCAAAAGGTCAACTCAAAAGTAGATTAAAAATAATTGTGTAATTTAATTTAGATATGCAAATTAAAGTTTTACAATTGTTAAGTGTTTAAAAAAAAACTTTATTTTTTCATTTTAACTTAAACAATCTTAAACTTATATTTATGAACTTAAACTTGAACTTCAACTAAAGTCAGAAACTGTGAAAAACTGAACTGTGAGAAAACAACTACTCGAAAACAACTGAAGTATTCTTCTTTAAACTACTGATATTTATATCATAATTTTTTTTACAATAAGACTTATTTTCAATGTGCTTGGATTCTGACACCCTTCGCTTTAAGCGTGAGAATATCATTCGATTGATTTTACATTGAATTTACATTAATTTGATATCTTAGCAAAACAACTGTTGTTTAAAAGTAACATGAATATAAGTGACTCATTATTGTAATTCGACCCATTCTTATGATTATGTTTAATTAAAAATATGTTTATATTTTGTATTGAGTCTACTTATATAGTGTGACATTAACTTGCATGGTTAGTTGTTGCCTTGTGTTGTCCCTGAGCCCAACCCATTCATTGATGGGTAAATTTTTACCACATTAACTTTTTTGGGGTCACTAGTATCCAGTACACTGACATTTTTCAATATTTTCTGGGTTGTGGCTTTAAATGGGTTAATGCTAAGGAAGTGCGAAAAAGCTGCAGTAGCTGAACTCTATTGTTATTGCATGTATATCTTAACAATTATTCTTTTCGCTCAAATTTATTTCATTATTATTCTTTCTTTTACTTTTTCTTCCTCCATCATTAATTTTCCCCTCTTTTACTTTTAATTCATAATTATTTTTTCTTTCCCATTGTCTCAATTCATCTTTACTCTTTGCTTCCTTAATTTTTATTTCATAATTATTCTTTTTTTTCACTATCCATTGTGGTTAGCGCACTCTGTTTACCTAACCTTGTGTCTGCCCCGGAATCTACAAGTAGAATGAGTCGATTATTTATAGCATTCTTGCGAAGAATTTCTATAGACACATCATTCACTTTGGAGACGCCCAAACATTCACTTCTTTTATTCTCCTGCACTGTCAGATTCTTAAGCCAACAATTCGTCTACGAAGGATAGCCACCTTGTCGTGGTGTAGAGGCTTAGGTTGCAATGAAACAATGGGCTATGATGACGGGAGCGTAATCTCCTGGTAGGGTCACCCATGTCGTACAGGCTATTGTGGAGCAATGAACAAAGAGCTATCCCCCCCTAATCCAGGGTGTTATGTTGCACCGTGCCTATTGGATGGTTTGCAGCCAGGGGGTAATACCGGCTGTATGGGAACGGAGACCTCACTGATACCTGGCCGCCTCAGTGAGTAATTGTGGCCTTTCCATGGTATGCGGGGCTCTGGCATGGATGACGTACTTTCCCTAGCTACTCGTGGGACCAAAAATGAACAAAACTTTTAAAAACAACAACAAGGAAGAATGTACAGAGGCGACAACAACAAAAACTACTACAGACGAAACGGCAACTGCGACGGAAACTGGCAGGTCTAGCATAGGGCGACCTACTCTGACCAAACAGGATAACACCGACGCGGGTGGGGACTTGGACTCAGCGACTCTGAGGATTCTGGGCAGGTTGAGCATTGGAAGTGACACGGAGGAATCGAGCATCCCTCAAGTCCTTCACAAAGTTCCTAGCTCAGAGACTGAAGACGAGCTTCCCAACTCCGACTCCGACGCGACGGTCATTGAGGCGGGTAGTGCAGCAGTCCACAGTAGATCTGCTTCGAAAGAAGCCATGCAACGAAAGTTCTACAGGACTGCTAAGAACTATCTGCTGAAAATGAAAACTGCAGACCCGACTACTCTTACTTCCAGGGACAAAGCTCTCATCAGGAAGCACACGAAGAGTGTGAACACTTTTGAACGTCACTATGCCCCCAAAGCATCGACGAACGAAGCTGCCACAACTCTGCCTGCTTCCACGGATGAGGGTCTTTGCAAGGCAGGTCCATCCAACTCCAATGACGGGAAAAGCGACAAATGGGAGAGGGAAATGGGAGGTAGAAAGAGGAGGAAAAGAGGCAGGAAGAATAGAGGGGACAGAGCTGAACCGTCCCAATCCAAGGTTGCTATAGGTGACAAACGGGATTGCGGTATAGGTGGAAGCAAGGGAGTGAAAGAAGGGGCAACAACGGTTATGGCAGGTCCTTCCTACTCCAATGTCGTCAAAAGCGGCAAACAGGAGTGTGGAAAAGGCGGAACCAAGGAGAAGGTAAAGCGAGACAAGGTCAACCCAAGGTTACCTCAAACAGGGACCAGCCGGGGGTTGACCACGGTTTCGAGAGAAGAACCTCCCTGTACACCTGGTTCCACGGCCAAAAGGCAAAGATCTGCGGATGAGGTCGCTGCGAGTTGTTCGAAGCGTAGCAAGACCCGGGGGAGCTTCGAAAACTCAGCAGAGGTCGCTGCGAGTTGTTCAAAGCGTACAAGTAGCCATTATAGACGCAACTGACCCAGACGGCTCTATGACGGGGGAAAAATTGCTGCTTGTAGAGAATGAGATCCTTAAAGCTATGATGGCTAGCGGCGAACACGGTGATCCCGACGATTACAAGTTCGACGGTGCTGGTTGGCAACAAGGAGTCAAAGTCGTCGGATGTGGATCGAAGAAATCCCTGGAGTTCCTGACCAAAACCATCTCCAACATTGGTGAAATTTGGAAGGGAGCTTCACTAAAGGTTATCTCCAAGTCCACGCTTTCGCTTCGCCACAAGGTATCTGTATGGATTCCTCCTCCTGCTTTGCACGAGGATGAGTCTATTCAGAGGCTTTTGGCGGCGCAGAATAAAGACGCCAGAATTCAGGAGTGGAAGCTGGTCAGGTCGCAGAAGAGTCACGGCAGCGAAGGGAAAATTCTTCTCTTTTCTGTAGACGCTGCTTCCACGGGCTGGCTTAAGGAGCCGTCGGACATGCTCAAATTCGGCCTCAGATCCATTAAGGTGAAGAGGCTGAACCAACAATAGCTGAGAGGAGGAGGAAGCTGCAAGTGATGCAAATCAACCTGCATCACTGTAAGGCAGCGACCGACAACTTGATGCTGTACATGTCCGAGGAGAATGTAGATGTGACCCTCATCCAGGGACCTTGGATCACCAACAACAAGATCCAAGGCCTAGGGTCGAAACAATATAACCTGTTTCACTCTACAAATGAAGGTAAGTTAAGGAGCTGTATACTTGCGAAAAAATCTATTAATATGTTTTTTCTCCCTAGATTCAGCAACGGAGCCGTAGTGGCAACTAGCGTAGAAACAAGGTCAGCAAAACTGATTCTTTGCTCTGCGTACATGCCCTATGAAGAGGCGAACCCACCAGTGCAAACAGTCCGCGAGTTAGCAGAACATGCTAACACAAGCAGGGCATTCCTGGTCATCGGTTGTGATGCTAACGCCCATCACTCGCAATGGGGCAGTAAAGACATCAACAAAAGGGGTGAGTCCATTTTTGAATTTATCCTTACCACAGACCTTATTCTATGCAATAGGGGCAATAGGCCAACATTTCAGAATAGAGTCAGGGAAGAGGTAACCGATCTTACTTTAGCTAGTAACTCCGAACAGATTATAGTCGATAACTGGGAGGTGTCACAGAAGGAGTCGTTTTCCGACCACTTTACGATTCTCTTTACTATTGACTACGATCCCCAATTAAAGAAACATTTTAGGAACACATTAAAAACTAACTGGGGACGGTATTCAGTCTGGATAAGCAGAAATATTGCAGACCCTGACACAGAATACCTCCCAACCGATGTATCTATTGACAATGCAGTCGAGTTTATAACGGGAAAAATGAACCAGGCTTTCAAGAAGTTCTGCCCAAAGTCTCGAAGTCGCAAACCTGCAAATGCGAGTTGGTGGACCAGCGACCTCAAAAAGAGGCGATCAGAGGTTAGAAAACTTCACCGGAAGGCCATCTTAAGCAAACTAGAGCAGGACTGGACAATCTACAGATCCATGCTAAATGCTTACACTAGGGATGTAAGAATAGCTAAGCGAACATCTTGGACAAAATTTTGCGTGTCCATTGAGGATACCAGTGAAGCCGCCAGACTTCGAAAGACGCTATCCAAAGACCCAACGGTCCCGGGATACCTTAAGAGGTCCGACGGATCCTGGACAGAATCCAGCCAAGAAACGCTTTTGCTACTCATGGAAACTCACTTTCCAGGTTGTACAGAACCGTATCAAAACGATGCTAACAACTTGGAAATAACAATGCCAGAACCTTTACAAGAACTCCCCAACATTATTACAAGGTCAACTGTAGAATGGTCGATCGGATCCTTCAAGCCCTACAAATCTGCGGGGCCAGATGGTATCCTACCGGCCATGATGCAACATGCCCTTCCTAGCATCATGCCCTGGCTTATAGCAATCTTCACCGGCTGCCTCAAGACAGGATATGTTCCAAAAATTTGGAGAGATGTGCGAGTTGTTTTCATTCCTAAAGCTGGGAAACCGATACACTCAGCACTAAAGGATTATAGGCCTATTAGTCTCTCATCGTTCTTGATGAAAACGCTAGAGAGAATAATAGATCTTCACATAAGAGAATCTGTGAACGATAATAATCTCTGTAGTGTACAACATGCCTACCTTAAGGGTAAATCGGTAGAGCCTTCATCACAAAGAATATACTTTAGCAACGTTTTTAGACATCGAAGGCGCATTTAACAATGTAAATACAGATTCTATAAGAAGTGCTTTGTAGACAAAGAAGTTAACAGTAAAATAACCCAGCGGATTTATAAAATGCTCAATAGCAGACGTATAAGCTCACAAATGGGAATGAGCGTGGTGAGGAAAGAAGTCACAAGAGGCACACCGCAAGGAGGAGTCATATCCCCCCTTCTCTGGCTAATTGTGGTTGACAAAATTCTCACTACACTCACAACTGGAGGAACAAAAGTGGTAGCCTATGCCGATGACGTTGCCATCCTAATATGCGGGAAATACCTGCAAACAATTAGCGAACTAATGTCTGCGGCATTGAATAAGCTATCGCGGTGGGCAGAATCGAATGGACTTGGTGTTAACCCAGTAAAGACCGAACTCGTTCTGTTTACAAGAAGAAGAAAAATAGAAAGTTTCACATTACCGAAACTTAACGGATAACTGTGCGCTTTGTACGCTTGTCAGAGGACATTTGGCAGGAAATGGGGACTGCGACCGCACATAATCCACTGGATGTATACAGCGATCGTGAGACCCATTCTTGCCTACGGTGCTCTCGTATGGTGGACGATAACGCATAAAAAAAGCTACCTTAGCTTCCTAACAGGAGTTCAAAGGTTAGCGTGCATAGGAATAACAGGAGCCATGAGATCTACGCCACAGGCGGGTCTAGATATGATGCTAAATCTTCTTTCTGGAGAAGAATTCCTTATATGTTCGGCGACCAAGAGCGCGATTCGCCTCAACGAATTACAAGCCTGGAAAAGCAGCACATTCGGACACGCATCTATTCTAAATCTCTTTGGAACCGAGGAATCAAAAAGAGCAACCGACTATATCATACCCAGTGTAAGATTCGGTACAGAATACACCACATCCATTCCCAGCAGACAAGAATGGGTAGAAACGGCTGTAGAATCCTACGGAAATCTCCATTTATATACTGATGGTTCCAAAATGGAAAACGGAACTGGATCGGGTGTATACTGTGAAACGCTACAAATCAAAGAGTCTTACAAACTCCCGGATTACTGTAGCGTTTTTCAGGCAGAAATATATGCTATTGAAAAAGCTGCACGGGCCATTTACAGGAAAAATCTTACCCCCACAAGGGTAGTAATTTTTGTGGATAGCCAAGCGGCCATCAAAGCACTGAACAGTAAAACGACGAAGGCTCGAACGGTGCAAAACTGTAAACTTGCACTGAATAGTATCTGCAATACCCACAACGTCACTCTCTGCTGGGTTCCCGGACATAGCAATATTGAAGGGAACGACGCAGCAGATGAACTGGCAAGGCGTGGAGTATCCGCAAGTACAAACAGAGCTGACACAGATGTGCACATTCCAATAGGCGTCGTCAAAAGGAGTATAGAACTAAAAGCCAGAGATATTGCCAACACAAACTGGGCTTCCAGAGGTGACTGCAACATATCTCGAAGGCTTTGGCCTGAGCTAAATGAGAAAAGAACTAGAAGCCTTCTGCTTTTGGTCAAACGGGAAATCCGGATCCTTGTTGGAGTTCTAACGGGTCATTGCCCCATTGGGGTAATGGCCAATAGAATAGGTATAACAGCGCCCCAGACTTTTGTCGGAGCTGCAAAGACGCGGAGGAAATAGAAACAATAACTCACCTACTATGCGAATGTCCAAGTCTACAGAACCGTCGACTCCGACACATGGGGAACAGATTTTTCAAAGACTTGGAAGAGTTGGTGAACACACCACTGCTAGACATCTGGAGGTTTATAAAAAGCACAGGATGGTTTGAGGAACAAATCAGAACAATGGTTTAACTTGGTACCACAACTATAAAAAGGAATTCGTAATGGACCTATAGGCCCCCGCGGAAGCGCCGGTAACGGTGCACGACCCTTCATACCTAACCTAACGTAAGCCAACATTAAGTTGGTTTATTTTTATATAAAACTTCCTCTACTTCACTCTCAAATGTCTGAGATGTACAGATATTTACAATCTTTTCAGATGTCAAATTCTGTTACCACACTTTCTACAGGTTTAGATGTAGAGACTTCTCCCATCTTCTCGGATGTTCACTCCTCCGTTTTCTACCTTCCCAACTGGCTGATCTGAACAGATATTCACAATCTTTTTAGACGTCGAATTTTCTGTTTCTATCCTTGACGGCCTTATTTCGCGCTTATTTCGGGGTTCCCAGCTTAATGGCCTTTGCTGGGCCCCTGGAAGTTTCCCTGCCGGTAAACCTGATTCTTCTTCGTGTAGCAGTCTCCTTCCGTATGCCCTGTTTTGTTGCACCAATTACATTGCACAATTTGTTTTTGCTCCCTACCGAAACTCTTGTCCCCATTATTTCTGAATGGGTTTCCTGTATTGACTCTTCTATTATTCTTACTCTCATAACACTTTTCTTGGGTGACCGTTTCTAGGCCTGAACTCTTGGGCACACTTCCACCCATTTTCATGACCGTATTCCTGGCATTCCTCGCAATATAGATTATTTTTCCTGATTAAACACTCATCTCTTGTGTGTCCGAATTTCCCACAGAACGAGCATTTTATGCTGGCCCTAGCATCCTTCTCTGGTAAACTCTATTATTGTGGTATCTACTCTGCCTGATCCCCTCACAACTCTCCCCTCACAATACCTTGAATCCAGACTGATTTCCATTCCTCAGCATATAATCTATTTCCGCAGCCTTGGTCACTAGCTCGTCTAAATTTCTCCCTTCCATCGTTAGCACCACGGCCCTTAAACTTGGGTCACTCAATCCTACTTTGAATGCCGTAACTACTGCCTTGTTCAATTGGTTTAACAGCCCTTTCTCTTATCTATGCAATCTTTCGCTCTGGATTCTATTGTGCTTAATCTTCTTGCAAAAGTTTGCAGTTTCTCCACTGGCTCTTGAACGCGTTTTGACAACTTTTATGACTGCAGTATACGTGGACCCCCTTAGATAATTTGATTTAATTAATAAGTAAAATTTTTCAACAGTGGCAAATTGTCTTCTCCTAAACAATTCGAAGGCATCTCCGTGTAATCTCAACTTAACACAGTCTATAATATCTTGTAACTCAGCAGCGCCGAACGCTCTAATTGCGAGACGGCACCCTTGAATGAACCTATAAACTTCTGTTTGTGAATCGGTTCCCGAAAATAAAGGGGCCAGATTATTTACGATCTTTACTATGTATTTCATTTATTTTCATCTTGTTTTGTTTTATTGCAATATTCTCATTTATCTTCCCGCTTTCGTCTTATTTTGCGGTAATCCATTAAGGCCGACGTATTACTTATTTATTTAATTTTTCAATAAAACCAGTGAACTTTGTGTTTTCTTTTTCTTAATATTCTTTACAAAAACAATGTACATAATATCTCGTATTAGAGTCCATTATTCTTACTTCAACCGCTCTGCTTCGATTTTCGAATGTTGTAGGCTTGGCCGCCCTAGCTTCATCATTTCGCCTGCGCTCATCCTTAATGATTGGCCCTTGGTAGGTCCATTTGGTTCCTGATTCATCTCCGTCATTGTATTTAGCTCTTAAAAAAATATATTTTTTTTTCTCCTTCATTTTCTTTTCCCTTCATAAAAAATCGTGACCCCCAACAAAAGTTATAAGCTCATACAAAACTGAATTCTTAGGTACGAAAAGGTTTTAAACAAAACTTAACCTTTATAAATACAAAACTTTATCCCTGCCATCCTCTGTCCCGCGAGGTGGTGGGTGATGGATCCGCCATCAATACTTATTTAATTATCTAATAGGACCCACGTGGATCCTACTAACGCAATAATATTCCCAAAAAATGTTCCCCCAAAATCCATCTTGAGTTGACTCAACTCGGTTGTCTGAATAAACTAAACTCCCAACAACCTTTATACATATAACATCGATCAAAAACAATTAAAAAATTTTTTTAGGTAGCATGTAAGGTACGAGAGGTATGTTGTTAGATTGGTGATGGCAAGATTGCCTTGTAACGAAAACCAATGCCTCAATCGGCTCTTCTATTTTATAGAAAAAATGCTGCTCTTGATAAAAGTTATAAGTTTTAACAATAATTTTCGTTTATGTTTTAAGACTCCTTTTTTTAAATAACATTGTCACTTCCGATATTAGATTTAATATTTTATTGTTCGTTTGTCTAACCCCGGAAACATTGGCCAAATATTCCAACAAATACAAGAATCTGTTGGGTATCGGCTTTGGTTTTGTTTCTTTTGCAATTACACCAAGCACTTGGAACTTGTAATTGACTTTCTGCTGTGGTTATCGCAACAAGCACTTGAACCTGTTACGATCGAAGCCTACTGATTGATTTAAAAAAAATTTTTTTTTCTTGTTATATTTCATTATATTATTTTATATCATTTTAATTTTAAAACATCCTTGATGTTCGCGTGAACGAAAAGGATCCTACCGGCTGCGCCATTTATGTTGGGGTCCTCCCTGTGAGGATATCCGTAGGTTCGCTGTCGTGGCCTAAACTTTCTAATTTGGATGGATACGGTTTCTGGTCGTATCCTGTTATAAGGGGTAGCTGCAGGCGATACACCTGAGCCAAGTTTTCTAGTGGCCACCTGGCACTTGGAACCAGTTACCCAACGTCGCTTTTTTTATGAAATTAAAGGTTGGCATACTCACTACTCATTGTCTTGCTTAAGACCCCCAGTTCTTCGGTAGTCAGCGCTAAATCCAAAGAAAACTATAACACGGGTTGTTTAACTTTCAACTGCCTTTTATTTAGCAGAGACCAGATATTTTTATCATATCTGGGCTCGCTTCTTCTTCTTATTTTTGTTACATACTTAATCCTAGCTTAACATATTTACAAGGGTTTCACAATTACATTTTCTTATTTTCTGACCGAGATTAAAATTACCCGGAAACATTCTTGAAATCAACATATCTACAAAATGCTCGTATTGCATTTTGTTTGCCATACATTCATTTGCATTTCGAAAAGCGGAATTCTCTTGTCCCAAATATTTTCCAATTATTAATTGCAGCAAAAAAAAATACTATTTTCATGCAATTAAAACAATAAAATCTTATTAATTTAAATAACCATAACTGAATGCATGTAATAAGAACAATAAAATATTATTAATTTAAAATGCTGTCAACGCATTTTGTTCTCGGTGCAGAAGGCACGAAGGTGTCAGTTTATTATTAATAGCAAGCGATATTACTTGCTATTTGAGCTGCTCGCTTGTTACCGTTTAAGTTATGACACGCGTCATAGCTTAAACGGTTTTGTGCATTAATGCTGATACCACACTTCATGCAGTCGCACTTGGAATTGGCATTGGCGTTGAATTCAGAAATTCAAGGTTGTTGTATGGCACAAAAGGTAGTGCCTACAGGTATGCATTGGTTATTTGTTTCGTTTGTGATTAATTCAAAATACTTTCAACTAAGCGTTGAGCAGTAAGATCCATCATATATTGAAATTTCACCTTAGCTGAAACTTCCGTTATTTCACTTTCTTCGCTGCTGTGATGTTATTATATTCTGGAAATAAATCCACGTTGTGTCACATCAAAGACTTTCGGAGTAGATTGTACTTTTCCTTCGAAAGTCCCAAGTCCATGAATAAAGCCAAAGCTTCCTCAGCGACATATTTTACGGGATATACCTTCGGTGGAGTAGGAATGCTTCTTTTATCCTCTTCAATCGGATAGGGCTAGCAACAGAAACTGCCTTTGTTATATTGCCTCTTGTTTTTCTTTATCTCTGTTGTATTTAACTGTTAATGCTAATGTGCCAGTTGTCCGGTAGGAATCGCTTCTGTAGCATTAATAAGTTTCTTTTTTTTTGTGAATGTTGAGCTTTCGTCTAATGATTTCCTTGGCCTTCCTTTTGCAGATTTTGGAGTACTTGTCAACTCGTCGGATATGTCTTCTACTTCCTCATAGTGAATATCGGTACTTTCCTGTAACCAATTTTTATATTTATTTAATATTTGCAATTGAATCTGAACTACGTGCACTATTCCATTTAACTCTATTGAATTCTGTATGAATTTTTTCCCGAATATCAGGTTTTTCGAATTTTTCATCAGTGATGTTAAGAAGTTTTTGTAATGCTGCCCCGAAATCTTATTCAGTTGATGAACTTTTGAATATATCATCTATGATATAATTTAAAATAGACATTTTAACAGGTGCTTCTTTATAGAACAAAGTGAAACGATATGTTTTAAGCTTTTTGCAGAACTGATTGAAAAACTTATGGAATATTATTATTTAAGACATCCAAATGAATATATTTCTTTTAATTTTCCTTGAAATAAGTTGAAACAAAGCATAAACTGTTAAGTACCCCAAATATAAATTTTTAAACTACATTCCTTTGGTAATCGAATTCTTTAAGTTTTTCTTCCTGTTAAAGTAAGCATAATATTCTTATTGCCCGGATACGAAACACGTACGCGCTCATTAGGTGTTTTTATATAGGTTTTTTTTATATACTGTATTTTATAGCCGGTATAAAAAACAAGTTTAAACAACTCCTTTACCTTTATTTTTTACCTGCTGTGTAAGACATTATTAGAATATTTTCACTTATTGCCAAATAAAAAATTTGAACTTCAGGAATATATTCGTGGCACCATATTTACTTACTTACTTACTTACTTAGATGGCGCCTACAACCGCAAGTCGGTTTCCGCCTGTCGTAAGAAATTGCGCCAGCCATTTGTTTTGCGCTTGCTGGCGCCAGTTGGAAGCTCCAAGTTTCGTCAGGTTGTCCTCCACTTGGTCCCTCCAACGGAGATGCGGCCGTCCTCTTCTGCGTTGTCCGCCGCTGGGTACCGAATCTAATATTTTCTTTGCTGGAGCGTCGTCTTCCATCCGCTCAACATGACCTAGCCAGCGAAGCCGCTCGATTTGTATGCGCTTTACAATGTCGATGTCGGCGTATAGTTCATACAGCTCATCGTTTCATCGTATTCGGTACTCGCCATTGACGCAGATTGGTCCGTAGATTTCACGAAGGATCTTTCTCTCGAACGCTCCCAAAATTTTATTTCATCAGAGCTGCTCAACGTCCAGGTTTGTACTGCATATAACAGGACGGGCATGATTAGTGACTTATAGAGCGGGACTTTTGTTCGTCTAGATAGGGCTCTGCTTCTCAATTGCCTACTGAGCCCAAAGTAACACCTGTTGGCAAGAGTTATCCTTCGTTTAATGTCTCTACTGATATCGTTGGTGGAGTTAATGCTGAAACCGAGGTAGACGAAGTCCTTCAAAACCTCTAAGGAGGTGTTGTCAACAGTGACGTGGGTGCCAATACGCTGGGACTGTTTGTTTGTTGACACCAGATACTTCGTCTTATTTGCATTTACTGCAAGACCCATGCGACTCAACTCTTTTCCTAATTTGGAGAATGCTGCACTGACTTCGCGTGTGTTATGGCTACTACTTTGATTATATATAATTCTATATATTTGTGTGCTATATTATATGTGTTTTTACAATAAAAATCCAAATATTCCAATCCGTTCAGTTATGAACTATATCAAAAATGCCAGAACACGCGGAATTCAAAGTCAACTGGAAGAGCATTAAAAATTAAATAAGTTTCCTGATAAAAATCGTTTCATTGTATTTAGAATTGTTCAAAAAATGTAGTTCTTGCAGGTGGAACTTAACATTTTGCGAACTTTTTTTTTAAGTCCATTCGAAATGTAGGTAAAAAAAAGTGTTTGGGAAAAGTGCAGTCACCTCCTACGTTAAAAAAATCACTTTTTTTAGTGTTAGTTGATAGTACAAATACCGCTTATGTCATATATGCAAAAAAAATAACTTTTGTTTCATAACTTGAAAAAAAATGTTAACCTCATCTTGAACTACTCGAAAAAACAATCAACTTTCACCAGCTCTACAAAATGAACCATTTCTCCAAATCTGTAAAAATTTTATATTCTCGAGCTTAAATCAATTGTTTATCAAACTGCATCATTAGATTTACGAATTTCCACCACACCAAAATAGATTTTTGCAACCATTTTTTATGTCGCCAGTGTGAGGCGTTAGAGATGCAAATTTAATGGCATCGGCATTTAACGTTGTTGTGTAGTGTCATAGCACAGCCAGCTAACGGTACGCTACATATTGGTAACAAAAGATGTTTTTTTTATTTCTATCATGCATTCTTTGAAACAACCAACGCTTATTGAATTGCATTAGGTCACTGCATCACCAAACAATGCGCCCACTGGTTCGCTAACCTAATTAATTGCATGAGTACAAGTACAGCACAAATCAATGAGGAAGTGAACAAGCAAACGCCAATAAAAAATTAGCTACTCAAATTGTAAAAACGGAATGATATGAAAACAAAATAGTGGAGAGGAGTTTAAGTACTTTGATAACTGTAATATAATTAATAGTGGTAATATAATAACACTGTGGAACAAATTCAGGTTAGCAAAAGTTAGGTCGATTCTGAGAGTGAGGGGTGAAAAAATAGGCTAAATTAGAAGACCTGTATCGCGGCGTTTGTTTATGTTAGTTCGAATTTTTTTTTAATCGTCCTTCGAACTTTGCAGTCAAATGCCGATTTTCAGCATATTGTTTATATGGTTTTTTGGCTATAACTCGTCGACTAATTGACATTTTTTCCAATCTGTAAAAGCCAAATTATTGCTAGAGACCTGTGTAACAATTAAAATTTATTAAAAAATTGAATTAGAATTGATTTTTTTTTATGCTTTTTGAAAATATTTTCCACAAAACTAAGTCCTTTTTGCTTTCTGTTTGATCTATAATATGCTTCTCAGTTTTTTCAATATATTTCATTTGTAATTTAAATAGGAGTTATTTTTGTGAATAACTCCTGTGGGGAACAGGGGGCGAACCTTCACATGGCAACGTGTCTGACCGCCTCAACCTGGCGAGGCCAGCATTATCCATGTCGAAATCGTCTCAAGTCGACTCAAACCTCCAAGTGGTGTTCCCTGGGCAACGGCAAACTGGCATCCGTCAGTTTGACGGCTAATTTGAGCGGCGGGTCACTCCATAGACCTTAAACATGGAATGTGCGCAGGGTTTGGGTCCCGCCACATTACTACTGCCCAATGAAAACTAAACCAGCCTCGGATAAGAACCCCAATTACGTTGACGACCACCGCAAACGAAAAACGGACAATGATTTACGGATATGCACCTGGAATGTCCGGACCCTTTATAGGGAAGGTGCCATTATCCAACTGGCGGAAGCCCTCAAAACAATACAATCTGACATCACCGCCATCCAGGAAATGCGATGGAAAGGGCAAGGCTGCTCTAAACAAGCACACTGCGATATCTACTACAGCTGCCATGCGGAGAAGCGCGAATTCGGATGTGGATTCGTCGTTAGCCGGAAACTACGCCACCTTGTTTCCCGGTTCACACCTGTGAACGAAAGATTGGCCACGATCCGCATCAAGGCAAAATTTTTCTACATAAGCCTTATTTGCGCGCACGCCCCGACGGAGGAAAAGGACGAAGCCGTCAAGGACGCTTTCTACGCTAGTCTTGAGGACGTATATGACCACCTTCCGGTCCATGACGTGAAAATAGTCCTCGGCGATTTTAATGCGAAAGTCGGAAGGGAAGGCATCTTTGGCCCCACTGTCGGTCAGTTCAGTCTTCACGAGACCTCCACAAACAACGGTCTAAGACTGATCGACTTCGCCGCGGCACGAAACATGGTAGTTAGTAGCACCAGATTTAAGCACCTCGACATCCACAAGGCCACCTGGCTGTCCCCGGATCAAAAAACGCGAAACCAAATTGATCATGTTGTAATCGACGGAAGGCATGCCTCTAGTGTTCTAGATGTGCGTACATTTCGGGGGGTCAACATTGACTCCGACCATTATCTTGTTGCAGCCAAGATCCGCATGCGATTATGCAATGCCAAGAACATACGCACAGGAATGCAACGAAAGCTAGATGTCGCTAAGCTGCAATTACAACGGACTGCCGAAGCCTACTCCGCTCAACTCTCGGTTAAGCTCAACCAACCAACCTCTGGACTCGACGACGCCGGCGGACTTTGGGCGCATATATCCCACTCCATGCGCGCTGCCGCTGAAGAAGTCATTGGTTTCCGGCGCCCGCAACCTCGGAACCAATGGTATGATCAGGAGTGTCGCATTGCGACTGCAGTAAAAAACGCCGCTTATAGAAAAACGCTGCAGTCAGCTGCAACGCGAGCCGTGCGAGAAAACTACCGCGAAAAGAGGAAGGAAGAGAGGCGCCTTTTCAGACGCAAGAAAAGAGAGCAGGAAAAGCGTGAGCGTGAGGAACTAGAGGTATACCAGGGCAAGAAGGATGCACGAAAATTCTATCAACAGGTTAAGCGTCTAACCCAAGGTTTCAAGCCCGGAGCATCCACTTGTAGAGACGAAAATGGAGATCTGAATACGGATACACAGTGTGTGCTTAGATTGTGGAGACAGCACTTCTCCAATTTACTTAATGGCGACGATTCCACCAATGCCGCCCATCGAGAGCACAGTGCAGTGCCACCAATCGACGATGACGGAGTGGAAGTATCACCACCTAGCCATGAAGAGGTTCGAGTTGCTATCCAACGACTCAAAAACAATAAAGCAGCGGGTGCTGACGGCCTGTCAGCTGAATTGTTTAAAACCGGCGGCGATGAATTGATAAGGCGCATGCATCAGCTCATCAGCAAAATATGGCTAGCAGAAAGCATGCCCGACGATTGGAACCTCAGTGTACTGTGCCCTATACTTAAGAAAGGAGACCCAACAATTTGCGCAAGTTATAGAGGTATCAGTCTTATTTCCATCGCATATAAGGTTCTCTCAAGCGTACTGTGTGAAAGATTAAAGCCAATTACAAAAACACTGATTGGACCTTATCAGTGTGGCTTTCGACCTGGTAAGTCTACCATAGACCAGATTTTCACGCTACGACAAATCCTGGAGAAAACCCACGAAAATCAAATTGACACACACCATCTCTTTGTCGACTTTAAAGCTGCGTTCGATAGCCCGAGAAGGGATTGCCTATACGCAACAATGTCTGAGTTCGGTATACCTGCAAAGTTGATTAGACTTTGCAGAATGACGTTGAGCAACACACGCAGCTCCGTCAAGGTAGGAAATGACCTCTCCGAAACCTTCAATACCGAAAGAGGTTTCAGGCAAGGCGATCCACTGTCTTGCGATCTCTTCAACATCATCATGGAGGGGATCGTACGAAAGGCCGGTGTGCATCGTAATGGCACCATTTTCTATAAAGGTGTCCAGCTCCTTGCTTACGCTGATGATATTGATATTGTTGGCAGAACCAAGAGAGATGTTACCGCTGCTTTCGCCGCTATCGAAAAGGAATCAGCCAAAGTGGGTTTGACGATAAATGAGGGTAAAACAAAGTATATGCTGTCTACAAACAAGGGAGCTCGGCGTTTAGACTCCCACGTTTCATCAGGCAGCTATAACTTTGAAGTAGTCAAGGAGTTTGTATACCTTGGCACCGCCATTAATACTAACAACGAAATCAGCCTGGAGATAAAGCGAAGAACAATAATTGCTAATAGGTGCTACTACGGGCTCAGTAAGCAACTAAGTTCCAGAGCCCTCTCTCGATCGACAAAACTAACACTCTACAAGACGCTCGTTCTACCTGTGCTGCTTTATGGCGCTGAGGCATGGGTAGTTTCGCAAACTGACGCAGCCGCTCTGGGGGTGTTCGAGAGAAAAGTTCTTCGCAAAATCTTCGGTCCTGTTCGAGTCGGCGATGACTATCGCATCCGAATGAACCACGAGCTGTATGAGCTCTACGGAGACATTGACGTAGTTCGGCGTATAACTGTGCAGCGACTACGCTGGCTGGGTCATGTCCATCGTATGGACGACGAAGCTCCAGCGAAAAAGGTGCTCGAAGCGAGGGTCGCTGGTCAACGACGACGAGGGAGACCATGCCTCCGATGGATGGACCAGGCTGAGGAAGCCCTAACCGCACTTGGTGTATCCGATTGGAGAAGGCGCGCGCAAAGCAGAGGCGCCTGGCGAGAGCTGATGAGGTCGGTCGAAATCCGGACACGGGTTGTCACGGCCACCTAAGTAAGTAAGTAGTATTTTTGTGAATAAAGTCAGTTATTTTAATGTCGAAACTGAATGTCTTATTCTTTTCAATTCAAGTACGTCAACTTTGGACATAACTAGACTTAACCTTATCATTGGCAATTTTTATTATTTTTATCTTACACACATAGTGAGTTACGCTACATTTTAATTAGGCCTTTAGAGCAATTAGAAGAAAGTACCAAGAGGTTAAAATTTTTCCAGTGCGAATTCGCACTAGTGAGTCATTTAAGAGTTTAGAATATAATAACACAGTGTGTAATTTTTTAAGTCATGGCAAAATAACCATATACGGACACCACTACGTGATAAAAGACCAAAAAAAAGACCCCTGTCTCCTAGTTTTGTCCAAAGTCCTCCAGGTTTTTTTTTATGGGCCCCCAAAGAAGTGGGGTCTCGGTGTCATTTTCGGAAAAAAGTGATAATTTTCTCAAGCTCATATCTTGCAAACCGTTCGGAATTTTGATTTACTCTCTGAGGCAAAGTTGTAGCTCTTGTCATAAAGAACAAAAATTGTTAATATATATAATAAAAAAACTTAATATTCAAGGTTAACATCGCAAAAAACTTTAAAAAATTCAATTTTTTTTTTTTTTTACCTTCTTTCCCCTGTTCAGGTCCATACGTAGCAAACCGTTAAAAATTCAAGGAAACAATCAACTACAAAAATGAACCTAAGATCTCAATAAACAACTTTCTAGAACATATGAACTTCCTAGAAATGATTCTTAACACCGTTTAGGTAGCGCAGAAAATTTTTTAATTTCATTTGTTTTTTCTTTACTTCAACATTGAGATGCTATAAAGCCTTCTCCCGTAAGTGAAAATGCATGTTGCAGGTTTCATTGTTATACTATTACAGATTTTATTAATCTTAGTTCTTAGGTAGTATGGGTTGACATTTAGAGTTAGGGTTGTAACAAAGAGTAGTAGCATGGATACTTAGTAATAATGATTCAGTGTTGTAGGGATTAGTAGTCTCAGCAGGGATGGCACTACAATACTATGCTATCTATTACAAAAATTATAAAAAAAAATATTCGTATTATGTTTATTATGTTGATGGCCCTGGACTTGCAAATCGCACTCTCTTAAGTTGTGGATCCAAATCGGCGTCCGAATCGTCCGAATCTGACTCTGATTCAGAACTTATGGTGTCCACAGGCACGTTACTTCCAGACTGCCCTCCATCATCAGCTTTTTCTTGTTACTCCACCAACATACCTGAAATGAATTAGAAAAGAAATCAAAAAGGGAATGCAAAACAATACATCAATAAAATTGATATTACCTCTGCAAGCAATGCGTCGAGTTTTTTGCCTTTGTACCGTTTTTCCATGGGCATTGTGGTTTAGTGAAACCGTTCTCCTTGCTCATCGGATTCGGTAGGGAGTTGTTTGATAAAATCGTCAAAATGAAAATGAAGAAAATGCAGCTTTAATGTCATCGATGTGCCGATTTTTTCAAAATAATACAGCATTTCTTTCACCCATACTCTTGCTTCCGGTTTCGCGTCTCGATCCCCTCCCAAGACTCTGGTGCATACACGCTGAAGGTAAATCCTTGCCATTGAATGATTATAATCATGAAGCGACGATTCAAAGTTGCTCTTGAATGGCTTTCTAATGTCAGGTCCATTAAGTACGCCTGTTAAATGAAGGCAGAAAATAAAGACAGAAAAGAAAACATTAACAAAGTAAAATAGTACAATGAGGCGAACAAAAATTCATTTTAAATTTACTACAATACCTTTTTTAATTTTGTCATCGCTACGCTTTGGGAAAACGCTTTTCAAATAGTCGAATGCGTTTGGACAATTTACAACGGCCACTTTGATGCATTTTTTAACAATTCCCTATTTTATGTAGTGCGGTGGCAGCAAGATGTCTTGAGTATTGTCTATTAAAGGTGCATTCCTCAGTTTATGTTGTTTCATTTGTTCCTCCACACTTCCTCTTGGTCTCCACGAATTACATTGGTATTGATTCAGAGGTGAGCGTGAGTCCCAATTACAAAGAAAACAAAAGAATTTTGGAAAGCCTCCCTTATCGATGATCCCTTGCAAAATGTTGATGACCTTCAAATCACAGCAAATCTTCCATTTATTTTCGTAGTATTTGATTTTTTCCATTATATCTTTCAATGTTTCATAGCTTTCTTTCATGTTAATACCCATTGCTAGCGGAATGGAAGGTTTTCGGTTCGACACATGCAACAACACTGCTTTCAAGCTTGAAACAGAACCATTAATAAATAATCTCCACTCACTAGCGATGTAGTTCATTCCCATTTTTTACAACCAAAGCTTTTACATCGTTGCAGTAAGCGAAGGAATTGACATCATTTAGAGTGTAGAGGCTCTGAAATCCAGCTTGCCGTTGCGGTACGCCGTAGAGTTCACATTACCATGTCAGTTTTCTTTGCTTTAAAAACGCTGTCAAAAATATGGCAAGTCGCTGCGATAGTCCCAATATGGATACAATGAAATCCATTTCCATTTGTGTTATTAGTTGTGGTCCATCTCTTCCCTGTTGGGGCTCATAATCGGTATCAAATGGATCTTCATAAGTAACACCACTTGCTCTAGTCATTCCTGTACATTCTGTACTACGATCTGGAGTTGGCGGCCTTACAAAATTTTCAAGTGCAAGCACTGGTAGTGTGGCTGTTACAGTTGCTTTATGAGTTTTGTTCCTCTCAGCATATCGATTTAGACCACATGTGTAATTTACGCATGCATAGTAAACCTCTGCACGGGTAGTCTTAAAACGACTTTCAACACATTCGTTTCGGAACGACTCAAACATAACATAGCAAACAAACGAATCTAAACCAAACATAACAGAATGAAGGATTTGTAAAAAATGAATGCAGCAATATATAAGTCGATTGTTATGTGCACAACAACATAACATTCGGTGCATAAATTGAATTTAAAATTTTAAAAATTGGAAATTGGAATTGTACATGCGGTGGCAGAATTAGATGGTCGCAATTTAGACCGTCAGAATTTTAAAATTCAATATGGATTGAAAATATTCGATTCGGTACCCAGCGGCGGACAACGCAGAAGAGGACGGCCGCATCTCCGTTGGAGGGACCAAGTGGAGGACAACCTGACGAAACTTGGAGCTTCCAACTGGCTCCAAACCGACTTACGGTTGTAGGCGCCATCTAAGTAAGTAAGTAAGGTGGCAACACTCTTATAAAAAAATTACACAATTTTTAAATCTGGCAATGAATTCGGATTCAGCGACCCATTTTTACACAGTGTTTACTCCAGCACCAAATTCGTGAAAATAAAAAAATTGTAGGTGGCAACACTATTAGTAATCTTGAATTCTAAAAGTCTGACATCAGATTTGAAGTCAACGACCTCTAAACACTGTTAAACTATGTTAAAAACTCTTGAAAATACATTTTGGTAGGTGGCAACACTCTTATAAAAAAATTACACAATTTTGGAAATCTGGCAGTGAATTCGGATTCAGCGACTCATTTTTACCTAGTGTTTGCTCCAGCACCAAATTCGTGAAATTAAAAAAATTTTAGGTGGCAACACCATTAACCATCTTGAATTTTAAGATTGTGACATCAGATTTCGAGTCAGCGACCTCTAAACACTGTTAAACCACGTTAAAAACTCTTGAAAATACATTTTAGTTGATGGCAAGACTCTTATAAAAAAATTACACAATTTTGGGAATCTGGCAATGATTCAGCTACCCATTTTGACCTAGTGTTTGCTCCAGCACCGAATTCATGAAAATAAAATAAATTTTATTAGGGCATCGCCATTAACCATATTGAATTTTAAATTTCTGACAGTCTTAATTGCGACCGTCTAATTCTGCCATCGCATCTACAATTCCAATTTCCAATTTTTAAAATCTTAAATTCAATTTATGCACCGAATGTTATGTTGTTGTCAGCATTAATCGTTTACAAATCCTTCATTCTGTTATGTTTGGTTTAGATTCGTTTGTTGAAAGTCGGTTTAAGACTCTTTATGGCTATGGTGTTAATTTCACTCGCTGTTATAGTTATGTAAACTACTGAACTCGACACCGAATGCACTATTGTTGTAGTAGAAGCAAGTAAATCCGTGCAGAGGTTTAATGCATAGCAACTGGTTTCATCATGATCACCTGGGAGATTAATCCAATTTACCGGCTTACAATACTTCATACTATGTTTGTCTCCACTCAACCATGCCATGAGATAGTTATAACATTGGCGACACACTGTATTAGGTGTATAATTTTCACCGGTCAAGTCTTCTTCGTCGAAAAACAACTTGAATTGCTCCACATGCTCTCTTGAATTCACTAGTTAAAAGATTCTTTTCCTTTTGAAATTTTGTAGAACTTTTTTTTCTGATTTGATGACCGCAAACGTAGCAAAATAAATCAATATTTTCACACTGCATAATGAAATTGTCAGTTGCCAATGTTGTGTGCGAATTATGCTGTAGCACTTTCACTTTTTCTACTCTCACTTTCACCGCTGAGCTCTCGTTGGCGTCGCGCTGTGTAATGCCTCGATGTGAGCGTCGTGTCGATTTTATATTGTGTGCTGCGTCTCTTGTTGCGTGTGCTGAGCTTACTGCATTGCCTGTGCTGCTACGGTCGGTGCGTGATCGCGTGATACCTATGCGCTACCTAAACGGTGTTAGCCCTTGGACAAACACATGGTTCTGGCCATGTTAAATGGTTATTTCATTTTTGAGCGTTAATTAAACATACAAGATATTAAACATGACAAAAGCTACAATGTGAATTCAATGCAGATGTTTGTTTCCAGGTAGTTTTTTGATACAAGTTTTTTTGATTTTATATGTTCACAGCTTCATCTTTATGACAAGAGCTACAATGTGTTTCCATGTATTTTTTTTATATTTTGGGTTGTTTTTATGTGAATTCAATGCAGATGTTTGCTTCCAGGTAGTTGTTTGATACTTTGGGCTCGGGAACTCACCCACCAGCTTGAGAATTTTTATTAGAATGCACTTACTATCAGTGAAGGGTACAATGCGCTCACACCCTCGGCCTCCTGACTGACAATTATTTACGTTCAAAGTTTAGAAATCAACATTTTTTTTAAGAAATCGTTTATTTTCTTACACTTCAATTGTTTTTAGCGAAATTTTGGCTCCCAGAAAGTACTTTTGTTAGAAAACCTCACTATCTCCGGTCTTAGAAGGGTTAATGCGGAGTATTATACCTTAAACTGAGTCTAGGAAGAAATAAGTTTACTAGGGCTGTTTTTTGAGAAAACCAGATTTTTATTAAAAAAGTGAGGTTAAAAAATTTTTTTTTTTTTTTAATTTGCCCCAATGAGTTAATAAAAATTAACATATTTATATACAGATTTATAGCGTTTTCAAAGGTCTTCTCAATGATACCCATCTCAACCAGATCGGATAAGAAATGGGTGAGATATAAGCGACTTTGCCTCAGAGAGTAAATCAAAATTCCGAACGGTTTGCAAGATATGAGCTTGAGAAAATAATCACTTTTTCCAAAAATGACACCGAGGCCCCAATTCTTTGGGGACCCATAAAAAAAACATGGAGGACTTTGGGCAAAACTGCGAGACAGGGGTCTTTTTTTTTGTCTTATCACGTAATGGTGTCCGTATATGGTTATTTTTTTTCGTGTTGCACTGTGTAATAAAAATTATTATTTGACATTCAATTAATTATGACAACTACCAAAATAAGTTCAGTCAAAATTTGACAATCGAGAGTGTAGCCTCCCATACAATCGATATTAATATTATGTTGGCATATTTCAATAACTATATAATAATTAAAATAATTATATATAGTTATATATAATATATAATTATATATAGTATATATAATAATTAAATAACGAAAATAAGTAAAAATTACAAATGATTAAAACGTAATTATTTTTCAAGTAACCCCTGTTTCAAGTAAAAAAAATTTTGTATTTGGTTCTGGGGGGTCCGTAAAAATATAATTACCTTAAAAAAAATGTTCTTTTGAATACCTGAATACCAGGGTGTTTTGTGACACCAAAAGTCAGTTTCATAGCCCAACCTTGTTTAAACGTCAAAAAAGTTTGAAAGAAGACGCTTTACCAATGTCAATTTGATGATTATTATTGATTATATTTCGATGATTAAGCGCACAAAATTGATAAGTGTTCTTTTGACGACAATGTGTTAACTGAATTTTCCAACTGATAGTTATAATCTATTTTGTGTAAAATTATAAGTGAAATTTCATTGGAAGATAACACTGTACAACACGACAAAAAACCCGTGAAGTTTCAAGAATTTTTCTTATGTTTTCGAGTTCGCTGAAAACGAATATGAATTCAGTTTTGTCGGGTCACGTAATGATCTACCTGGACGCGGATCCAGGGTAAGCCCTAAGCCTCTTAAAATTAATGAAATCAATATATCCTTTTTTGGGAAGGAGAGGGTTAAAATGAATGACCAACCCCCATTATTTTTCCAAGAAGAAAATGTTTTCTTTAGAAAACAATGAGGGGAAGAAATGTTTCTTCCCCCTCCTCCAATATTTTTTCAAGTGTAACAATTTTTCCCTTGGGACCTATACCCTCCGACTCCACCATAGGGGGGCAACCATACAATACACCCTTACTTACTTACTTAGGTGGCCGTAACAACCCGTGTCCTGATTTCGACCGACCTCATCAGCTCTCGCCAGGCGCCTCTGCTTTGCGCGCGCCTTCTCCAAATGGGTACACCAAGTGCGGTTAGGGCTTCCTCAGCCTGGTCCATCCATCGGAGGCATGGTCTCCCTCGTCGTCGTTGACCAGCGACCCTAGCCTCGACCACCTTTTTCGCTGGAGCTTCGTCGTCCATACGATGGACATGACCCAGCCAGCGTAGTCGCTGCACAGTTATACGCCGAACTATGTCCATGCCTTCGTAGAGCTCGTGGTTCATTCGGATGCGATAGTCATCGCCGACTCGAACAGGACCGAAGATTTTGCGAAGAACTTTTCTCTCGAACACCCCCAGAGCGGCTGCGTCAGTTTGTGAAACTACCCATGCCTCAGCGCCATAAAGCAGCAGAGGTAGAACGAGCGTCTTGTAGAGTGTTAGTTTTGTCGATCGAGAGAGGGCTCTGGAACTTAGTTGCTTACTGAGCCCGTAGTAGCACCTATTAGCAATTATTGTTCTTCGCTTTATCTCCAGGCTGATTTCGTTGTTAGTATTAATGGCGGTGCCAAGGTATACAAACTCCTTGACTACTTCAAAGTTATAGCTGCCGGATGAAACGTGGGAGTCTAAACGCCGCGCTCCCTTGTTTGTAGACAGCATATACTTTGTTTTACCCTCATTTATCGTCAAACCCACTTTGGCTGATTCCTTTTCGATAGCGGCGAAAGCAGCGGTAACATCTCTCTTGGTTCTGCCAACAATATCAATATCATCAGCGTACGCAAGGAGCTGGACACCTTTATAGAAAATGGTGCCATTACGATGCACACCGGCCTTTCGTACGATCCCCTCCATGATGATGTTGAAGAGATCGCAAAACAGTGGATCGCCTTGCCTGAAACCTCTTTCGGTATTGAAGGTTTCGGAGAGGTCATTTCCTACCTTGACGGAGCTGCGTGTGTTGCTCAAAGTCATTCTGCAAAGTCTAATCAACTTTGCAGGTATACCGAACTCAGACATTGTTGCGTATAGGCAATCCCTTCTCGGGTTATCGAACGCAGCTTTAAAATCGACAAAGAGATGGTGTGTGTCAATTTGATTTTCGTGGGTTTTCTCCAGGATTTGTCGTAGCGTGAAAATCTGGTCTATGGTGGACTTACCAGGTCGAAAGCCACACTGATAAGGTCCAATCAGTGTTTTTGTAATCGGCTTTAATCTTTCACACAGTACGCTTGAGAGAACCTTATATGCGATGGAAATAAGACTGATACCTCTATAACTAGCACAGATTGTAGGGTCTCCTTTCTTTAGTATAGGGCACAGTACATTGAGGTTCCAATCGTCGGGCATGCTGTCTGCTAGCCATATTTTGCTGATCAGCTGATGCATGCGCCTTATCAATTCATCGCCGCCGGTTTGAAACAATTCAGCTGACAGGCCGTCAGCACCCGCTGCTTTATTGTTTTTGAGTCGTTGGATAGCAACTCGAACCTCTTCATGGCTAGGTGGTGATACTTCCACTCCGTCATCGTCGATGGGTGGCACTGAACTGCGCTCTCGATGGGCGGCATTGGTGGAATCGTCGCCAGTAAGTAAATCGGAGAAGTGCTGTCTCCACAATCTCCGCACACACTGCGTATCCGTATTCAGATCTCCATTTTTGTCTCTGCAAGTGGATGCTCCGGGCTTGAAACCTTGGGTTAGACGCTTATCCTGTTGATAGAATTTTCATGCATCCTTCTTGCCCTGGTAAACCTCTAGTTCCTCACGCTCACGCTTTTCCTGCTCTTTTTTCCTGCGTCTGAAAAGGCGCCTCTCTTCCTTTCTCTTTTCGCGGTAGTTTTCTCGCACGGCTCGCGTTGCAGCTGACTGCAGCGTTTTTCTGTATGCGGCGTTTTTTACTGCTGTCGCGATGCCACACTCCTGATCGTACCATTGGTTCCGAGGTTGCGGGTGACGGAAACCAATGACTTCTTCAGCGGCAGCGCGCATGGAGTGAGATATATGCGCCCAAAGTCCGCCGGCGTCGTCAGGTCCAGAGGTTGGTTGGTTGAGCTTAACCGAGAGTTGAGCGGAGTAGGCTTCGGCAGTCCGTTGTAATTGCAGCTTAGAGACATCTAGCTTTCGTTGCATTCCTGTGCGTATGTTCTTCGCATTGCATAATCGCATGCGGATCTTGGCTGCAACAAGATAATGGTCGGAGTCAATGTTGACCCCCCGAAATGTACGCACATCTAGAACACTAGAGGCATGCCTTCCGTCGATTACATGATCAATTTGGTTTCGCGTTTTTAGATCCGGGGACAGCCAGGTGGCCTTGTGGATGTCGAGGTGCTTAAATCTGGTGCTACTAACTACCATGTTTCGTGCCGCGGCGAAGTCGATCAGTCTTAGACCGTTGTTCGTGGAGGTCTCGTGAAGACTGAACTGACCGACAGTGGGGCCAAAGACGCCTTCCGTTCCGACTTTCGCATTAAAATCGCCGAGGACTATTTTCACGTCATGGACCGCTAGGTGGTCATATACGTCCTCAAGACTAGCGTAGAAAGCGTCCTTGACTGCTTAGTCCTTTTCCTCCGTCGGGGCGTGCGCGCAAATAAGGCTAATGTAGAAAAATTTTGCCTTGATGCGGATCGTGGCCAATCTTTCGTTCACAGGTGTGAACCGGGAAGCAAGGTGGCCTAGTTTCCGGCTAACGACGAATCCACATCCGAATTCGCGCTTCTCCGCATGGCAGCTGTAGAAGATATCGCAGTGTGCTTGTTTAGAGCAGCCTTGCCCTTTCCATCGCATTTCCTGGATGGCGGTGATGTCAGATTTTATTGTTTTGAGGGCTTCCGCCAGTTGGATAATGGCACCTTCCCTATAAAGGGTTCGGACATTCCAGGTGCATATTCGTAAATCATTGTCCGTTTTTCGTTTGCGGTGGTCGTCAACGTAATTGGGGTTCTTATCCGAGGCTGGTTTAGTTTTATTTGGGCAGTAGTAATGTGGCGGGCCCCAAACCCTGCGCACAATACACGCTACTGTTAATAAAAGCAATATTTCCCGTCTTGGGAATAGTAGGAGAGGGTTAATATGTACGACCCATCTCCAGTACTATTTCAAGTGTAACATTTCTCCCCTTAGGATCTATCCCTTCCGACCCCTCCTTGTAGGGTGGGGGCTCCCATACAATGTTATTTCATTAACAGTAGGATACTTTATATGGGAGCCCTCCTAAGGAGGGGTCGGAGGGGATAGGTCCTAAGGTTCCCAAGAGGGGAAATATTAATATCATTAACAGTAGGGTGCATTGTATGGGAGCCTCCCTGAGGAGGGTTCGGAGGGGATAGGTACTTACTTACTTAGTTGGTCGTAACAACCCGTGTCCGGGTTTCAACCGACCTCATCAGCTCTCGCCAGGCGCCACTGCTTTGCGCGCCTTCTCCAATCGGATACACCAAGTGCGGTTAGGGCTTCCTCAGCTTGGTCCATCCATCGGAGGCATGGTCTCCCTCGTCGTCGTTGACCAGCGACCCTCGCCTCGAGCACCTTTTTCGCTGGAGCTTCGTCGTTCATACGATGGACATGACCCAGCCAGCGTAGTCGCTGCAAAGTTATACGCCGGACTACGTCAATGTCATCGTAGAGCTCATACAGCTCATGGTGCATTCGGATGCGATAGTCATCGCCGACTCGAACAGGACCGAAGATTTTGCGAAGAACTTTTCTCTCGAACACCCCCAGAGCGGCTGCGTCAGTTTGCGAAACTACCCATGCCTCAGCGCCATAAAGCAGCACAGGTAGAACGAGCGTCTTGTAGAGTGTTAGTTTTGTCGATCGAGAGAGGGCTCTGGAACTTAGTTGCTTACTGAGCCCGTAGTAGCACCTATTAGCAATTATTGTTCTTCGCTTTATCTCCAGGCTGATTTCGTTTTTGGTATAAATGGCGGTGCCAAGGTAAACGAACTCCTTGACTACTTCAAAGTTATAGCTGCCGGATGAAACATGGGAGTCTAAACGCCGAGCTCCCTTGTTTGTAGACAGCATATATTTTGTTTTGCCCTCATTTATCGTCAAACCCACTTTGGCTGATTCCTTTTCGATAGCGGCGAAAGCAGCGGTAACATCTCTCTTGGTTCTGCCGACAATATCAATATCATCAGCGTACGCAAGGAGCTGGACGCCTTTGTAGAAAATGGTGCCATTACGATGCACACCGGCCTTTCGTACGATCCCCTCCATGATGATGTTAAAGAGATCGCAAGACAGTGGATCGCCTTGCCTGAAACCTCTTTCGGTATTGAAGGTTTCGGAGAGGTCATTTCCTACCTTGACGGAGCTGCGTGTGTTGCTCAACGTCATTCTGCAAAGTCTGATCAACTTTGCAAGTATACCGAACTCAGACATTGTTGCGTATAGGCAATCCCTTCTCAGGCTATCGAACGCAGCTTTAAAATCGACAAAGAGATGGTGTGTGTCAATTTGATGTTCGTGGGTTTTCTCCAGGATTTGTCGTAGCGTGAAAATCTGGTCTATGGTGGACTTACCAGGTCGAAAGCCACACTGATAAGGTCCAATCAGTGTTTTTGTAATCGGCTTTAATCTTTCACACAGTACGCTTGAGAGAACCTTATATGCGATGGAAATAAGACTGATACCTCTATAACTTGCGCAGATTGTTGGGTCTCCTTTCTTAAGTATAGGGCACAGTACACTGAGGTTCCAATCGTCGGGCATGCTTTCTTTTAGCCATATTTTGCTGATGAGCTGATGCATGCGCCTTATCAATTCATCGCCGCGGTTTTAAACAATTCAGCTGACAGGCCGTCAGCACCCGCTGCTTTGTTGTTTTTGAGTCGTTGGATAGCAACTCGAACCTCATCATGGCTAGGTGGTGGTACTTCGAGTCCGTCATTGTTGATTGAGACACTCCTGATCATACCATTGGTTCCGAGGTTGCGGGCGCAGGAAACCAATGACTTCTTCAGCGGCAGCGCGCATGGAGTGGGATATATGCGCCCAAAGTCCGCCGGCGTCGTCGGGTCCAGAGGTTGGTTGGTTGAGCTTAACCGAGAGTTGAGCGGAGTAGGCTTCGGCAGTCCGTTGTAATTGCAGCTTAGCGACATCTATCTTTCGTTGCATTCCTGTGTGTATGTTCTTCGCTTTGCATAATCGCATGCGGATCTTGGCTGCAACAAGATAATGGTCGGAGTCAATGTTGACCCCCCGAAATGTACGCACATCTAGAACACTAGAGGCATGCCTTCCGTCGATTACAACATGATCAATTTGGTTTCGCGTTTTTTGATCCGGGGACAGCCAGGTGGCCTTGTGGATGTCGAGGTGCTTAAATCTGGTGCTACTAACTACCATGTTTCGCGCCGCGGCGAAGTCAATCAGTCTTAGACCGTTGTTCGTGGAGGTCTCATGAAGACTGAACTGACCGACAGTGGAGCCAAAGATGCCTTCCCTTCAGACTTTCGCATTAAAATCGCCGAGGACTATTTTCACGTCATGGACCGGAAGGTGGTCGTCTTTGACGGCTTCGTCCTTTTCCTACGTCGGGGCGTGCGCGCAAATAAGGCTGATGGAGAAAAATTTTGCCTTGATGCGGATCGTGGCCAATCTTTCGTTGACAGGTGTGAACCGGGAAACAAGGTGGCGTAGTTTCCGGCTAACAACGAATCCACATCCAAATTTGCGCCTCTCCGCATGGCAGCTGTAGTAGATATCACAGTGTGCTTGTTTAAAGCAGCCTTGCCCTTTCCATCGCATTTCCTGGATGGCGGTGATGTCAGCCTTTATCGTTTTGAGGGCTTCCGCCAGTTGGATACTGGCACCTTCCCTATAAAGGGTTCGGACATTCCAGGTGAATATCCGTAAATCATTGTCCGTTTTTCGTTTGCGGTGGTCGTCAACGTAATTGGGGTTCTTATCCGAGGCTGGTTTAGTTTTCATTGGGCAGTAGTAATGTGGCGGGACCCAAACCCTGCGCACATTCCATGTTTAAGGTCTATGGAGTGACCCGCCGCTCAAATTAGCCGTCAAACTGACGGATGCCAGTTTGCCGTTGCCCAGGGAACACCACGTGGAGGTTTGAGTCGACTTGAGACGATTTCGACATGGATAATGCTGGCCTCGCCAGGTTGAGGCGGTCAGACACGTTGCCATGTGAAGGTTCGCCCCCTGTTCCCTTCGCCCGGAGGGGATAAGTCCCAAAGGAAAAAATGTTACACTTGAAAAAGTACTGGAGGTCGGTCGTGCAAATTAACCCTCTCCTATCCTCCCCAAAGAGGTAAATATCGATTTCATTTACTGTAGGGGGTTAGGGTTCATTGTATGGAAGCCCCCTGAGGAGGGGTCAAAGACGATAGGTTCTAAGGAAAACATTTTACTCTTGGAAAAATAATGGGTGTTGGTAATACATTTTAACCCTCTAATGCTCTTCCCAAAAGGGGAAATATTGATTTCATTAATTGTAGAGGTCTAGGGTTTACCCTGAACCCGCCTCCAGGGAGAACCTTACGTGACCTGAAAAAATGAATTCTTTTTCGGTTACAGCGACTTCTAAACATAAAAAAGTCATGAAACCCCACGGGGTTTTTTTTTTTTTTGAAAATTGTTGTAGTGTTATCAGTACAAGGCTAAAATAAATATTTTGTACCAAAATGTTTGAAATTCTAGATATAAAAGAAGATTGATTTTTTGTTGAATTTAATTTTAGAATATGGGTCTGTAAAAAGGAAGCCTGAATTATAATTAAATTTCGGCCTTAAAATCTGAACTGAATAACGGAGGCATGATTATGTTTAGAAATTCAGTCTTGAATTCCAGTTTGACGATTAGAGGCCTAAGCGAGTTTTCTGCTGGATGGGACTAGTCAAATCATCAAATAAAAATAAGTTAGCCTCTTAATAACCAACTGACCCCGAAAGTAAAAAAAATCGCGATCTAGTTCTGTATTGCCATGTTATAATAATACTGTAGAAATGATGAAAGGTGAAGGTAAAAGAATAAAGAATCACGAAATTTCGGTTTGATATCTTAAAAACTGAGACAGCTCAAAGCAACTATAATTTTGTTGAAATTTTTTTGTAGTTTCATGTTTGATTATTTAAAGGATATTGAAATTAGTTTTAAATCAACTTGGTCAACCATTTTATGTGTAAAATTTACCTGTGAATCGATAGCTATCATTAGAATTTGCGAAAACTTAACTTTTCAGTTTTCAGCGCTATGCAATAAAAAATTTTTTTTTGCATTTTTTTTCACCGCATCCAACGAAGTAGACGCAAATAATATAGTACAACGTGAATAAATAAAGGTTAAGTAAGTCTTATGTAGACAATTAAAAACAAAATAATTTACAATCGGATAAGTTTTGGGTAAAAAAATCCAGTTTGAACCAGTAAAAAATTGTAATTATTGGTAATAATTCATAAACTTTTTTTTATTATTTATTAACTCTTAATATTGTTTTTTTGTTGCTGGAAGGTAGGGGTAAATTTTTTGTTGCAAGGAAATGGTTGACCAAGCTGATTTAAAGTAGGCATGAAGGTTAAAAAAAAATGTTCGCTTTTTTTCATAAATGTATTCAAAATATCTTAAAAAGACACTTCCTGAAAGGGTTTTTTTAAAATTCGAATAATTTTTTGAGATACAGCGGTATATACAAAATACTTTAAACGCATTTTTCTCAAAACGATTTTTTTTAAACTGTGCGACAAGTTTTCTCGGAAACCATAAGTCCGATCGAGACGTGGAAGGCGGCATTTTAGAAGTAATCATTTCAGACAGGTACTTTTCTACGGAAATTTGGCTAACTTTACTTCCAGCCGATGGAGGGAGGCAAAATCCCCAAAAACGATGAATTTTGTCAATTTTCAATATTTTCGAAAATCCCTAGAACCTTAAAAAATGCCGCCTTCTGCGTCTCGATCCGGTGTCTGGTTTCCGAGAAAACTTGTCACCCGTTTGCCTCCTCATTTTTGAGTAGTCATCTTGCGAGCACTATAAAAAGGGGTAAGGATGACATTAAAGAAACAAACATGTACGGAAAAATGTGAAGAATTACGTAAACTTTCACATAAAAAAGAATTTAAATTGATAATTTGAAAAATGTTAAAATTAGAGCAGTTTTAAAAAATGTCTTTTTTTTTGGAATCGAACCTTCATGCCTACCTGAAAACCAATTTTAATATTCTTTATATAAATAAACTCTATAGACTCTAAAAAAACATAACATAAAATAGCGGTTTTTGCTTTGAGCTGTCTTAGTTTCTGAGATATTAAACTGAAATTTCGTGACGTTGTTGACCAATTCAAAAGAATTAAACACTGAACTAAATCAAATGTTTTAACGTTTTTTTAAACGCTAATTTTTAACGTTTAATGTTTGTTTTTAAAAAAATTTTTGTGTTTATATAATGTCATAAAGTCAGTTTATTTTAATTTCCAATTGTTTAAATGTTTGTTAAAACCAAAAATTATGGTGTTTTCTAAGAATTAATTAAAAAATTCCCCTGAAGATGTCAACAAAAAATTGACGAAAAGTTGGGAGATAAAATTAAATTTTTGTTTTAAATAAAAATTAAAAAAAAAAAATCAAATGTTGAAAACTTTCTTGAGAAAATGAAGAATTTTTTGCAATACATATACATGTGGATTCGTGCTTTGAGATATTTGGTAATGGTTTTCATTGCTCTGGGGGAGAACTGCGGGTCCAGACCCGCCACTGGCTATAGGAAAAACTTCTGTGTAAAGGCCTCTTTCCAGCTCTCAAGTAAAGCCTTTTCCTCATACAAAAAAGCTTAAAAGTAATCAAAAAATCATTTTCTTGTGTCAAAATTACTTCAAAGTAAATTCAGCTCGCAAGAAAAATTTTTTATTTATACTACTTTTTTTCATTGAAAAGTGACAACGGCGACACTGTGAACGTCAAGATATATATGAAGGTTTTATTTTTACTGCAAGTAAAATTTAGACAACACATAGAGGTTAGTAATTTTTTTTAGTTTTATTGATGAATTGATTTAAGATTGAAAATAAATATCGTAAATTTCAGAATGAACAATACGCAAGGAGAAGAGGTATCTCAGGTTGGTGGCACTTTGTTCCAATATCTTTTGTCCCAAAAAAAGCGACCAGGAAGAAGCGATCTGCCAACTTTTTCGAGGAGGAAAAGCACCAGTTAGCAAGGGAGGTGAAGGGGTTGACAGCCATCTGGGTTATTACAAGCACCCAGCACAGCAACAAAAATGCTGTCGACCAGGCATGGCGATCCGTAAATGGTATTTTAGGCAAATCAGGTAAATTCACCTAACTTCACTGAAAGACCGCTTTTACCAATAATTATAGAACGCAAAAGTGGCAAAAAAAAAAAAAACAAAAGTGGTAGCGTAGGTGGCCAATCACTAGATGAGCCAGCGTTTGATGACGGTGTCGACTGGGAGTTTGGCGAAGTCTTAGAGTTTTTACCAAGCACCTCCAAAAAAAGAAAGTAAGTAGAATTTATCCAAGTGTACAAGTTTGAAAAAAAATTGTTATATTTCAGGACTTTTACGACTCCTGTCTCGGACAATGATGATGCAGCATCAACAGGAAGTAATCGCTGCACTTACAATTATGTAAGTATGGTTGAACATTAGGGAATCATGTACTTTTAGCAAAAATTCATTTTTTTTAATGAAATTAATGGGAGCTCTCAATTGGTTTAGAAGTTATAGGGGTCGAAAGTTGGGAAAATGGACATAAAAAACTTGGGATTTCTTTTAATTTACCTACAAAACCTAGCATTATAATGATACCAATAATTATTGGTTATTATTTAATTATTTTAATGATTGATATTTCGTTGAAAAGGTAACAGCATTACCTTTCTTTTAATACCCATAATGCTTTTCACGTACATTTTCTCAACTTTCGCACCTCTAAACCACTTGAGAGCGGGCCGAAATTTTTTCACCATTAGCTTTTTTAGATCAAAATACACATTTTGAAAAACAAAATTATAAATAAAGTTGATTTTAGCTAAAAGCAAATTGATCCCGTTATTACATTACATAGTATATGAACGTTGCTGATTTAGGCGGCCAAAAAACAATGTTATTAAAGTCTGTGTTTTCATTAAAATCAAAATAATTGCAATGGTAAGTAGTATAAAAATAATAGACAATACTTTTTAAAAATAAAATTTAACTAAATTCTATTGAAACGAATATGTACAATTATGAGTAATAATTTTGGCCTACTTAATACCGCACTATGCATTGTTTGATTTATGCTTTTAAAGTTATGATGGTTCATTAGAGTGGTAATTATTTTCTTTTTTTCAAAAATTACGAATTACGCACCGGGGTTTATTTCTGTCATGGAAATATTTTGTAAGACTCCACCTAATACAGACACAAAAAATGGTGCAATTACATTTAATAATTTGGTCGATCAAAATTACACACTTCAAAATCACAAATATTTCAAATACTTCTTGCATTTAATATTTGCCGTTAGTCGTAATTCTGGAATAATATCTTGCGATTATGGTTTAAATTCCAAAGCTTTTCGAAAGAAAATCAGATATATTTTTAAGAATTATTGAAGTCATTTTAGATAAGAAATGTATGTTTTCTTTCTCTGATTTTTTGTGTTCGATATGCCAGAAAAGGGCACTTAAAGATTTTTGAAAAAATTCAAGTTGAACGCTGTAACTTTTTTATCCTATTTTTGTTTTTTTTTTAATTTTTTGCACAAAATAGCTCAAAATTATTCTCAGTTCACTTCTTGTGAAAATTTTTCAAAATTTTAGTTTTTGGATTTTCAGAATTTCTTTTGTAAACTTTAAATTATTAAACGTAATTGCATAATTTTTAAATATGCATTATAGTTCATATAGTTATTGGGAATTTTTTTGGGAAAACAGCACTATTTCCCCATATGAATCAGATTTTCAATATAAAGGTCGCTTGAGGCACGTTTAAATATCAATATGTAACGAACTAACACAAATGACGGCTAAGGATTAAAAACACAAATTTTCTTAATAATATCGTTAAGGGAGTATTCCTGGTTGGCAACATTTTTTGCATATTTTTTAATAGCTTGGATATTTGAGAATATCGTCCTAAAAGGGTTTTTTAAAATTCGAAATACTTTAGAAGATATGGTTTTTTTTCTAGCAATGTTTTCGCAACGGTTTGAAGCAACCACCGAATTTCGTTCAACGCGTTCTTTAGTAGGTAATAACTTGTTTGTATACGCATTTTAAAAATAAATTAATACACATTAGTGTTTAGTTCACTTTAAATTGAGTTCTAAACCGGACGCGCGCACGCATACAGTTTTGAAAAGTACAGTTTAGATAAAAATTTTTGTTTGTGCTAAAGACAATGGATAGAAAAAGTAATAGAAATAAAAATAAAAGAAACACTGGTAGCAATCGAAAAACTCGTCCCTTTAAACGCCAGTTTCGTGGTAACCAACACGAAAGAGATGGGGACACCGAATTCACAAGTACATCGGCAAAAAAATTTAAAAATAATGAAAACGAAAACATAAGCATTGACAACAAAACGGAGAATTGCATCTAATCTGGTGATATGTGCCAAATGTGAAGGAAAAATCTAGTTTAAAAAAGCATCGCCGTATGGAATTGGCTTCAAAATTGGTGTTCACTGCGCTTGCCCGACCACTACATACATTTTTTCGTCATCTTTAGTTGGCAAATCTTATTTCATGAACCGGCGCTTGATTTTTGCCATGAGGCTTTTAGGCACTGGGCCAAAAGGCATTAACACGTTTTGTGGACTCATGGATATCGGCAGAGGTGTGGGTAACTCGTTAATCTACACTGCCCTGGAGAACTTTCATACAGCTGTAAGAGCGTTCTATGGATACACTCTTTCAAAAGCCGCGAAAGAAGAGAAAGATGCCATGGTCACAGCCGATCCACAGTGCGACCCAACAATGTTTACCGTATCAGGTGACGGCACTTGGGAAAAACGTGGCTTTTCTTCACTATACGGCGCTACAACGTTGATCGGCAAATACAGTAAAAAAAATAGCCGACTCCGTTGTAAAATCCAGCGCATGCAACAGTTGCAAGTATTGGGAAGCTAAGAAAGAAGAAGACCCACTGGCATATGAAATTTGGATTGAAGACCACGAAGAGGAATGCCGTGCTAACCATCAAGGAAGCTCTGGGAAGATGGAGGTGGATGCGATAAAGGAAATGTTCGCCATATCAGTCCAAAAGCATGGCGTAAAACACTGCAAGTATATCGGCGATGGCGACTCAAAAACATTCAAAGCTATTATAGACGACGATCCGTACGATGGCGACCCAATCGTCGAAAAAAAAGAATGGGCACCAGAATCCGCAAGGCCAAGAAAGAGAACAGAGGCATTGGCGGCAAGGGTGCAGGCAAACTCACAGATAAAGTCATCTCTGAACTAACAACATGTTATGGCCTCGTTATTCGTCGTCATCCAGAGTCGGTTGCTGACATGAAGAAGGCTGTTTGGGCAACGTTTTTGCACAAAATCTCGACTGATGAAGCTCCACAGCACCAAAACTGTCCGACCGGTGCGTCGAGCTGGTGCGCCTGGCAAAAAGCGGTAGCAGAAGGGACAATCGACAGCTTCAAGCATACGTATGCACCACTAAATCAGAAAGTCCAGGAAGCAATCAAACCTATTTACGAAGCACTGCCAGCCGATGATTTGTTGAACAGATGCCTTGGCTCCGAAACTCAAAACAGCAACGAATCTTTCAACGCAGTGCTGTGGTCATTCGCACCGAAGCATATGCACACCGGCGCACGCACTATTGAGATTGCCAATTATATTGCAACTGTCATATTTAACGAAGGTTTTTTGCCAATACTTCAAATAATGAACCTAATGGGCATCCCGATTGGCAACGTCACATTTGATTTCGCCACGTCTCGGAACAAAGAACGTTTGAAAAGGTCCGAAGCCAGAGCTCTGGACGCATCAAAAGAAGGTAGAATTGCCCAAAGAGCCACTGAGTCCTCATTTTTTGAAGAAGAGGGAGGAGTTCTTTATGGGGCTGCTGGCACTGCAGATTTCACAAAAATAAAAATGCTTTATTGCCTAAAATTTTCTTTAAGTTTTTTAAAAATCACGTTTTTGAACTTCGAAGTCACTTTTCTCCGGTTCTACTGAACTGATTTTGATGAAACCAAGTGCAATCGACGCAGAATTGCCGAGTTTCTAAAACTGCAACAATTTTAAGAAATTCTCAAATTTTTCATTTCAATTTTTTGTTGCAAAAAAAATAACTTCAAACTTAAACTTAAACGTTTATCTCGAAACCACGTTTTTCGAGCTTGCGGCACAGATTGCACCCGTAGTTCTGAACCGATTTTGATGAAACAAAGTGCAATCGACGCAGAGTTGTCACCATTCTGGTCCCTATCTCAATCACAATTTTAAACAATTTTTTACTATTTTTTTTTACACTTAACTACAAAAAAGACCCAAAATCGGTTTTTCATTTTTCAATGACCGCCCTTTTGTTAAAAATAATCGCAAAATTATGATTGAGGTAGGGACAAGAATTACATCTGTACCGAATCGAACGCCCGTTACTTTTTCCATTTCAAATGATCAGAAGTTGAGCTATCTGGGATAGCCCAACTTTGAATGCCGACAACTTTTTGAACAGCCCTCGTGCAAAGAAAAAAAATTTAATTTAATTTAATATGTTCTTAATACAATAAAACAAAACAAAATTTAAATAACTCTTTGCGTTTTCAAATGAGAAGTATATCTCATCCAGGAATACTCCCTTAATAACATTTTATTATTCTATGCTTAGGAGACCATATCCCAGGAGCCTTTGACGTCTGAAGACAGTCGACCAAGCACTTCGAAAAAAACAGAAATGTGGCAAAGACTTGACAGCCTCTTAGAAAAGCAGGCGAACATACTGAACAGCCACGAGAAAACAGTGCCTGAGTCACCATTTAAAGAGGCACTGTCAAGTATTGATTGGATGCTTAAGCAGCTGCCGAAGAGAGTAGCTGATGCCGCATGCATCGAATTTTCGCCATCTTTATTGGCAAAAATTGCCCAACAATATAAATAAATACGTGGTAAAGTTATTTAATATTAAAACATAAAAATATTATATATAAATATAAATATATTTAATGTGTTTTGTGTATTTCATTTTAAATTTTTTTTAAGCACTGAAGAAACGCTGCTCTATTTTGCCAAGGTACAGACCCAGTTGCATAATTGACATATTCTGTTAGCATTCTTTGAATATATTTTCCGTAATCGGAAGATCTGTCATGATAGGCCGACAAGTCACTTTGCATCAAGGAACCTTATCGATGCTCTCTAGCTTCCCATTCTCCGTCCACCCAATTTCCATTGCTATCTTCATATCCTGAGAACGATGTGGGGCAATAATTTCGCTGATTTTTATTAAGCAAGAAATTGTGTAGCAAACAGCACGCTGAAACAATTTTTTGTGCTCGAGCAGGACTACAAAATAATGTCTTTTTTAGACAAAGCCATTTCGCACTTAAGATACCGAAGACATTCTGAATACATCGCCTTGCACGACTTAGTTTATAATTAAAAATCAATTGTTCAGGTAAAATGGGTTTGGAATTGAATGGTTTCAATATGCCCTTGCTTAAAGGGAAAGCGTTGTCCGCAACGATGAAATGAAGTTTTTTCCATCCACATAAGCTTACTTACTTACTTAGGTGGCCGTAACAACCCGTGTCCGGATTTCGACCGACCTCATCAGCTCCCGCCAGGCGCCTCTGCTTTGCGCGCGCCTTCTCCAATCGGATACACCAAGTGCGGTTAGGGCTTCCTCAGCCTGGTCCATCCATCGGACGCATGGTCTCCCTCGTCGTCGTTGACCAGCGACCCTAGCCTCGACCACCTTTTACGCTGGAGCTTCGTCGTCCATACGATGGACATGACCCAGCCAGCGTAGTCGCTGCACAGTTATACGCCGAACTATGTCCATGCCTTCGTAGAGCTCATAGAGCTCGTGGTTCATTCGGATGCGATAGTCATCGCCGACTCGAACAGGACCGAAGATTTTGCGAAGAACTTTTCTCTCGAACACCCCCAGAGCGGCTGCGTCAGTTTGTGAAACTACCCATGCCTCAGCGCCATAAAGCAGCAGAGGTAGAACGAGCGTCTTGTAGAGTGTTAGTTTTGTCGATCGAGAGAGGGCTCTGGAACTTAGTTGCTTACTGAGCCCGTAGTAGCACCTATTAGCAATTATTGTTCTTCGCTTTATCTCCAGGCTGATTTCGTTGTTAGTATTAATGGCGGTGCCAAGGTATACAAACTCCTTGACTACTTCAAAGTTATAGCTGCCGGATGAAACGTGGGAGTCTAAACGCCGCGCTCCCTTGTTTGTAGACAGCATATACTTTGTTTTACCCTCATTTATCGTCAAACCCACTTTGGCTGATTCCTTTTCGATAGCGGCGAAAGCAGCGGTAACATCTCTCTTGGTTCTGCCAACAATATCAATATCATCAGCGTACGCAAGGAGCTGGACACCTTTATAGAAAATGGTGCCATTACGATGCACACCGGCCTTTCGTACGATCCCCTCCATGATGATGTTGAAGAGATCGCAAAACAGTGGATCGCCTTGCCTGAAACCTCTTTCGGTATTGAAGGTTTCGGAGAGGTCATTTCCTACCTTGACGGAGCTGCGTGTGTTGCTCAAAGTCATTCTGCAAAGTCTAATCAACTTTGCAGGTATACCGAACTCAGACATTGTTGCGTATAGGCAATCCCTTCTCGGGTTATCGAACGCAGCTTTAAAATCGACAAAGAGATGGTGTGTGTCAATTTGATTTTCGTGGGTTTTCTCCAGGATTTGTCGTAGCGTGAAAATCTGGTCTATGGTGGACTTACCAGGTCGAAAGCCACACTGATAAGGTCCAATCAGTGTTTTTGTAATCGGCTTTAATCTTTCACACAGTACGCTTGAGAGAACCTTATATGCGATGGAAATAAGACTGATACCTCTATAACTAGCACAGATTGTAGGGTCTCCTTTCTTTAGTATAGGGCACAGTACATTGAGGTTCCAATCGTCGGGCATGCTGTCTGCTAGCCATATTTTGCTGATCAGCTGATGCATGCGCCTTATCAATTCATCGCCGCCGGTTTGAAACAATTCAGCTGACAGGCCGTCAGCACCCGCTGCTTTATTGTTTTTGAGTCGTTGGATAGCAACTCGAACCTCTTCATGGCTAGGTGGTGATACTTCCACTCCGTCATCGTCGATGGGTGGCACTGAACTGCGCTCTCGATGGGCGGCATTGGTGGAATCGTCGCCAGTAAGTAAATCGGAGAAGTGCTGTCTCCACAATCTCCGCACACACTGCGTATCCGTATTCAGATCTCCATTTTTGTCTCTGCAAGTGGATGCTCCGGGCTTGAAACCTTGGGTTAGACGCTTATACTGTTGATAGAATTTTCATGCATCCTTCTTGCCCTGGTAAACCTCTAGTTCCTCACGCTCACGCTTTTCCTGCTCTTTTTTCCTGCGTCTGAAAAGGCGCCTCTCTTCCTTTCTCTTTTCGCGGTAGTTTTCTCGCACGGCTCGCGTTGCAGCTGACTGCAGCGTTTTTCTGTATGCGGCGTTTTTTACTGCTGTCGCGATGCCACACTCCTGATCGTACCATTGGTTCCGAGGTTGCGGGTGACGGAAACCAATGACTTCTTCAGCGGCAGCGCGCATGGAGTGAGATATATGCGCCCAAAGTCCGCCGGCGTCGTCAGGTCCAGAGGTTGGTTGGTTGAGCTTAACCGAGAGTTGAGCGGAGTAGGCTTCGGCAGTCCGTTGTAATTGCAGCTTAGAGACATCTAGCTTTCGTTGCATTCCTGTGCGTATGTTCTTCGCATTGCATAATCGCATGCGGATCTTGGCTGCAACAAGATAATGGTCGGAGTCAATGTTGACCCCCCGAAATGTACGCACATCTAGAACACTAGAGGCATGCCTTCCGTCGATTACATGATCAATTTGGTTTCGCGTTTTTAGATCCGGGGACAGCCAGGTGGCCTTGTGGATGTCGAGGTGCTTAAATCTGGTGCTACTAACTACCATGTTTCGTGCCGCGGCGAAGTCGATCAGTCTTAGACCGTTGTTCGTGGAGGTCTCGTGAAGACTGAACTGACCGACAGTGGGGCCAAAGACGCCTTCCGTTCCGACTTTCGCATTAAAATCGCCGAGGACTATTTTCACGTCATGGACCGCTAGGTGGTCATATACGTCCTCAAGACTAGCGTAGAAAGCGTCCTTGACTGCTTAGTCCTTTTCCTCCGTCGGGGCGTGCGCGCAAATAAGGCTAATGTAGAAAAATTTTGCCTTGATGCGGATCGTGGCCAATCTTTCGTTCACAGGTGTGAACCGGGAAGCAAGGTGGCCTAGTTTCCGGCTAACGACGAATCCACATCCGAATTCGCGCTTCTCCGCATGGCAGCTGTAGAAGATATCGCAGTGTGCTTGTTTAGAGCAGCCTTGCCCTTTCCATCGCATTTCCTGGATGGCGGTGATGTCAGATTTTATTGTTTTGAGGGCTTCCGCCAGTTGGATAATGGCACCTTCCCTATAAAGGGTTCGGACATTCCAGGTGCATATTCGTAAATCATTGTCCGTTTTTCGTTTGCGGTGGTCGTCAACGTAATTGGGGTTCTTATCCGAGGCTGGTTTAGTTTTATTTGGGCAGTAGTAATGTGGCGGGCCCCAAACCCTGCGCACAATACACGCTACTGTTAATAAAAGCAATATTTCCCGTCTTGGGAATAGTAGGAGAGGGTTAATATGTACGACCCATCTCCAGTACTATTTCAAGTGTAACATTTCTCCCCTTAGGATCTATCCCTTCCGACCCCTCCTTGTAGGGTGGGGGCTCCCATACAATGTTATTTCATTAACAGTAGGATACTTTATATGGGATCCCTCCTAAGGAGGGGTCGGAGGGGATAGGTCCTAAGGTTCCCAAGAGGGGAAATATTAATATCATTAACAGTAGGGTGCATTGTATGGGAGCCTCCCTGAGGAGGGTTCGGAGGGGATAGGTACTTACTTACTTAGTTGGTCGTAACAACCCGTGTCCGGGTTTCAACCGACCTCATCAGCTCTCGCCAGGCGCCACTGCTTTGCGCGCCTTCTCCAATCGGATACACCAAGTGCGGTTAGGGCTTCCTCAGCTTGGTCCATCCATCGGAGGCATGGTCTCCCTCGTCGTCGTTGACCAGCGACCCTCGCCTCGAGCACCTTTTTCGCTGGAGCTTCGTCGTTCATACGATGGACATGACCCAGCCAGCGTAGTCGCTGCAAAGTTATACGCCGGACTACGTCAATGTCATCGTAGAGCTCATACAGCTCATGGTGCATTCGGATGCGATAGTCATCGCCGACTCGAACAGGACCGAAGATTTTGCGAAGAACTTTTCTCTCGAACACCCCCAGAGCGGCTGCGTCAGTTTGCGAAACTACCCATGCCTCAGCGCCATAAAGCAGCACAGGTAGAACGAGCGTCTTGTAGAGTGTTAGTTTTGTCGATCGAGAGAGGGCTCTGGAACTTAGTTGCTTACTGAGCCCGTAGTAGCACCTATTAGCAATTATTGTTCTTCGCTTTATCTCCAGGCTGATTTCGTTTTTGGTATAAATGGCGGTGCCAAGGTAAACGAACTCCTTGACTACTTCAAAGTTATAGCTGCCGGATGAAACATGGGAGTCTAAACGCCGAGCTCCCTTGTTTGTAGACAGCATATATTTTGTTTTGCCCTCATTTATCGTCAAACCCACTTTGGCTGATTCCTTTTCGATAGCGGCGAAAGCAGCGGTAACATCTCTCTTGGTTCTGCCGACAATATCAATATCATCAGCGTACGCAAGGAGCTGGACGCCTTTGTAGAAAATGGTGCCATTACGATGCACACCGGCCTTTCGTACGATCCCCTCCATGATGATGTTAAAGAGATCGCAAGACAGTGGATCGCCTTGCCTGAAACCTCTTTCGGTATTGAAGGTTTCGGAGAGGTCATTTCCTACCTTGATGGAGCTGCGTGTGTTGCTCAACGTCATTCTGCAAAGTCTGATCAACTTTGCAAGTATACCGAACTCAGACATTGTTGCGTATAGGCAATCCCTTCTCAGGCTATCGAACGCAGCTTTAAAATCGACAAAGAGATGGTGTGTGTCAATTTGATGTTCGTGGGTTTTCTCCAGGATTTGTCGTAGCGTGAAAATCTGGTCTATGGTGGACTTACCAGGTCGAAAGCCACACTGATAAGGTCCAATCAGTGTTTTTGTAATCGGCTTTAATCTTTCACACAGTACGCTTGAGAGAACCTTATATGCGATGGAAATAAGACTGATACCTCTATAACTTGCGCAGATTGTTGGGTTTCCTTTCTTAAGTATAGGGCACAGTACACTGAGGTTCCAATCGTCGGGCATGCTTTCTTTTAGCCATATTTTGCTGATGAGCTGATGCATGCGCCTTATCAATTCATCGCCGCGGTTTTAAACAATTCAGCTGACAGGCCGTCAGCACCCGCTGCTTTGTTGTTTTTGAGTCGTTGGATAGCAACTCGAACCTCATCATGGCTAGGTGGTGGTACTTCCAGTCCGTCATTGTTGATTGAGACACTCCTGATCATACCATTGGTTCCGAGGTTGCGGGCGCAGGAAACCAATGACTTCTTCAGCGGCAGCGCGCATGGAGTGGGATATATGCGCCCAAAGTCCGCCGGCGTCGTCGGGTCCAGAGGTTGGTTGGTTGAGCTTAACCGAGAGTTGAGCGGAGTAGGCTTCGGCAGTCCGTTGTAATTGCAGCTTAGCGACATCTATCTTTCGTTGCATTCCTGTGTGTATGTTCTTCGCTTTGCATAATCGCATGCGGATCTTGGCTGCAACAAGATAATGGTCGGAGTCAATGTTGACCCCCCGAAATGTACGCACATCTAGAACACTAGAGGCATGCCTTCCGTCGATTACAACATGATCAATTTGGTTTCGCGTTTTTTGATCCGGGGACAGCCAGGTGGCCTTGTGGATGTCGAGGTGCTTAAATCTGGTGCTACTAACTACCATGTTTCGCGCCGCGGCGAAGTCAATCAGTCTTAGACCGTTGTTCGTGGAGGTCTCATGAAGACTGAACTGACCGACAGTGGAGCCAAAGATGCCTTCCCTTCAGACTTTCGCATTAAAATCGCCGAGGACTATTTTCACGTCATGGACCGGAAGGTGGTCGTCTTTGACGGCTTCGTCCTTTTCCTACGTCGGGGCGTGCGCGCAAATAAGGCTGATGGAGAAAAATTTTGCCTTGATGCGGATCGTGGCCAATCTTTCGTTGACAGGTGTGAACCGGGAAACAAGGTGGCGTAGTTTCCGGCTAACAACGAATCCACATCCAAATTTGCGCCTCTCCGCATGGCAGCTGTAGTAGATATCACAGTGTGCTTGTTTAGAGCAGCCTTGCCCTTTCCATCGCATTTCCTGGATGGCGGTGATGTCAGCCTTTATCGTTTTGAGGGCTTCCGCCAGTTGGATACTGGCACCTTCCCTATAAAGGGTTCGGACATTCCAGGTGAATATCCGTAAATCATTGTCCGTTTTTCGTTTGCGGTGGTCGTCAACGTAATTGGGGTTCTTATCCGAGGCTGGTTTAGTTTTCATTGGGCAGTAGTAATGTGGCGGGACCCAAACCCTGCGCACATTCCATGTTTAAGGTCTATGGAGTGACCCGCCGCTCAAATTAGCCGTCAAACTGACGGATGCCAGTTTGCCGTTGCCCAGGGAACACCACGTGGAGGTTTGAGTCGACTTGAGACGATTTCGACATGGATAATGCTGGCCTCGCCAGGTTGAGGCGGTCAGACACGTTGCCATGTGAAGGTTCGCCCCCTGTTCCCTTCGCCCGGAGGGGATAAGTCCCAAAGGAAAAAATGTTACACTTGAAAAAGTACTGGAGGTCGGTCGTGCAAATTAACCCTCTCCTATCCTCCCCAAAGAGGTAAATATCGATTTCATTTACTGTAGGGGGTTAGGGTTCATTGTATGGAAGCCCCCTGAGGAGGGGTCAAAGACGATAGGTTCTAAGGAAAACATTTTACTCTTGGAAAAATAATGGGTGTTGGTAATACATTTTAACCCTCTAATGCTCTTCCCAAAAGGGGAAATATTGATTTCATTAATTGTAGAGGTCTAGGGTTTACCCTGAACCCGCCTCCAGGGAGAACCTTACGTGACCTGAAAAAATGAATTCTTTTTCGGTTACAGCGACTTCTAAACATAAAAAAGTCATGAAACCCCACGGGGTTTTTTTTTTTTTTGAAAATTGTTGTAGTGTTATCAGTACAAGGCTAAAATAAATATTTTGTACCAAAATGTTTGAAATTCTAGATATAAAAGAAGATTGATTTTTTGTTGAATTTAATTTTAGAATATGGGTCTGTAAAAAGGAAGCCTGAATTATAATTAAATTTCGGCCTTGAAATCTGAACTGAATGACGGAGGCATGATTATGTTTAGAAATTCAGTCTTGAATTCCAGTTTGACGATTAGAGGCCTAAGCGAGTTTTCTGCTGGATGGGACTAGTCAAATCATCAAATAAAAATAAGTTAGCCTCTTAATAACCAACTGACCCCGAAAGTAAAAAAAATCGCGATCTAGTTCTGTATTGCCATGTTATAATAATACTGTAGAAATGATGAAAGGTGAAGGTAAAAGAATAAAGAATCACGAAATTTCGGTTTGATATTTTAAAAACTGAGACAGCTCAAAGCAACTATAATTTTGTTGAAATTTTTTTGTAGTTTCATGTTTGATTATTTAAAGGATATTGAAATTAGTTTTAAATCAACTTGGTCAACCATTTTATGTGTAAAATTTACCTGTGAATCGATAGCTATCATTAGAATTTGCGAAAACTTAACTTTTCAGTTTTCAGCGCTATGCAATAAAAAATTTTTTTTTGCATTTTTTTTCACCGCATCCAACGAAGTAGACGCAAATAATATAGTACAACGTGAATAAATAAAGGTTAAGTAAGTCTTATGTAGACAATTAAAAACAAAATAATTTACAATCGGATAAGTTTTGGGTAAAAAAATCCAGTTTGAACCAGTAAAAAATTGTAATTATTGGTAATAATTCATAAACTTTTTTTTATTATTTATTAACTCTTAATATTGTTTTTTTGTTGCTGGAAGGTAGGGGTAAATTTTTTGTTGCAAGGAAATGGTTGACCAAGCTGATTTAAAGTAGGCATGAAGGTTAAAAAAAAATTTTCGCTTTTTTTCATAAATGTATTCAAAATATCTTAAAAAGACACTTCCTGAAAGGGTTTTTTTAAAATTCGAATAATTTTTTGAGATACAGCGGTATATACAAAATACTTTAAACGCATTTTTCTCAAAACGATTTTTTTTTAAACTGTGCGACAAGTTTTCTCGGAAACCATAAGTCCGATCGAGACGTGGAAGGCGGCATTTTAGAAGTAATCATTTCAGACAGGTACTTTTCTACGGAAATTTGGCTAACTTTACTTCCAGCCGATGGAGGGAGGCAAAATCCCCAAAAACGATGAATTTTGTCAATTTTCAATATTTTCGAAAATCCCTAGAACCTTAAAAAATGCCGCCTTCTGCGTCTCGATCCGGTGTCTGGTTTCCGAGAAAACTTGTCACCCGTTTGCCTCCTCATTTTTGAGTAGTCATCTTGCGAGCACTATAAAAAGGGGTAAGGATGACATTAAAGAAACAAACATGTACGGAAAAATGTGAAGAATTACGTAAACTTTCACATAAAAAAGAATTTAAATTGATAATTTGAAAAATGTTAAAATTAGAGCAGTTTTAAAAAATGTCTTTTTTTTTGGAATCGAACCTTCATGCCTACCTGAAAACCAATTTTAATATTCTTTATATAAATAAACTCTATAGACTCTAAAAAAACATAACATAAAATAGCGGTTTTTGCTTTGAGCTGTCTTAGTTTCTGAGATATTAAACTGAAATTTCGTGACGTTGTTGACCAATTCAAAAGAATTAAACACTGAACTAAATCAAATGTTTTAACGTTTTTTTAAACGCTAATTTTTAACGTTTAATGTTTGTTTTTAAAAAAATTTTTGTGTTTATATAATGTCATAAAGTCAGTTTATTTTAATTTCCAATTGTTTAAATGTTTGTTAAAACCAAAAATTATGGTGTTTTCTAAGAATTAATTAAAAAATTCCCCTGAAGATGTCAACAAAAAATTGACGAAAAGTTGGGAGATAAAATTAAATTTTTGTTTTAAATAAAAATTAAAAAAAAAAAATCAAATGTTGAAAACTTTCTTGAGAAAATGAAGAATTTTTTGCAATACATATACATGTGGATTCGTGCTTTGAGATATTTGGTAATGGTTTTCATTGCTCTGGGGGAGAACTGCGGGTCCAGACCCGCCACTGGCTATAGGAAAAACTTCTGTGTAAAGGCCTCTTTCCAGCTCTCAAGTAAAGCCTTTTCCTCATACAAAAAAGCTTAAAAGTAATCAAAAAATCATTTTCTTGTGTCAAAATTACTTCAAAGTAAATTCAGCTCGCAAGAAAAATTTTTTATTTATACTACTTTTTTTCATTGAAAAGTGACAACGGCGACACTGTGAACGTCAAGATATATATGAAGGTTTTATTTTTACTGCAAGTAAAATTTAGACAACACATAGAGGTTAGTAATTTTTTTTAGTTTTATTGATGAATTGATTTAAGATTGAAAATAAATATCGTAAATTTCAGAATGAACAATACGCAAGGAGAAGAGGTATCTCAGGTTGGTGGCACTTTGTTCCAATATCTTTTGTCCCAAAAAAAGCGACCAGGAAGAAGCGATCTGCCAACTTTTTCGAGGAGGAAAAGCACCAGTTAGCAAGGGAGGTGAAGGGGTTGACAGCCATCTGGGTTATTACAAGCACCCAGCACAGCAACAAAAATGCTGTCGACCAGGCATGGCGATCCGTAAATGGTATTTTAGGCAAATCAGGTAAATTCACCTAACTTCACTGAAAGACCGCTTTTACCAATAATTATAGAACTCAAAAGTGGCAAAAAAAAAAAAACAAAAGTGGTAGCGTAGGTGGCCAATCGGCGGGATGACATAACGTCCACGGACATAAGGTCCATGGACATTATGTCCTTTTGAAACAGACATAATGTCCATGGACATTATGTCTACTTCGCTAGCGGACACAATGTCCAAAACGAAACGGACATAAGGTCCATGGACTTAATGTCCGTTTTGATTCGGACATAATGTCCAAATGGAAAATGTCGCATTTTCGGTTTTTTGTTGGTTTTGCCATAGGTGAATATATAATGTCTATAAAAATCATATAAAATCTTAAAACAACCAAGTTTGTAGCTATTTAAGAAGCTACATTCAATGATTTCCATGCACTTCCATACAATTTCATTCATTTTTGAAACTTTGAACTCAATTTTCTCGAAATGAAAATTTTGCGACTTATCCCCTTCTTTCACTCATGTCATCATATGAGATATTAAAAAATATTTTTGTTTTCGTAGTAATTCTGAAGTACCGTTCTTTTTTCGTCGACGTTATGTGATCTTTGAAATCAATTAACATACCAGCTTATTTATTTGAACATCATATATGTAAACGATATTTTAAGATTAAATGAAGATAGGGTAATTGCAAAAGAATTGGAAAACGCAATTTGTTTGATAAGCACCCTCATCACAAAAAAGCCTCTGGATACTGTCTTGAGTTTAACCTTGTGCTTAGTCTTAATGGAATCGTAATATAATTTTTATATGCTTTTTATTTTAAGAGTTATTAGTTTGGTTTTGACTTCGTCAATCGCGAGACGTACATCAGCAATGGGAAGTGATTGAGAAGAAAGTTTGAAGTATCAATTAATTCCGGGCCTGAGGAAAAATAGTGCTTTATTGTACCTACAAGACGAAAAGCAATTATATCGTCAAAAACATAAATATGCGGACCGAACAAGATACATTTGTTATAATAATTTTTGTAATGTGACTGTTTTATTGTATAGTAATAAAAAATGTGTTAAAGTAAAGAACTATTCAGTGCACTGCCATGAAACGCAGGAAGAAATTGTAAAAAAAAATGGAAATTCTGAATGATATTAAAAATGACTGCAAAAAAATAACTTTAAAAAGAAGCGCTACCAGGGATATTTTTGACGACCATTGCTTAAAAAACAAAGATAGCGCAAGTTTTGTGCAGTATGGAAAAATGGCACGACATTTGTCGCGTATTAGAAATGAATCTTTGCCAAAAAACCCTTCATGCCCAAAAGACATTCAAGATATGTTTAAGATGGAGTCAGTGTTGAAAAATTTTGGTAAATCCAAGTATGATGAGGATCAACGTTTTTATGGTGACACTATAACGGAAAATAACTTTTCATACACCGTTTTCATATCACCAACTATCTGTGAAATAATTCGCACTTCCACGCAATTCAAGAGCATACATTATGTTTTGGATGGAACTTTCTCGGTGTTGCCTGCTTGCGGGTATAAACAGCTTCTTATAATTTATATTCAATATCAGGATCATGTAAGTTTAATGACGTCCAGCGATTTCAATGTCAAATATTACAATTTTTATAAGACAGCTTGAGGCGCTATAAAAATTAAAAGGCGCTACGAAATAGCTACCAATGAAATAAGTAAAAAGAAAAAAATAAATAACACCCAACAAATTCTATTTTTTTAGGGAGTTATTTCTCAATGAAATGATCGGATTTATTGGAAGTTATTTCTCTTTTTTTTACTTATTTTATTACTCTTTTTTTGGGATTTATTATATTTGATCTCTTTTGTGGGACTTATTTCATATTAAGCATATATAACTGTTATATAAATGTCCCTTGTACAAAATATTTGGATCATCCTTAAGCATGTTCCATGACCCTTCATTTCGTACAAGGGAAATTTTGGGACTTATTTTATTGGGACTTATCAATTTTATTTGTGTAATATATTAACTTGTTTTCAAGGGGAAAATTGCGCCGCAGACGAAAAATTGTTATATAAAATCGCGCGATTTTTTACAACAATTTTTCATTTTTTCAGTATAATATATTAACTTCATTTTTAGGGGAAAATAGCGCTGCAGGGGAAAAATTGTTATAAAAAATCGCGCGATTTTTAATAACAATTTTTCATTATGTCAGTCATTGGTGGCGTTAATGCACATTTGCATGAGAATTAATGCCACGCGCATTATTGACACCAATTATTTGGTGGCCATATGAAGTATTGCCAACAAATTGCCACTTGTGGCCCTTGTACGGACTATTTTCCCCTAAAAATTAAGTTAATATATTTTACTGACAAAATGAAAAATTGTTATTAAAAATCGCGCGATTTTTTATAACAATTTTTCGCCTGCGGCGCAGTTTTCCCCTAAATGTCAAGTTCATATATTATACTAACAGAATGGAAAATTGTTATAAAAAATTGTTATTACAAATTTTCCCCTTAAAATCAAGTAAATATATTATACTGTCAAAATAAAAATTGTTATAAAAAATCGCGCGATTTTTTATAACAATTTTTCGCCTGCGGCGCAACTTTCCTCTAAAAAACAATTAGATGCATTATACTAACAACATGAAAAATTGTTATTTAAAATCGAGCCGCATTTACATTATTCAATGGTTGTAATACACATATATTTTTCAGATTTATCCTTTTCTATATGTGTTGATGTCGAATAGATCACAAGCTGCATACGAACATGTTTTCCTATATATTAACAATAACATGTTCAGTTTTGAACCTCTCTCATTTATGTCAGACTATGAAAAAGCTATGCGAAATGCTTTGAAGAAGATATTTCCCGCAGCCTTAATTAAGGGTTGCTGGTTCCATTATTGCCAAGCTCTTAACAGAAATGCTAGAAAAATATCTTATTTTAAAAACTCTGTAAATAGAAATAAAGACATGAAACGACTGTTTCAGAAGTTCAAGGTATTACCATTGCTGAAGCCGACAGATATTTTCGAAGCTTTCGATATGCTGTCAAATTCGTCTTTGCCAACCAACGATGCTAGCATTTTCGGGCAATTTTTGAAATATTTTGAGAAACAATGGATGTTAAAGGTGAACTTGCTATATTCTTTGTTGCAACATTTATGCTCACTTCGTAACTTTTAATATCATTCTTAAATTTCATTTTCATTAATTAACAATAGGAAGGACCAATCAGTTTTTCTGTGTATAAGGAAGCTTTCAGGACAACAAGTGCTGCTGAATGTTATAACTCTCAGTTGAGTTCGAAAATACCAAAAAATGGAAGTTTCTGCAAATTCTTGGATATAATTTTAAATGAAGATTTTAAAAAAACCGTGGAGCTGAAAAATACCTTGGATGGGACATACGATGTTTTTCAAAGACCAAAATCAAATAATTACAGAAAAAAGGCTATCTTAATTGAGAAATCAATTAATCAACTAGACAAATGTAAAATTTCTTTGGAAGATTTTTTAAATGAAATGTCAAGTTTTCAAAACAATATTATCTCTGAGTATGAAAGTATTGAGGACGATAGATTTATTGAACAAATAGACAAGAATGTAGAGTGGGATAGTGGTGATGATGAAGATAATGTATTTTCAGAAGAAGAAGTTAATATCAATAAGCAATCGATTGCATGTATTATATGCTGTGATAAAAGTAGAGACACATTGTTGCAGCCCTGTAACCACTTAAAAACTTGCTCCAGCTGTTACACAACGATTTGTGAGAATGCAATGCGCAAGAATTGCAAAATTCTTTGTCCTTACTGCAGACAAATTGTACAGAATTCCACTAAAATTTATCTTTAAACTTATTTCATTTATTACTTAAATAAGATTTTTTTGTTTTATTCATACTTTCAATTCCATTTCTGAATGATGAACATCATATATTTGTTTATAAATATTTCCATTTGTTAAGTTTTACATTATACTAAAATTTTTCGTTTAATATTTTTGTATTTTGTAATTATATATCGTAATCATTACTAAAATGTATGTTTTTTCATCATATATGATTGTTTCTTAAATAAAACACTTTTTGCGTTTATTGGAGACCAAAATAATTATTTTGTTTACTTTAATTTTAAACATTGAATTCGTTTCCAGATCCATGGACATTATGTCCGAACAGAACGGTCATAATGTCCAATCTGAAACAGACATAAGGTCCATGGACATTATGTCCGCTTGCGAAGTAGACATAATGTCCATGGACATTATGTCTGTTTCAAAAGGACATAATGTCCATGGACCTTATGTCCGTGGACGTAATGTCATCCCGCCTGGCCAATCACTAGATGAGCCAGCGTTTGATGACGGTGTCGACTGGGAGTTTGGCGAAGTCTTAGAGTTTTTACCAAGCACCTCCAAAAAAAGAAAGTAAGTAGAATTTATCCAAGTGTACAAGTTTGAAAAAAAATTGTTATATTTCAGGACTTTTACGACTCCTGTCTCGGACAATGATGATGCAGCATCAACAGGAAGTAATCGCTGCACTTACAATTATGTAAGTATGGTTGAACATTAGGGAATCATGTACTTTTAGCAAAAATTCATTTTTTTTAATGAAATTAATGGGAGCTCTCAATTGGTTTAGAAGTTATAGGGGTCGAAAGTTGGGAAAATGGACATAAAAAACTTGGGATTTCTTTTAATTTACCTACAAAACCTAGCATTATAATGATACCAATAATTATTGGTTATTATTTAATTATTTTAATGATTGATATTTCGTTGAAAAGGTAACAGCATTACCTTTCTTTTAATACCCATAATGCTTTTCACGTACATTTTCTCAACTTTCGCACCTCTAAACCACTTGAGAGCGGGCCGAAATTTTTTCACCATTAGCTTTTTTAGATCAAAATACACATTTTGAAAAACAAAATTATAAATAAAGTTGATTTTAGCTAAAAGCAAATTGATCCCGTTATTACATTACATAGTATATGAACGTTGCTGATTTAGGCGGCCAAAAAACAATGTTATTAAAGTCTGTGTTTTCATTAAAATCAAAATAATTGCAATGGTAAGTAGTATAAAAATAATAGACAATACTTTTTAAAAATAAAATTTAACTAAATTCTATTGAAACGAATATGTACAATTATGAGTAATAATTTTGGCCTACTTAATACCGCACTATGCATTGTTTGATTTATGCTTTTAAAGTTATGATGGTTCATTAGAGTGGTAATTATTTTCTTTTTTTCAAAAATTACGAATTACGCACCGGGGTTTATTTCTGTCATGGAAATATTTTGTAAGACTCCACCTAATACAGACACAAAAAATGGTGCAATTACATTTAATAATTTGGTCGATCAAAATTACACACTTCAAAATCACAAATATTTCAAATACTTCTTGCATTTAATATTTGCCGTTAGTCGTAATTCTGGAATAATATCTTGCGATTATGGTTTAAATTCCAAAGCTTTTCGAAAGAAAATCAGATATATTTTTAAGAATTATTGAAGTCATTTTAGATAAGAAATGTATGTTTTCTTTCTCTGATTTTTTGTGTTCGATATGCCAGAAAAGGGCACTTAAAGATTTTTGAAAAAATTCAAGTTGAACGCTGTAACTTTTTTATCCTATTTTTGTTTTTTTTTTAATTTTTTGCACAAAATAGCTCAAAATTATTCTCAGTTCACTTCTTGTGAAAATTTTTCAAAATTTTAGTTTTTGGATTTTCAGAATTTCTTTTGTAAACTTTAAATTATTAAACGTAATTGCATAATTTTTAAATATGCATTATAGTTCATATAGTTATTGGGAATTTTTTTGGGAAAACAGCACTATTTCCCCATATGAATCAGATTTTCAATATAAAGGTCGCTTGAGGCACGTTTAAATATCAATATGTAACGAACTAACACAAATGACGGCTAAGGATTAAAAACACAAATTTTCTTAATAATATCGTTAAGGGAGTATTCCTGGTTGGCAACATTTTTTGCATATTTTTTAATAGCTTGGATATTTGAGAATATCGTCCTAAAAGGGTTTTTTAAAATTCGAAATACTTTAGAAGATATGGTTTTTTTTCTAGCAATGTTTTCGCAACGGTTTGAAGCAACCACCGAATTTCGTTCAACGCGTTCTTTAGTAGGTAATAACTTGTTTGTATACGCATTTTAAAAATAAATTAATACACATTAGTGTTTAGTTCACTTTAAATTGAGTTCTAAACCGGACGCGCGCACGCATACAGTTTTGAAAAGTACAGTTTAGATAAAAATTTTTGTTTGTGCTAAAGACAATGGATAGAAAAAGTAATAGAAATAAAAATAAAAGAAACACTGGTAGCAATCGAAAAACTCGTCCCTTTAAACGCCAGTTTCGTGGTAACCAACACGAAAGAGATGGGGACACCGAATTCACAAGTACATCGGCAAAAAAATTTAAAAATAATGAAAACGAAAACATAAGCATTGACAACAAAACGGAGAATTGCATCTAATCTGGTGATATGTGCCAAATGTGAAGGAAAAATCTAGTTTAAAAAAGCATCGCCGTATGGAATTGGCTTCAAAATTGGTGTTCACTGCGCTTGCCCGACCACTACATACATTTTTTCGTCATCTTTAGTTGGCAAATCTTATTTCATGAACCGGCGCTTGATTTTTGCCATGAGGCTTTTAGGCACTGGGCCAAAAGGCATTAACACGTTTTGTGGACTCATGGATATCGGCAGAGGTGTGGGTAACTCGTTAATCTACACTGCCCTGGAGAACTTTCATACAGCTGTAAGAGCGTTCTATGGATACACTCTTTCAAAAGCCGCGAAAGAAGAGAAAGATGCCATGGTCACAGCCGATCCACAGTGCGACCCAACAATGTTTACCGTATCAGGTGACGGCACTTGGGAAAAACGTGGCTTTTCTTCACTATACGGCGCTACAACGTTGATCGGCAAATACAGTAAAAAAAATAGCCGACTCCGTTGTAAAATCCAGCGCATGCAACAGTTGCAAGTATTGGGAAGCTAAGAAAGAAGAAGACCCACTGGCATATGAAATTTGGATTGAAGACCACGAAGAGGAATGCCGTGCTAACCATCAAGGAAGCTCTGGGAAGATGGAGGTGGATGCGATAAAGGAAATGTTCGCCATATCAGTCCAAAAGCATGGCGTAAAACACTGCAAGTATATCGGCGATGGCGACTCAAAAACATTCAAAGCTATTATAGACGACGATCCGTACGATGGCGACCCAATCGTCGAAAAAAAAGAATGGGCACCAGAATCCGCAAGGCCAAGAAAGAGAACAGAGGCATTGGCGGCAAGGGTGCAGGCAAACTCACAGATAAAGTCATCTCTGAACTAACAACATGTTATGGCCTCGTTATTCGTCGTCATCCAGAGTCGGTTGCTGACATGAAGAAGGCTGTTTGGGCAACGTTTTTGCACAAAATCTCGACTGATGAAGCTCCACAGCACCAAAACTGTCCGACCGGTGCGTCGAGCTGGTGCGCCTGGCAAAAAGCGGTAGCAGAAGGGACAATCGACAGCTTCAAGCATACGTATGCACCACTAAATCAGAAAGTCCAGGAAGCAATCAAACCTATTTACGAAGCACTGCCAGCCGATGATTTGTTGAACAGATGCCTTGGCTCCGAAACTCAAAACAGCAACGAATCTTTCAACGCAGTGCTGTGGTCATTCGCACCGAAGCATATGCACACCGGCGCACGCACTATTGAGATTGCCAATTATATTGCAACTGTCATATTTAACGAAGGTTTTTTGCCAATACTTCAAATAATGAACCTAATGGGCATCCCGATTGGCAACGTCACATTTGATTTCGCCACGTCTCGGAACAAAGAACGTTTGAAAAGGTCCGAAGCCAGAGCTCTGGACGCATCAAAAGAAGGTAGAATTGCCCAAAGAGCCACTGAGTCCTCATTTTTTGAAGAAGAGGGAGGAGTTCTTTATGGGGCTGCTGGCACTGCAGATTTCACAAAAATAAAAATGCTTTATTGCCTAAAATTTTCTTTAAGTTTTTTAAAAATCACGTTTTTGAACTTCGAAGTCACTTTTCTCCGGTTCTACTGAACTGATTTTGATGAAACCAAGTGCAATCGACGCAGAATTGCCGAGTTTCTAAAACTGCAACAATTTTAAGAAATTCTCAAATTTTTCATTTCAATTTTTTGTTGCAAAAAAAATAACTTCAAACTTAAACTTAAACGTTTATCTCGAAACCACGTTTTTCGAGCTTGCGGCACAGATTGCACCCGTAGTTCTGAACCGATTTTGATGAAACAAAGTGCAATCGACGCAGAGTTGTCACCATTCTGGTCCCTATCTCAATCACAATTTTAAACAATTTTTTACTATTTTTTTTTACACTTAACTACAAAAAAGACCCAAAATCGGTTTCTCATTTTTCAATGACCGCCCTTTTGTTAAAAATAATCGCAAAATTATGATTGAGGTAGGGACAAGAATTACATCTGTACCGAATCGAACGCCCGTTACTTTTTCCATTTCAAATGATCAGAAGTTGAGCTATCTGGGATAGCCCAACTTTGAATGCCGACAACTTTTTGAACAGCCCTCGTGCAAAGAAAAAAAATTTAATTTAATTTAATATGTTCTTAATACAATAAAACAAAACAAAATTTAAATAACTCTTTGCGTTTTCAAATGAGAAGTATATCTCATCCAGGAATACTCCCTTAATAACATTTTATTATTCTATGCTTAGGAGACCATATCCCAGGAGCCTTTGACGTCTGAAGACAGTCGACCAAGCACTTCGAAAAAAACAGAAATGTGGCAAAGACTTGACAGCCTCTTAGAAAAGCAGGCGAACATACTGAACAGCCACGAGAAAACAGTGCCTGAGTCACCATTTAAAGAGGCACTGTCAAGTATTGATTGGATGCTTAAGCAGCTGCCGAAGAGAGTAGCTGATGCCGCATGCATCGAATTTTCGCCATCTTTATTGGCAAAAATTGCCCAACAATATAAATAAATACGTGGTAAAGTTATTTAATATTAAAACATAAAAATATTATATATAAATATAAATATATTTAATGTGTTTTGTGTATTTCATTTTAAATTTTTTTTAAGCACTGAAGAAACGCTGCTCTATTTTGCCAAGGTACAGACCCAGTTGCATAATTGACATATTCTGTTAGCATTCTTTGAATATATTTTCCGTAATCGGAAGATCTGTCATGATAGGCCGACAAGTCACTTTGCATCAAGGAACCTTATCGATGCTCTCTAGCTTCCCATTCTCCGTCCACCCAATTTCCATTGCTATCTTCATATCCTGAGAACGATGTGGGGCAATAATTTCGCTGATTTTTATTAAGCAAGAAATTGTGTAGCAAACAGCACGCTGAAACAATTTTTTGTGCTCGAGCAGGACTACAAAATAATGTCTTTTTTAGACAAAGCCATTTCGCACTTAAGATACCGAAGACATTTTGAATACATCGCCTTGCACGACTTAGTTTATAATTAAAAATCAATTGTTCAGGTAAAATGGGTTTGGAATTGAATGGTTTCAATATGCCCTTGCTTAAAGGGAAAGCGTTGTCCGCAACGATGAAATGAAGTTTTTTCCATCCACATAAGCTTACTTACTTACTTAGGTGGCCGTAACAACCCGTGTCCGGATTTCGACCGACCTCATCAGCTCCCGCCAGGCGCCTCTGCTTTGCGCGCGCCTTCTCCAATCGGATACACCAAGTGCGGTTAGGGCTTCCTCAGCCTGGTCCATCCATCGGACGCATGGTCTCCCTCGTCGTCGTTGACCAGCGACCCTAGCCTCGACCACCTTTTACGCTGGAGCTTCGTCGTCCATACGATGGACATGACCCAGCCAGCGTAGTCGCTGCACAGTTATACGCCGAACTATGTCCATGCCTTCGTAGAGCTCATAGAGCTCGTGGTTCATTCGGATGCGATAGTCATCGCCGACTCGAACAGGACCGAAGATTTTGCGAAGAACTTTTCTCTCGAACACCCCCAGAGCGGCTGCGTCAGTTTGTGAAACTACCCATGCCTCAGCGCCATAAAGCAGCAGAGGTAGAACGAGCGTCTTGTAGAGTGTTAGTTTTGTCGATCGAGAGAGGGCTCTGGAACTTAGTTGCTTACTGAGCCCGTAGTAGCACCTATTAGCAATTATTGTTCTTCGCTTTATCTCCAGGCTGATTTCGTTGTTAGTATTAAGGGCGGTGCCAAGGTATACAAACTCCTTGACTACTTCAAAGTTATAGCTGCCGGATGAAACGTGGGAGTCTAAACGCCGCGCTCCCTTGTTTGTAGACAGCATATACTTTGTTTTACCCTCATTTATCGTCAAACCCACTTTGGCTGATTCCTTTTCGATAGCGGCGAAAGCAGCGGTAACATCTCTCTTGGTTCTGCCAACAATATCAATATCATCAGCGTACGCAAGGAGCTGGACACCTTTATAGAAAATGGTGCCATTACGATGCACACCGGCCTTTCGTACGATCCCCTCCATGATGATGTTGAAGAGATCGCAAAACAGTGGATCGCCTTGCCTGAAACCTCTTTCGGTATTGAAGGTTTCGGAGAGGTCATTTCCTACCTTGACGGAGCTGCGTGTGTTGCTCAAAGTCATTCTGCAAAGTCTAATCAACTTTGCAGGTATACCGAACTCAGACATTGTTGCGTATAGGCAATCCCTTCTCGGGTTATCGAACGCAGCTTTAAAATCGACAAAGAGATGGTGTGTGTCAATTTGATTTTCGTGGGTTTTCTCCAGGATTTGTCGTAGCGTGAAAATCTGGTCTATGGTGGACTTACCAGGTCGAAAGCCACACTGATAAGGTCCAATCAGTGTTTTTGTAATCGGCTTTAATCTTTCACACAGTACGCTTGAGAGAACCTTATATGCGATGGAAATAAGACTGATACCTCTATAACTAGCGCAGATTGTAGGGTCTCCTTTCTTTAGTATAGGGCACAGTACATTGAGGTTCCAATCGTCGGGCATGCTGTCTGCTAGCCATATTTTGCTGATCAGCTGATGCATGCGCCTTATCAATTCATCGCCGCCGGTTTGAAACAATTCAGCTGACAGGCCGTCAGCACCCGCTGCTTTATTGTTTTTGAGTCGTTGGATAGCAACTCGAACCTCTTCATGGCTAGGTGGTGATACTTCCACTCCGTCATCGTCGATGGGTGGCACTGAACTGCGCTCTCGATGGGCGGCATTGGTGGAATCGTCGCCAGTAAGTAAATCGGAGAAGTGCTGTCTCCACAATCTCCGCACACACTGCGTATCCGTATTCAGATCTCCATTTTTGTCTCTGCAAGTGGATGCTCCGGGCTTGAAACCTTGGGTTAGACGCTTATCCTGTTGATAGAATTTTCATGCATCCTTCTTGCCCTGGTAAACCTCTAGTTCCTCACGCTCACGCTTTTCCTGCTCTTTTTTCCTGCGTCTGAAAAGGCGCCTCTCTTCCTTTCTCTTTTCGCGGTAGTTTTCTCGCACGGCTCGCGTTGCAGCTGACTGCAGCGTTTTTCTGTATGCGGCGTTTTTTACTGCTGTCGCGATGCCACACTCCTGATCGTACCATTGGTTCCGAGGTTGCGGGTGACGGAAACCAATGACTTCTTCAGCGGCAGCGCGCATGGAGTGAGATATATGCGCCCAAAGTCCGCCGGCGTCGTCAGGTCCAGAGGTTGGTTGGTTGAGCTTAACCGAGAGTTGAGCGGAGTAGGCTTCGGCAGTCCGTTGTAATTGCAGCTTAGAGACATCTAGCTTTCGTTGCATTCCTGTGCGTATGTTCTTCGCATTGCATAATCGCATGCGGATCTTGGCTGCAACAAGATAATGGTCGGAGTCAATGTTGACCCCCCGAAATGTACGCACATCTAGAACACTAGAGGCATGCCTTCCGTCGATTACATGATCAATTTGGTTTCGCGTTTTTAGATCCGGGGACAGCCAGGTGGCCTTGTGGATGTCGAGGTGCTTAAATCTGGTGCTACTAACTACCATGTTTCGTGCCGCGGCGAAGTCGATCAGTCTTAGACCGTTGTTCGTGGAGGTCTCGTGAAGACTGAACTGACCGACAGTGGGGCCAAAGACGCCTTCCGTTCCGACTTTCGCATTAAAATCGCCGAGGACTATTTTCACGTCATGGACCGCTAGGTGGTCATATACGTCCTCAAGACTAGCGTAGAAAGCGTCCTTGACTGCTTAGTCCTTTTCCTCCGTCGGGGCGTGCGCGCAAATAAGGCTAATGTAGAAAAATTTTGCCTTGATGCGGATCGTGGCCAATCTTTCGTTCACAGGTGTGAACCGGGAAGCAAGGTGGCCTAGTTTCCGGCTAACGACGAATCCACATCCGAATTCGCGCTTCTCCGCATGGCAGCTGTAGAAGATATCGCAGTGTGCTTGTTTAGAGCAGCCTTGCCCTTTCCATCGCATTTCCTGGATGGCGGTGATGTCAGATTTTATTGTTTTGAGGGCTTCCGCCAGTTGGATAATGGCACCTTCCCTATAAAGGGTTCGGACATTCCAGGTGCATATTCGTAAATCATTGTCCGTTTTTCGTTTGCGGTGGTCGTCAACGTAATTGGGGTTCTTATCCGAGGCTGGTTTAGTTTTATTTGGGCAGTAGTAATGTGGCGGGCCCCAAACCCTGCGCACAATACACGCTACTGTTAATAAAAGCAATATTTCCCGTCTTGGGAATAGTAGGAGAGGGTTAATATGTACGACCCATCTCCAGTACTATTTCAAGTGTAACATTTCTCCCCTTAGGATCTATCCCTTCCGACCCCTCCTTGTAGGGTGGGGGCTCCCATACAATGTTATTTCATTAACAGTAGGATACTTTATATGGGAGCCCTCCTAAGGAGGGGTCGGAGGGGATAGGTCCTAAGGTTCCCAAGAGGGGAAATATTAATATCATTAACAGTAGAGTGCATTGTATGGGAGCCTCCCTGAGGAGGGTTCGGAGGGGATAGGTACTTACTTACTTAGTTGGTCGTAACAACCCGTGTCCGGGTTTCAACCGACCTCATCAGCTCTCGCCAGGCGCCACTGCTTTGCGCGCCTTCTCCAATCGGATACACCAAGTGCGGTTAGGGCTTCCTCAGCTTGGTCCATCCATCGGAGGCATGGTCTCCCTCGTCGTCGTTGACCAGCGACCCTCGCCTCGAGCACCTTTTTCGCTGGAGCTTCGTCGTTCATACGATGGACATGACCCAGCCAGCGTAGTCGCTGCACAGTTATACGCCGGACTACGTCAATGTCATCGTAGAGCTCATACAGCTCATGGTGCATTCGGATGCGATAGTCATCGCCAACTCGAACAGGACCGAAGATTTTGCGAAGAACTTTTCTCTCGAACACCCCCAGAGCGGCTGCGTCAGTTTGCGAAACTACCCATGCCTCAGCGCCATAAAGCAGCACAGGTAGAACGAGCGTCTTGTAGAGTGTTAGTTTTGTCGATCGAGAGAGGGCTCTGGAACTTAGTTGCTTACTGAGCCCGTAGTAGCACCTATTAGCAATTATTGTTCTTCGCTTTATCTCCAGGCTGATTTCGTTTTTGGTATAAATGGCGGTGCCAAGGTAAACGAACTCCTTGACTACTTCAAAGTTATAGCTGCCGGATGAAACATGGGAGTCTAAACGCCGAGCTCCCTTGTTTGTAGACAGCATATATTTTGTTTTGCCCTCATTTATCGTCAAACCCACTTTGGCTGATTCCTTTTCGATAGCGGCGAAAGCAGCGGTAACATCTCTCTTGGTTCTGCCGACAATATCAATATCATCAGCGTACGCAAGGAGCTGGACGCCTTTGTAGAAAATGGTGCCATTACGATGCACACCGGCCTTTCGTACGATCCCCTCCATGATGATGTTAAAGAGATCGCAAGACAGTGGATCGCCTTGCCTGAAACCTCTTTCGGTATTGAAGGTTTCGGAGAGGTCATTTCCTACCTTGACGGAGCTGCGTGTGTTGCTCAACGTCATTCTGCAAAGTCTGATCAACTTTGCAAGTATACCGAACTCAGACATTGTTGCGTATAGGCAATCCCTTCTCAGGCTATCGAACGCAGCTTTAAAATCGACAAAGAGATGGTGTGTGTCAATTTGATGTTCGTGGGTTTTCTCCAGGATTTGTCGTAGCGTGAAAATCTGGTCTATGGTGGACTTACCAGGTCGAAAGCCACACTGATAAGGTCCAATCAGTGTTTTTGTAATCGGCTTTAATCTTTCACACAGTACGCTTGAGAGAACCTTATATGCGATGGAAATAAGACTGATACCTCTATAACTTGCGCAGATTGTTGGGTTTCCTTTCTTAAGTATAGGGCACAGTACACTGAGGTTCCAATCGTCGGGCATGCTTTCTTTTAGCCATATTTTGCTGATGAGCTGATGCATGCGCCTTATCAATTCATCGCCGCGGTTTTAAACAATTCAGCTGACAGGCCGTCAGCACCCGCTGCTTTGTTGTTTTTGAGTCGTTGGATAGCAACTCGAACCTCATCATGGCTAGGTGGTGGTACTTCCAGTCCGTCATTGTTGATTGAGACACTCCTGATCATACCATTGGTTCCGAGGTTGCGGGCGCAGGAAACCAATGACTTCTTCAGCGGCAGCGCGCATGGAGTGGGATATATGCGCCCAAAGTCCGCCGGCGTCGTCGGGTCCAGAGGTTGGTTGGTTGAGCTTAACCGAGAGTTGAGCGGAGTAGGCTTCGGCAGTCCGTTGTAATTGCAGCTTAGCGACATCTATCTTTCGTTGCATTCCTGTGTGTATGTTCTTCGCTTTGCATAATCGCATGCGGATCTTGGCTGCAACAAGATAATGGTCGGAGTCAATGTTGACCCCCCGAAATGTACGCACATCTAGAACACTAGAGGCATGCCTTCCGTCGATTACAACATGATCAATTTGGTTTCGCGTTTTTTGATCCGGGGACAGCCAGGTGGCCTTGTGGATGTCGAGGTGCTTAAATCTGGTGCTACTAACTACCATGTTTCGCGCCGCGGCGAAGTCAATCAGTCTTAGACCGTTGTTCGTGGAGGTCTCATGAAGACTGAACTGACCGACAGTGGAGCCAAAGATGCCTTCCCTTCAGACTTTCGCATTAAAATCGCCGAGGACTATTTTCACGTCATGGACCGGAAGGTGGTCGTCTTTGACGGCTTCGTCCTCTTCCTACGTCGGGGCGTGCGCGCAAATAAGGCTGATGGAGAAAAATTTTGCCTTGATGCGGATCGTGGCCAATCTTTCGTTGACAGGTGTGAACCGGGAAACAAGGTGGCGTAGTTTCCGGCTAACAACGAATCCACATCCAAATTTGCGCCTCTCCGCATGGCAGCTGTAGTAGATATCACAGTGTGCTTGTTTAGAGCAGCCTTGCCCTTTCCATCGCATTTCCTGGATGGCGGTGATGTCAGCCTTTATCGTTTTGAGGGCTTCCGCCAGTTGGATACTGGCACCTTCCCTATAAAGGGTTCGGACATTCCAGGTGAATATCCGTAAATCATTGTCCGTTTTTCGTTTGCGGTGGTCGTCAACGTAATTGGGGTTCTTATCCGAGGCTGGTTTAGTTTTCATTGGGCAGTAGTAATGTGGCGGGACCCAAACCCTGCGCACATTCCATGTTTAAGGTCTATGGAGTGACCCGCCGCTCAAATTAGCCGTCAAACTGACGGATGCCAGTTTGCCGTTGCCCAGGGAACACCACGTGGAGGTTTGAGTCGACTTGAGACGATTTCGACATGGATAATGCTGGCCTCGCCAGGTTGAGGCGGTCAGACACGTTGCCATGTGAAGGTTCGCCCCCTGTTCCCTTCGCCCGGAGGGGATAAGTCCCAAAGGAAAAAATGTTACACTTGAAAAAGTACTGGAGGTCGGTCGTGCAAATTAACCCTCTCCTATCCTCCCCAAAGAGGTAAATATCGATTTCATTTACTGTAGGGGGTTAGGGTTCATTGTATGGAAGCCCCCTGAGGAGGGGTCAAAGACGATAGGTTCTAAGGAAAACATTTTACTCTTGGAAAAATAATGGGTGTTGGTAATACATTTTAACCCTCTAATGCTCTTCCCAAAAGGGGAAATATTGATTTCATTAATTGTAGAGGTCTAGGGTTTACCCTGAACCCGCCTCCAGGGAGAACCTTACGTGACCTGAAAAAATAAATTCTTTTTCGGTTACAGCGACTTCTAAACATAAAAAAGTCATGAAACCCCACGGGGTTTTTTTTTTTTTGAAAATTGTTGTAGTGTTATCAGTACAAGGCTAAAATAAATATTTTGTACCAAAATGTTTGAAATTCTAGATATAAAAGAAGATTGATTTTTTGTTGAATTTAATTTTAGAATATGGGTCTGTAAAAAGGAAGCCTGAATTATAATTAAATTTCGGCCTTGAAATCTGAACTGAATGACGGAGGCATGATTATGTTTAGAAATTCAGTCTTGAATTCCAGTTTGACGATTAGAGGCCTAAGCGAGTTTTCTGCTGGATGGGACTAGTCAAATCATCAAATAAAAATAAGTTAGCCTCTTAATAACCAACTGACCCCGAAAGTAAAAAAAATCGCGATCTAGTTCTGTATTGCCATGTTATAATAATACTGTAGAAATGATGAAAGGTGAAGGTAAAAGAATAAAGAATCACGAAATTTCGGTTTGATATCTTAAAAACTGAGACAGCTCAAAGCAACTATAATTTTGTTGAAATTTTTTTGTAGTTTCATGTTTGATTATTTAAAGGATATTGAAATTAGTTTTAAATCAACTTGGTCAACCATTTTATGTGTAAAATTTACCTGTGAATCGATAGCTATCATTAGAATTTGCGAAAACTTAACTTTTCAGTTTTCAGCGCTATGCAATAAAAAATTTTTTTTTGCATTTTTTTTCACCGCATCCAACGAAGTAGACGCAAATAATATAGTACAACGTGAATAAATAAAGGTTAAGTAAGTCTTATGTAGACAATTAAAAACAAAATAATTTACAATCGGATAAGTTTTGGGTAAAAAAATCCAGTTTGAACCAGTAAAAAATTGTAATTATTGGTAATAATTCATAAACTTTTTTTTATTATTTATTAACTCTTAATATTGTTTTTTTGTTGCTGGAAGGTAGGGGTAAATTTTTTGTTGCAAGGAAATGGTTGACCAAGCTGATTTAAAGTAGGCATGAAGGTTAAAAAAAAATTTTCGCTTTTTTTCATAAATGTATTCAAAATATCTTAAAAAGACACTTCCTGAAAGGGTTTTTTTAAAATTCGAATAATTTTTTGAGATACAGCGGTATATACAAAATACTTTAAACGCATTTTTCTCAAAACGATTTTTTTTTAAACTGTGCGACAAGTTTTCTCGGAAACCATAAGTCCGATCGAGACGTGGAAGGCGGCATTTTAGAAGTAATCATTTCAGACAGGTACTTTTCTACGGAAATTTGGCTAACTTTACTTCCAGCCGATGGAGGGAGGCAAAATCCCCAAAAACGATGAATTTTGTCAATTTTCAATATTTTCGAAAATCCCTAGAACCTTAAAAAATGCCGCCTTCTGCGTCTCGATCCGGTGTCTGGTTTCCGAGAAAACTTGTCACCCGTTTGCCTCCTCATTTTTGAGTAGTCATCTTGCGAGCACTATAAAAAGGGGTAAGGATGACATTAAAGAAACAAACATGTACGGAAAAATGTGAAGAATTACGTAAACTTTCACATAAAAAAGAATTTAAATTGATAATTTGAAAAATGTTAAAATTAGAGCAGTTTTAAAAAATGTCTTTTTTTTTGGAATCGAACCTTCATGCCTACCTGAAAACCAATTTTAATATTCTTTATATAAATAAACTCTATAGACTCTAAAAAAACATAACATAAAATAGCGGTTTTTGCTTTGAGCTGTCTTAGTTTCTGAGATATTAAACTGAAATTTCGTGACGTTGTTGACCAATTCAAAAGAATTAAACACTGAACTAAATCAAATGTTTTAACGTTTTTTTAAACGCTAATTTTTAACGTTTAATGTTTGTTTTTAAAAAAGTTTTTGTGTTTATATAATGTCATAAAGTCAGTTTATTTTAATTTCCAATTGTTTAAATGTTTGTTAAAACCAAAAATTATGGTGTTTTCTAAGAATTAATTAAAAAATTCCCCTGAAGATGTCAACAAAAAATTGACGAAAAGTTGGGAGATAAAATTAAATTTTTGTTTTAAATAAAAATTAAAAAAAAAAAATCAAATGTTGAAAACTTTCTTGAGAAAATAAAGAATTTTTTGCAATACATATACATGTGGATTCGTGCTTTGAGATATTTGGTAATGGTTTTCATTGCTCTGGGGGAGAACTGCGGGTCCAGACCCGCCACTGGCTATAGGAAAAACTTCTGTGTAAAGGCCTCTTTCCAGCTCTCAAGTAAAGCCTTTTCCTCATACAAAAAAGCTTAAAAGTAATCAAAAAATCATTTTCTTGTGTCAAAATTACTTCAAAGTAAATTCAGCTCGCAAGAAAAATTTTTTATTTATACTACTTTTTTTCATTGAAAAGTGACAACGGCGACACTGTGAACGTCAAGATATATATGAAGGTTTTATTTTTACTGCAAGTAAAATTTAGACAACACATAGAGGTTAGTAATTTTTTTTAGTTTTATTGATGAATTGATTTAAGATTGAAAATAAATATCGTAAATTTCAGAATGAACAATACGCAAGGAGAAGAGGTATCTCAGGTTGGTGGCACTTTGTTCCAATATCTTTTGTCCCAAAAAAAGCGACCAGGAAGAAGCGATCTGCCAACTTTTTCGAGGAGGAAAAGCACCAGTTAGCAAGGGAGGTGAAGGGGTTGACAGCCATCTGGGTTATTACAAGCACCCAGCACAGCAACAAAAATGCTGTCGACCAGGCATGGCGATCCGTAAATGGTATTTTAGGCAAATCAGGTAAATTCACCTAACTTCACTGAAAGACCGCTTTTACCAATAATTATAGAACGCAAAAGTGGCAAAAAAAAAAAAAACAAAAGTGGTAGCGTAGGTGGCCAATCACTAGATGAGCCAGCGTTTGATGACGGTGTCGACTGGGAGTTTGGCGAAGTCTTAGAGTTTTTACCAAGCTTACTTACTTACTTAGGTGGCCGTGACAACCCGTGTCCGGATTTCGACCGACCTCATCAGCTCTCGCCAGGCGCCTCTGCTTTGCGCGCGCCTTCTCCAATCGGATACACCAAGTGCGGTTAGGGCTTCCTCAGCCTGGTCCATCCATCGGAGGCATGGTCTCCCTCGTCGTCGTTTTTACCAAGCACCTCCAAAAAAAGAAAGTAAGTAGAATTTATCCAAGTGTACAAGTTTGAAAAAAAATTGTTATATTTCAGGACTTTTACGACTCCTGTCTCGGACAATGATGATGCAGCATCAACAGGAAGTAATCGCTGCACTTACAATTATGTAAGTATGGTTGAACATTAGGGAATCATGTACTTTTAGCAAAAATTCATTTTTTTTAATGAGTCAATGTTGACCCCCTGAAATGTACGCACATCTAGAACACTAGAGGCATGTCTTCCGTCGATTACAACATGATCAATTTGGTTTCGCGTTTTTTGATCCGGGGACAGCCAGGTGGCCTTGTGGATGTCGAGGTGCTTAAATCTGGTGCTACTAACTACCATGTTTCGTGCCGCGGCGAAGTCGATCAGTCTTAGACCGTTATTCGTGGAGGTCTCGTGAAGACTGAACTGACCGACAGTGGGGCCAAAGATGCCATCCCTTCCGACTATCGCATTAAAATCGCCGAGGACTATTTTCACGTCATGGACCGGAAGGTGGTCATATACGTCAAGACTAGCGTAGAAAGCGTCCTTGACGGCTTCGTCCTTTTCCTCCGTCGGGGCGTGCGCGCAAATAAGGCTAATGTAGAAAAATTTTGCCTTGATGCGGATCGTGGCCTTGCCCTTTCCATCGCATTTCCTGGATGGCGATGATGTCAGATTTTATTGTTTTGAGGGCTTCCGCCAGTTGGATAATGGCACCTTCCCTATAAAGGGTATGGACATTCCAGGTACATATCCGTAAATCATTGTCCGTTTTTCGTTTGCGGTGGTCGTCAACGTAATTGGGGTTCTTATCCGAGGCTGGTTTAGTTTTCATTGGGCAGTAGTAATGTGGCGGGACCCAAACCCTGCGCACATTCCATGTTTAAGGTCTATGGATCGACCCGCCGCTCAAATTAGCCGTCAAACTGACGGATGTAAGTTTGCCGTTGCCCAGGGAACACCACTTGGAGGTCTGAGTCGACTTGAGACGATTTCGACATGGATAATGCTGGCCTCACCAGGTTGAGGCGGTCAGACACGTTGCCATGTGAAGGTTCGCCCCCTGTTCCCCACACATAAGCATCCACATAAGCATCTGGAGAAAAAGGGCAGGTATCATTTACCACACTGATTCCAAATTTTGAGTTTTTGAATATATTACAATCACCCTCGCTCCCATACGCGCCAATGTCCAAGTATGAAAATTTCTAGTAGGCATAACAAGGGGCTAGCACTACTACGGAATGAAATCCCTGAAATAAAGATGTATATGATTAAGTTCAGTTGTAAGGACTAAAATTTTGCTCTTATCAAACTTCGTAGTTATAAAATATGCTACCATTATTTGCAGGAGCTGTAATGTTCACATGCTTTCCATGTACCGACACGGTTTGGAAAATTCCACTTCCGAAAGCATTTTTTCATTCCACCGAGGTACTTCATTTTGTAGAGTTGGCTTCACAAACGTAATCAATAATTCGATCAAAAATGTTGTTTGTTTATTCGGTAGCAGGAAGCAAGATGACGCTGTAAGTCGCCAGATGCTAAATATCTAAAAATGGTATTTATATGTATATACGTGCAAATAGAAAGCTATTACATTTTTTACTTTAAGACAAATTCGAGTTTTGCCTTAGGTGGAATAAAATCATTTGGTGTTCCGTTTCGGAAGCAAGTGTGGCAGCAATAAAAAAAAATAGAACAGAAATGGTGCACTTTGAAAATTTGTGAAATTGGTAACAAACCTTCCCTTTTGATTGCGCTCTTTATGGTATGGGCTCACCCAATATCTGGAACTTCGGCGAATCTTTCGTTTCTTCTCTTCCTCCTCCCCCTCCTCCAACAGCTCCATGGCTGTCAGAAAAATTCCACAGTTCATTATTGAAACTAGACCAGCCCTAGAATTAAGTAGCACGTCAGGAATTTACACTTACCTTTGCAATTCATTCATTTTACATTCTGACAGTTTCTAACAATTGGATACCGTCAAAATTACTTGCATACTACTATTTTGCACTCAAGAAATAAAAGTTACATTTTCTTGAGTAATTACTTGAGAGCTGTATAGAGACCTCATAGGAGGAAATAACTTTGATAAAACACGATAACTACGATAAAAAACAAAGGTAATACAAGACTGTAAATGCGAGATGCCTGCAGTCAATAAAAATAAATTAAGTTTTAAAATAAATCAAATGCTACACGCAAATTTCAAACAAATAGCGAAATTTTGCTAAATGCAGGTTTGGTTTTTTTTTTCAAATTGTAATGAAAAATACTTACTATTATAAGAGAAACCTCATTATTTACACTCGCTTTCCTTGGTGTTGTCAAAGATCTTCCTTTTTTGAAATATCTCCCATCTTGTATAAGGTAACCCGTATCTACTGCTTTTTTTATTGAATTTTTTAAAATTGCTTTTAAATCAGTGTCTTTCCCAAGTTCAATATAATTAAATTTTTGAACGTAATTTTGAATTGTTTTCAAAGTTGAACCCTCACATTCACCCAAGTCATTTACAGCTTTTGCCACTATTTTGGTTAAATTTGTATTTTTATCAACCTTTATTCTTCGTTTTGCTACAGGAGCTTTGTAGGAATGAAGTCCTTTGTTGTAAACTTTTATTACAGCTCCAGCATCAACTACAGTTTCCAATTTTTCAGCCACAATATCTTCGTGAAATTTATGATGACTACCAATAGCCTGGCATATTCTTTGAACACTTGGGCGTTGTTTTTGAGTTCGAATTTTAGAAATAGCATCTAATATCCATTGCTTCCAAGTTTCAAGGCTTATTTCGTTAGCGGACTGCATGGTTATTTCTAAAATAAATAAAATTTTTATTTTATTAGGTAAAAGATGTTTTTGTTGAAAAAATAATTTCTCAGTGAACATTTTTAAGTCGCAATACATTACTTTTTTAAACTAAAATTTTTTTGGCTTTAGGTATAAGTCCAAAGAAAAGAAACGAAAGTGAACTTAAACCGTGATAATAATGTATCTGTATAAAATTACGCTCGAATTTTTGTTATTGTTCAGAAAACAAAATGAGAAAAGGTTTTACTTTAAGGGGGAGGGGGGAAAGAGGGCATAAGTTTAAATTCGGCGAGAAAATTACCCGTTTTTACAAATTTTTTGACGCGCTACTGTTAGTGGAAGTAACTTGAATTGATGAAGGTATAAACATTTGAAGAATATCTAGTAAAAATTACATTGAAAAATGTCAAGAAATAACAAAATAGAGGCCGTTTTCAGAAAGCGCTTCAAAAAAAAACAGCGGATCAACTGAAATGAAAAAATTAAGATGTTTTGAGAAGCTTATAAGATTCCCGAGGCAACGCTGTCGAGTTTTTTTTTATTTTTTTTATTTTTTATTTTTTTTTATTTTTTTTTATTTTTTTTAGTTTTTTTTATTTTTTTTTTATTTTTTTTATTTTTTTTTATTTTTTTTTAGTAGCACTTGAGTCAAAAATCCGATTTTTGACCAAAAATCAACATAATTCCTACTGTAAAACTGAAAAATAAGTAAAGACAAAATAAAAACAGACAGTGTTGCCTCATGAATTTAGTTATGAATGAGTGTACCATTTTTCAAAACAATCGCTACAGCCGTTCACCGACTTTGAAAACACGACTTAGTCGTAAAAAAGTTACACAAAAAAATTTCTTAATTTTTTTAATCACATATGTGGCTACAGAAATTTTTTTATAAAAAACTTAAAATATTATTGCGGGCGTGATAAAATAAAAACTACTTGACCGATCGTACTGAAATTTTAATATGTTGTTTTACATTTTTTTATTTATTTATTTATTTAAACATAGTGTTTACATATAAGACTAGTCTTATATACATTTGTTAATGCCTGGAATGAACTACGGACAGAAAGATTGGTAATATAGTTTTTGAGTTTTTATCCGATTTTGGCCCCCAAAAATTGGCCGTTTTCGAAAAAACGCCGCCATTTCGTTAATTTTCGACCAACATTTTTTTCTAGTTCATTCCACGGCGGTTTTGATGCTGATTAAGGCCCCGTTTTTTGTTTTTTTTCCAGATGTTTCAGTGAGCCGAAATCACGCCCGCAGTGATTTTTTGATGTTTTTTTTTTTAAATTCCAGTAGACATATATGTGATTGAAAAATTCAGAAAACAATTTTTGTGAAGTGTTGTTACCTCAAAATAAATATGTAACTTCTCAAATTGATATCTTATTTTTTATTAAATTTATACGCATTTTTGAGGGTGTCATGTCCTCTTAACTAAAAATAAAATAACTATGACAACGGCAGTAATTATAGTTGCAAATTATCAAAATATTATTTGATTTATGAATCAATAGTTTTTGGCGTTAATAAAATAATATAAACGCAATGGAAACATTACAAATGCCAATTTTGAAGTACCACCTTGAAAAGTTAATTTAAAAAAAGTTTCGATATCTTAAAAAATAAACAAAAATAGTTACTAAGACTGCTTATAATTTTTCTTTTTAAGATAGTTATGTAAAGTTAAACAGCATCAAAACAATTATTGCTTCCAAGAAAAGACTGACTCAAAAGATTTGTCCAATATAGAGATGTTATAAGCAGTGGAGTAGCGTGGGTTATAGCCGCCCGGGGCGGAGGCCAATTTCGACGCCCCCTGATTAAGATCTTCAAATTCAAGACTCTGAAATATTCAGTAATCCTAAAAAAATGTTCGGCAAAAACAATCATCACTATTGTGTATTGTATAAATTACAAATTGAAATAGTCATGTATGGGTTTAAATTAGGATGCCTAAACAAAAAAAATGCCAACATTGCCACCGACTAAAAGTGAACCTTGATCTATTTTATGACCACTCCCAAAATAATTTGGCTGTCAAGAAAACCGTCAGTGAGGTAAACCATTTTTAAATAACTCCCAAAAATCAATTTTTTCGTAAAAAATGTCGGATGTTTGGTTGTTAAAAAAAAACCAATGGTCAAATACAATACTAACAAAAAAGTTCTTCTAAACTGCATCAAACAATTTCAAATCTTTACCGTTTTAATTTGGTTTCACTAAAATTCAAATAACTTCATTATTTTTATGCTATCCTCATTTTGAAGATATCGTTGGAAAGGTTTTGACTGTTTCTATTTATTACGGGATAGAGTTCATCAATATAATTACCATTGAAACTAAATTATTTATCATTTATCATTGCTAACATTATTTTTGCGCAGGTGGTTGTTACAAAATATAATGTTTTTTTTCAATATTTCAGATTATTTTTTATTTCGAAATTCCAGAGTTGCCAAAATACCATTTTGTTGTCTTAAGGGTAAAAAAAATAAAACTTAAAAACTTATCAAATTCAATCGAAGAAATCCAAATATAGTTTTTTATTATTCTTTTCTTACTTTAAGACAAGAAATTTTTATCTTGGCAATCCTCGAATTCCCAAATTGAAAAAATAATCTTTGTCGCAACTTGTTTTGCAGTGCAAATTTGAATGTATATTTTACCCTTAGACCAGGGACTGATAACTTGGCAAGCCTGGGATACCAAAATTTAAACAAAAAATATTAGCAATATTTTTTTAAAATTGATTCGTTCCTTTTCAAAAGTTGCCTTATCCCTCTATTTAAATTTTAAGATATTAGTGTTTTTTGTTTTAATTAGTATAGGTCGCGGAAGTTTTGATATTTATTGAAGATTAAACTACTAAGTTGCCTATTGTTTTTTAATGCTATTGTTTGTTAATAGATAAGACAAGTTATGTTACGTCACTACGGATAAGACAAGTTTTGAAACACGAAAATATAATTTAAAACCTTCAAAGTCTTAAGTCTCTCTACATTAAATTTTTAAAACATCTGAATTCTTAATTGAAATTAAAAATATTCGAACTGACAGTATGAGACGATAACACGGGTTTTGAAACGGAAGCTACTTTTTGCCGTTTTATAACTTCGACATAAGGCAAGTTTTTATATATCAGATTTGAAGGGCTCACGCTGTACCATTAACAACGATTTCTCACTATCAACTCAGTTCGTGTCTTAGAGTGGATAAGAAAAGTTTTGACATGGAACAACTCAATTATTGAAGTCATTTGAAATAAGGAGTAATTTTGTTTTTCGATTTTTTATGATTTTTTTTTTGTGTTCCATATGCCAGAAGAGAGCACTATAAGGATTTTTCCAAAAAAGTAAATTTTGAACATTTTTCACTTTCGCTTTAGAATTTTGGTTTTTGTACTTTTTTTGGACAAAATTCCTAAAGATTATGACTTAAGCAATGTTGGTATTTTTTTAGTTTGAATTTTTGGGAATTTTTATCTTAAAAATACTCTTTTTGTCTTACTTATGCTCACATTTAAAGTTTATTTAAGTATTCACAAATATCTTGAACCTTTTGGTGAGTGATAACAAAATCAAAAAAAAAAACTTCCACGTTTCCTCGTTTATTGTTCACTTGAAATTGTTCCTTTTTAATCGTTGTAATAGATAAAAATTCAAAAGGAATCTTGATCCAGAATCAGGAGTGAAACTTAATTGCCAATTTTATGCCAGGCGCAAGATGCGCCAGTTTTAAGCAAGTTTCGTTAAATGATATAGAAGAAAAATTTAACGTAGAGTAGAGAGAAGGAGAAAGAGCACATTGATAAAACCACCATTTGTCTATACAGCATTTGTACACACTGTAAAAAAAAAAACAAAAACAAAAAACATTACTATTCAAGGCATTCATAAAAGTATGTAGTCACTTCATGTAGTCAGTCATGTTAGGATATGTTGGCTAACTACACGCGGTCTACTTTTTTAACTCTTTTCATCAATTTATGCGTTATTGAATGTATAAACTGGTATTTTTTTATAATTGTATATATGATATTTACGAGTACCTAAAAACATTTTTATTTTTGTGATTTCCGCCCCCTGCAAGTGCCGCCCGGGGCGGACCTCCTCCCCATTTTTGCCCCACGCTACGCATCTGGTTATAAGGTGTAATAACACTTAAATATAATGCAACCAAAACTAAATTTATGGAAAACAGCCTTTTTCAATATTGAATGATTGTCATTGACTTGTTGGACAGTGTTCAATACTTGCATCTAGCAGAATACTTAATCCACATTTTTAAAGGGTTTGTTAAAAACGCACGGAAATTGGCATTAAGTAAACATATATTTCTAATTTCGATAGAGGCTTCAACCACGAAACTACACATTTAAAAGATAATTTCATACATTAGAACATTTTAGACATTAAGATTGTTCATTATGCTGAGAAAGCATAATGCACATTTGTGGAAGTTTCACTGCAAAAAAGATCCATAAAACACATCAAAGTTTAAAAAAGGAGATTAACAGCATTACAACTAAAAAAAAAAAAAAACAAAATGGCCATTTCAGCACTTGAAAGGAGTTTGACCGAGCTTCCTATGATTAATTGTGTTGTGTGTGTTGTGAAATGTTTTAACACAAATGATCGAGAAATGGACCTACATGTTTTATGCCGATTTCGAACGGCTTATGTTCTCAAGAAGCTTTTAATGGCAGTTTTTACTCTCTGAGGTTTGCCATTGTCTGCAGAGAGGTGACGGCCGAACAGAAAAATTAAGTCAATTGAAAAAACTTTCTGTGTCAGGTGGGAATCAAAAATGTAGGGATTTCAATATGAACCTTTTTAACCTCAACAAATCTTTTAAAGTTCGCGATTTTTGTCATCGACTGAATATTAGCTGCATACATACTTGCTACTAACCCACTATGATGTAAGAAGTAATACGACTTCCTTAATTGACTACTTTCTCTTAAACGACCCTAGTTCATCAAGTTTTTCTAGCCAAATGCTTTTTCCAGGTATATCGCATTATGCGTTTATTTTCTTGTCCTTAAACGTACCCTCCATTAAAAAAAAGAGTCATCAAATTTCGCAATTATAATAAAATCAACTACGGCACCTTACCCTCAGTTTTAGAAAATTGTTATCTTATTTATTTATTCGCCAAACAAGGCATTTACTTATTCTAGGTGTTTTTTTTTTTCCCTCTCCTTCTCCCTTTTTTTGGTGAAAAATCGTGTCATTCAAGGTGGGCGTAATCCGCCCACCTGATTGACATGATCTAATATTACACGTCAAAATAGGAGATAAAAAAGAGAAAGTAAAAATAAAAATATACTTATATCTTAACATTCTAAAAATATTTAATTAAAAAAGAGTGGGGTGGTGAGTTAAGGGGTAGTAGGGGTGAGAAATAGGAATTCAGAATGGTAACGCTTGAATTTCCCAAGTGAGTTTAAAAGAAAGACGGGGAAAAAGGTATTAGGATGGGAACAGATACTTTGAGAGGTTTCGTTTAAATGTGTGCTTGGACATGGGTGGCAAATAACACTCGCTAATATTATTGAATTCTCTACAGCATCTATTGATGGGCTCATTACCTGCGTATACGGTATGATGCTGATATTCAGTTAACAGCCGTGTATGCCTCGTTCGCCTTATTGGATCAGTAAATTTTATCTTGCTTGATATAAATTCGCTGTCAGTAATTCCACTAATAACATCGAAAGTGAAACATGAACTAAGTAATGTTCTTCTCGATGATAAGGGCATTAAATTAAGGACGCTAAGTCTTTGTTCATAGGGTGGCAGGTTACTATAAGCACGGGGATTGTAGGTGTCTCTCAATGCAAAAAGCAAGAATTGTTTTTGAATGGATTCTAGTCTTTCCTTGTGTGATTCAAACGCAGGGTTCCAAATAATGCATCCATATTCGAGGAGAGGGCGCACTAACGCACAGAATAATGACTTAGTGACCCATACATTTTTGAACTCTTTTGCACGTCGTTTTATGAACCCAAGTTGTTTGCTAGCCCTAGACAAGATTTTATCATAATGTAGATTGAAGCGCAACTTATTAACCAAGATCTACGATATGATTTACTCTAGATAATTCACTGTTGTTGGGGGAGTATATATTATTTGCTATTAAATTTTTACGAGAGAAGGTAATAATGTAGCATTTGCTAACATTCAGGAAGATATTATTTTGAATGCACCAATGTTCAAGAGATACGAGCTTCGACTGTAAGAAATTTATATCATGCTCCGATTTAATGACATGATACATTTTTAGGTCGTCCGCATACATCAGATGATGGATATCATTCAATATGTCAGATAAATCTGAGATGAAAATGTTGAAGAGAAGTGGACCAAGGTGGCTTCCTTGTGGTACTCCGGATGTAACGGAAATTTGTTTAGATAAGGTCCCTTGAAATTTAACGAGCTGTGATCTGCCTTGGAGATATGACTTTAGCCAGTTGAGAAGAGATCCTGTGATACCAAACTTTTCTAATTTAGAAGCCAAGATAGCATGATCCACACGATCAAAGGCTTTGCTAAAGTCCGTATAGACTGCATCGACTTGATGTCCTTTTTCCATTTTACTTAAAACATCAGATACCAATATCATTAAATTTGTGGTGGTTGATCTACCTTTACGGAAACCATGCTGCTGTTCATTAAGTAAAGGGTTTATAATGCTTGTAAGTTTATCACATATTATCTTTTCAAAAAGTTTTGGAATAGCCGATAATATAGCAATACCTCTATAATTTTCAACAGATCTTTTGTCACCATTTTTATAAATTGGGGTAAGATGACATGATTTCCAATAAGAGGGAAAAATACCTTGGTACAAAGATTTATTAAAAATTATGAGCAAAGGCATGATCAGTGGGTCCTTGCATTGAATTATTAAGCTTGGGGGTATGAGGTCAGGGCCAGGTCCCTTACCTGGGTCGAGGTCGTGGATTGCTTTGATTATCTCATCTCGTATAAGACAAATATGATTTATCGTGTGTAATGCATTTGGATAGTGAGGAGGATTGGAACTTCCAATTTGGAAGTTTGGTTTCCTGGAACACAAAAAACTTCTTTGAAATGATCTGCAAAAAGATTGCAAATCTCTTGCAGGTTTGAAGAGATAATGTTACCTTTAAACATCGACGTAGGATAACCGTTGGATTTACGCTTAACATTAACGTAGTCAAAGAATTTTTTCGGTTCTTGAACAATATTTTCTCCTATTAGGTTTATGTATAGTTGATATGCTTTTTTTGACTCAGTAGAGAATAATGTAGCCAGCTCATTGTATCTGATTTTTACTTCTTCGCTCACATTAATGCCTTTTATGACAAATTTGTAAAGTTTATTTCTTTGATTTCTTAGATGTCTAAGATTTTGGTCTAGCCAAGGTTCCGAAAGTTTATTTTTTTTCTTTATCTTTGGCACATGTCTATCAATAATTGTGAGCACACGCTCGTAGAAAAGTGAAACTGAACTATCTAAGTCCAATGCTGACAGATCGGTCCAGTCAAAGTAATTCAGACTGACCTTAATACTCTCGTAGTCAGCATTCAGAAAATCGTATACAATCGAGTTATTGAACGAGTGGTTAAATGTCATATTGGAGGGGGATAGCTCTGCAGTTAAGGCTGTATGGTGCACACTGTTAGAAAAAAAGTGTTCAGTCTCCAGAGTTGGACGAACGCGTATTTCGTCATAGGCATTAGTAAATACTAAATCTAGCCATTTGCCATTCTTATTTGGGGTTCTACTAACTTGTTGTAAGTCATTGCCATAAAAGGTACTAAGTAAGGTAAAATCAATCGGATTAGAGAGGTTAACCGGAAGTAGATAACTGTCATTTTCATCAATGACAAAGGAAATATTAGGGCGGTTAAAATCGCCAAAGATAATGACTTTATCTTCTTCATTTAAGGAAGCCGTTATTGACGAAATTGTTTCACACATTTGGTTATATATAGCTTCAATAGAACCAGGTGGAATGTAAATAACACCAATATAAATAAAAAGATTATTATCCGAACAAATTCTGATTATTTTGTGTTCATAGAGCTCGTGTGAAGTGGTTTCGACAATCTGACTTGATAGGGAGTTGTGAGTTGCGATAAGGACACCACCCCCACGGGAAAGACCTGTGTGAGAATAATTTCGATCATTTCTATATACTGTTCAGTTGCTGTCCAGAATTTCCTCGTTTTTGAAGGAATCATTTAGCCACGTTTCTGCAAAAACTAACACATTGAAGTGGCAGGATTTTGCGTCGACAAAAAGTTTATTTAATTTGCCGCGCATACCACCGCAATTGTGATAAAATATTTTTAATGAAGAAGTTGCTGAGGAATGTTGGAGTTGATCTCGGGGTATAACTTTTGGGGCAATCTCGTGGGTATTATTTGTGGAGCAAGCAATTGTGGGTGAAACTTGTAGGGGAAAACTGTTAGGAGCTATAATAGTTTTTGAAATTTGACCGGGTTTTCTGTAGGTGCCAAAGACACTTCGATGTTGTATGTGAGGCAAATGCTGTCAAATCATTCTCAACCTCAGATGGAGAGATATTAAAGGTTTCGTGGTAGCGAATGAATATATTTTTAAGGTCGGTTAGGTTAGTCGGCAGACCCTCTTGTTGAATAGCTACCATGACGCTAGTTTTTGTCGATCCGTCAATACATATTGAATCTGATTTATTGTGCAGATATGCTAGGTACAGGCGTACATTTTCATATAGTCGACGGTCTCTCAAGCGAGATAGCACGAACCGCCCTTCGGTGGTAGTTTCAACGAGATTTTTGGTTAATTTAACTGTGGTGGAAGAAGAGGATCAAGAAATACAGGGGATGCGTTTGAGAGAGTTGATGTTGTGGTAGGCATTTCAAAATTGGATGGGGTTGCTTCGTTATGGGAGGAGTTTGATACTCTTTTTGGAGTAAAAGTTGCAGCTTCTTTGTTAAGAGTACTTTTATTTACAGTATGTGACTGAGGTTTTTGAGGATTTAAAGTGTGTGAACGTATGAAGTTTGGATAACTGTTGGAGGGGGAGGCTGATGGAGGGTTAGAAACGGAACTAGAGGGTGCCAGATTAAATGAAACACGGTTATTTTTCGGATACGTTAAATAAGTGGAATTTTTCGGACCCGATTTTTTTTGAATGGGAGACGGATTTGAGATTTTACTTCTAGTAGCGGGGAATGTAGGGAACATGTTTGTTTTAAATGTCCAGTTGGAATTGGAGGAGTATTTTGGAGGTGTACTGGAACGTGATTCGGAAGGGTGTCTTAGAGAGTTTATTGAGTTGGGAAGCAATTTAGACTTATTACTAGTGGATTTATGATTTGTTTTTTTTAAGGTTTTTGACGAATAATTTAGATTAAACTTAGGATAATTATGTTTTTTAGGATTATTACTAGCTCCTTTCTGTTTACCACGCCAAAGTGACAACCTCAACTGGCCTAGCTTAACACTTCCTTCTGTGGACGTCTGGAAAAGCCACACGTACTTTGAAGGCATTTCGAACTTAAAACTGCCAGTTTTTATCATTGTGCAGTCCTTAATTGTAATGCTAAGCGTACGTTTGAAGTATTCCCGAACCCAAGAAGCGTCCGCTAGATGTGGAGCACCTTTGATGAAGAAAGCAGTGTGGTTTAGTTGATTTCCTTCGTTAAGCTTCATTATTCTGCTTTTCCATTCTGAAGCAGTCCACGATGTTCCAAATTTAGTGATGAATTCTCTGGGCGCAGCAATAGGAGGAAGAGCCAATTCAGAATTCATAGTAGTTGCAGGAGGAATTGGAGTTGAATCGGGTCCTGCAGTATGAAGCAAATGGGGATGTGGAGAACAATGTTGGGGTATTATGGAGGAGGTTTCCAGTAATTCATCAAGAAGTGATCGTTGATGAACAGCAGATTGAGTCGACTCTAATTGAATATTGTCTGATATGTAATCGATGTTACTCGAAGCATGTTTGAGTACATCTGTTACATCCGCAAGCTCCAGACGAGTGGCTGCCATCTCATTGCCAACTTCGGTAATTTGGTTAAGTAGGACCGGAAGAAGTGGATCAGACCGTTGCTGTATATGTGATGTTTTCGTCATTGAGCTCTGCATTAAACTATCTATATCACTACGTAGATATGTAATGCTATCACTGATTTGTTTTAAGTCTTTCGCTGTTGTTGACGTTTTGGTGTTATTTTCATTCATCGCACTTATCGAATGACCGAAATTATTCTTGATTTCATCTAAAAGGTCAATTTTAATATTTTTTAAGTGTTTTTCAATGTTTTTATTGTTCGATTCACTGAATCTTTTTAAAGATTCTAACATTGAGGTCTCTAAGTTGCATTTAAGATCCTCAATTATTTTAAAAATGTCTTGAGTTACGGTATCGAAATTTTTAAAATGATTTGACATGAATTTTTTACTTTCGGAGAACGAGGTGGCAAAAGAGTCATTTAAACATTTAATTGTGAGCATTAAATGTGAAACAGAGAGTTCTTTACATTCGTCGCAGAAAAATAGAAAGTTATTCGAATATTCATTTAAATAGTTGAGGCCTCTTTTTGACAGCCCAGCGCAACTACAGTGAAACGATTTTTTGCAAAGCCCATAGCACGATTTTTGGGTGCATTTTTGTCATCGTTTTTGCAATTAATATTTGCGCAAGACATTTTTTTTTTTTTTTTTTTTTTTTTTTTTATGGTGTATTGAACTTTTGGCACAGTTACCGAAATTGAGTTTAGTTGCACTATGAGTTTTTTATTGTTAATATGCAATGTTTGCACTTTTCACAGAACACTAGTAAGCACTGCAGCGATTTTTTATGGTGTATTGAACTTTTGGCACAGTTACCGAAATTGAGTTTAGTTGCACTATGAGTTTTTTATTGTTAATACGCAATGTTTGCACTTTTCACAGAACACTAGTAAGCACTGCAGCGAAAGTGCTGGGTGAATAAATTTAAGGAATTAACTTGCGGAGCAACTGAAAAAAACACGTACGAACGGTTTGACTGCTGAAAACGATATCTTGGTAGCATATTCGCAACAAATAATGCTGATCACCAGCTCCATATCATCACCACCAATGTATGTAGCAGAGCTGTAAAAGAATGCAATCATTTGTGATTTTAAATCATTTAATTTATATTCAAAATTAAATCATTAATTTTTTCAAATCACTGATTTTGATTTGAAATTTCAAGTCCCAATTTTGACTTGATTTAAATGAAATCATTGATTGTGATCTATGATTGTGCACTATGGTCCAGAAAATCGATTTGGCGGCATAAACTCAAATAATGAAGACAGAGCGCTAAAACTTCACATATATGATTCCACTATTATCCAAAAGCATATATTAAAATGGGCGTTATTGGTGGACTGCCGCGCCTACCTCTCGAACAACCATATGTGAATATCTTACGAAATATATATATAAGCTGGAACTATGGTTGTGAAGTGTTGGCATGCGTGCATAAAAGTGTCAACTCTTCGGCTAACTGAAGTGTTGCATGTCATGAGGTTGACTCGCACCCTCAAACTGGCACGGCAGTCACTGAGGGAAGTGTTGACATGGTTGATAAAACTAAGGGTTCTCATACTGAGCACGGCAGTCCCTGAGAACAATGGCCAATACTTTATGTCTGGATGTTGAAATCCTAACGGCCAGAGTAAGAGTGGCAATTGCAAAGGTCCTCCAGAGTAGGTACCGGTCATGCGCAATAATTTCCAGCTGAGTCGGCAACTGCAAATTGTTAGACTAGCCTTTAAGTGCTCATTGAGCACAGTCATGTATAAGAATGCACTTTTTCATAATTGCATTTGTGTGTTCTTGGTCTTTTTGCGGGGATGTTGTGGATCCTCATTTGACGGGATCGAGTTGCCCAGATGACTGTCGTGGGCTGGCCCTTCGGGGAGTCTCGTACTGGTTGTGGTTGTGTGAATGCTACACAGGGGTCGCGCAATGGTACGACCGGGCTGGCATATCCGTCTTAATAAGCAAGAGATTGGGTAGGTCTCGTCTCCACCAGTAGATGGATGGAAGTGCGTCGCTACGGAAGTCTAAACTGGTACTGCTATTACGGGCAGTATGTAATTTATTACATAATGCTCCTAATCAGCAGGGCACTGGGTGATGCTTTGTGTTTGTGAAGCAGCTTCCATGTTCGTGTTGTCACACCAAATGCCCCGTATGTTTTACTTGTTTAAAACATAAACGGGTCCGTGTTGTGGTACAACACAAAGTTCATGGTTGACTGTTTCATGAACTATTACCCTAGGTTTTGGATAACCCAAGTTGCTTAAGCCTTACGGCAGGTGCACTTGCTGATTTCAAAATCGTTTGTGGGGTGCCGCAAGGCTCAGTTTTTGGTCCGCTTTTATTTTCAATGTTCATTAATGATATCTTTAGAAAATGTCGTCATGTTACCTTGCATGCATATGCTGATGACCTTTAGCTGTACTTGTCCAACCCGTTTAACCTAGTCGATAACTTATGTTTTAGAACGAATGAGGACTTGATTGAAATAACTGAATGGGCTAGATCTAATAAGCTTAATCTAAATCCTCTTAAGTCATTTGTCTTACCAATTTTTAAAACTTGTCTGAATACGTCTGAGTTACCAACGGTTTATCTAAATGGCGAAGGGCTAAAGTTTGCTGAAAAAGCTAAAAATCTTGGATATTATATCAATTCTGCACTTTCTTGCGAAGATCATATTAATACTGTTGTTTATAAAGTTTACTATACGCTTCGGAACCTTAGGTGGACTGCATCATTTGTACCTGTCGATACTAGGAAAAAATTTGTACTCCAACTCATAATGCCAATCATTTCATACTCAGATGTTTTATATAGTAAACTTGATTCCAGATCCCAACTGAAATTACATGTTTTTAATAGCGCTTTTAGGTACGTTTATAGCCTTAAAAAGTTCGACCTCATCAGTCATTTGAGTAGTCACATACTAGGTTGCGATATTTTCAATTATCTTGATGCCAGAAACTGCATATTTTTGCATAACTTGATTAACACAAAAACACCTAAATATTTATTTAAAAATATACAATTTTGTAGATCGAACAGAAATCTGAACCTCATGATTCCTTTGTACAATTTTCTGAACTTCAACAGACTTTTCTTTGTTAACGCAATCAGAATCTGGAATTCGTTGCCCGTTAGAATAAAATAAATTAAAAATAAACGCAACTTTAAGCATGCTATTCTTGAATACTTTTCTTAACACTTTCTCTTCTTAAGCTGTTTTCTTTCTTCTTTTCTTTTAGAATAAGATTAATTTCTGTTTTTTTATCAAGTTGATTCACTTAATTTTAGTTTTAAGCTAAATTTATTTATTGTTGCTTATTGCCTGTTGTTATTATATAACAACAGCCACTGTCTTATATGTTAACGTTATCTCTTAAATAACGTAAAAATAAAAAAAATAAGTAAAAAAAAAATATTGTAGATAAAACACTGAAACTTTGTGCATATTTCTGAAATCAATTTATAAGAACAATATATTTATAAGAAGAATATGAAAAAATATTGCATCCACTTTTCACTATCCTAAATTCCAGTTTTAAATTTTTTTAAATAACTAATCATTTTAATCTCAAAATATGATAAGTTTTCAATGATTTGAATGAATGAATGAAATCACGTGAATGCAGTCAATAATATCCAATCAATGCACTATGGTCCAGAAATCGGATTTGGCGGCATAAACCTTATTTTTTAACTTCATAATAAAAAAAACAATGCCTACAAGCATATTTCCTTGTTCCGAAAAATATCTTTTTTCATACCACATGGCAACCCTCCTCATTTGTCGTTACGCAGAAGTTGTTCTGAGTTTTCTGCATTATGACGCTTTTTATTGAAAAAATTTATGAAATTTCTCGTGTAAAGTTATTTATTATTTCTAAAAAGTTTAACGTAAAAACTATTCCGAACAATATTGAAGATGTGTTACTTAAAATAATGTAATTATCTCTTGACACTTTTAGTGTTTATGAGAATAATCTTTCGAATGTGTAGTTTTTTTTGTAAATTTTAGAAATCTTTTCCATGTTTCGTGGAACAAAACTAGTTAGATCGGCCACGGTCCGTCATAAATTATATATGTGGTGAAAGCGATAAATCTGTACTTTCATTTAAATTATAAAAAAAATATCTGCATATACTTGCAACTTTTCAAAAAATAAATCGATTTCTGAATCAATTAACCCCAAAAATTGAGTGGAGAGAGAATGAAAGGAAGAAAAATACAGTTCAATTGGATTGGTAAGTATTGGGAAAAGTCTAGTTTAATGAATCCGCTTAAATTTCAAGATAAGAGATATAATAATTAGAAAAATTAAAAACTGGAGTTTTGGAAAGTGAAAAGTGGAAGAAGAAGCATGGTGAAAGGCTTGTGGGCCATAAATAAAACGTAATCTCTTAAACTTTCATATTCTTCTAATAAATATATTGTTCTTATAAATGTTTAGTTGATTTCAGAAATATGCACAACGTTTCAATGTTTTATCTATAATTTTTATTATTAGACTTCTATAAAAAATGGGCGCGGTCGAAAATTTTTATCGTTTTGATTAAAGAAAAACGCCATTTTCTAAAATAAACACATAGAAATATAAAAATATTTATTTTATCCAGTCCAATTTCCAAAAATTTCTACATGCTCTTGGCAGTGACTTCTTGCGTCATGTTCCAAATTTCAACAATACACCTTATATATTTCGTAAGATATTCACATATGGTTGTTCGAGAGGTAGGCGCGGCAGTCCACCAATAACGCCCATTTTAATATATGCTCACAATCAATGATTTCATTTAAATCAAGTCAAAATTGGGACTTGAAATTTCAAATCAAAATCAGTGATTTGAAAAAATTAATGATTTAATTTTGAATATAAATTAAATGATTTAAAATCACAAATGATTGCATTCTTTTACAGCTCTGCTACATACATTGGTGGTGATGATATGGAGCTGGTGATCAGCATTATTTGTTGCGAATATGCTACCAAGATATCGTTTTCAGCAGTCAAACCGTTCGTACGTGTTTTTTTCAGTTGCTCCGCAAGTTAATTCCTTAAATTTATTCACCCAGCACTTTCGCTGCAGTGCTTACTAGTGTTCTGTGAAAAGTGCAAACATTGCGTATTAACAATAAAAAACTCATAGTGCAACTAAACTCAATTTCGGTAACTGTGCCAAAAGTTCAATACACCATAAAAAATCGCTGCAGTGCTTACTAGTGTTCTGTGAAAAGTGCAAACATTGCATATTAACAATAAAAAACTCATAGTGCAACTAAACTCAATTTCGGTAACTGTGCCAAAAGTTCAATACACCATAAAAAAAAAAAAAAAAAAAAAAAAAAAATGTCTTGCGCAAATATTAATTGCAAAAACGATGACAAAAATGCACCCAAAAATCGTGCTATGGGCTTTGCAAAAAATCGTTTCACTGTAGTTGCGCTGGGCTGTCAAAAAGAGGCCTCAACTATTTAAATGAATATTCGAATAACTTTCTATTTTTCTGCGACGAATGTAAAGAACTCTCTGTTTCACATTTAATGCTCACAATTAAATGTTTAAATGACTCTTTTGCCACCTCGTTCTCCGAAAGTAAAAAATTCATGTCAAATCATTTTAAAAATTTCGATACCGTAACTCAAGACATTTTTAAAATAATTGAGGATCTTAAATGCAACTTAGAGACCTCAATGTTAGAATCTTTAAAAAGATTCAGTGAATCGAACAATAAAAACATTGAAAAACACTTAAAAAATATTAAAATTGACCTTTTAGATGAAATCAAGAATAATTTCGGTCATTCGATAAGTGCGATGAATGAAAATAACACCAAAACGTCAACAACAGCGAAAGACTTAAAACAAATCAGTGATAGCATTACATATCTACGTAGTGATATAGATAGTTTAATGCAGAGCTCAATGACGAAAACATCACATATACAGCAACGGTCTGATCCACTTCTTCCGGTCCTACTTAACCAAATTACCGAAGTTGGCAATGAGATGGCAGCCACTCGTCTGGAGCTTGCGGATGTAACAGATGTACTCAAACATGCTTCGAGTAACATCGATTACATATCAGACAATATTCAATTAGAGTCGACTCAATCTGCTGTTCATCAACGATCACTTCTTGATGAATTACTGGAAACCTCCTCCATAATACCCCAACATTGTTCTCCACATCCCCATTTGCTTCATACTGCAGGACCCGATTCAACTCCAATTCCTCCTGCAACTACTATGAATTCTGAATTGGCTCTTCCTCCTATTGCTGCGCCCAGAGAATTCATCACTAAATTTGGAACATCGTGGACTGCTTCAGAATGGAAAAGCAGAATAATGAAGCTTAACGAAGGAAATCAACTAAACCACACTGCTTTCTTCATCAAAGGTGCTCCACATCTAGCGGACGCTTCTTGGGTTCGGGAATACTTCAAACGTACGCTTAGCATTACAATTAAGGACTGCACAATGATAAAAACTGGCAGTTTTAAGTTCGAAATGCCTTCAAAGTACGTGTGGCTTTTCCAGACGTCCACAGAAGGAAGTGTTAAGCTAGGCCAGTTGAGGTTGTCACTTTGGCGTGGTAAACAGAAAGGAGCTAGTAATAATCCTAAAAAACATAATTATCCTAAGTTTAATCTAAATTATTCGTCAAAAACCTTAAAAAAAACAAATCATAAATCCACTAGTAATAAGTCTAAATTGCTTCCCAACTCAATAAACTCTCTAAGACACCCTTCCGAATCACGTTCCAGTACACCTCCAAAATACTCCTCCAATTCCAACTGGACATTTAAAACAAACATGTTCCCTACATTCCCCGCTACTAGAAGTAAAATCTCAAATCCGTCTCCCATTCAAAAAAAATCGGGTCCGAAAAATTCCACTTATTTAACGTATCCGAAAAATAACCGTGTTTCATTTAATCTGGCACCCTCTAGTTCCGTTTCTAACCCTCCATCAGCCTCCCCCTCCAACAGTTATCCAAACTTCATACGTTCACACACTTTAAATCCTCAAAAACCTCAGTCACATACTGTAAATAAAAGTACTCTTAACAAAGAAGCTGCAACTTTTACTCCAAAAAGAGTATCAAACTCCTCCCATAACGAAGCAACCCCATCCAATTTTGAAATGCCTACCACAACATCAACTCTCTCAAACGCATCCCCTGTATTTCTTGATCCTCTTCTTCCACCACAGTTAAATTAACCAAAAATCTCGTTGAAACTACCACCGAAGGGCGGTTCGTGCTATCTCGCTTGAGAGACCGTCGACTATATGAAAATGTACGCCTGTACCTAGCATATCTGCACAATAAATCAGATTCAATATGTATTGACGGATCGACAAAAACTAGCGTCATGGTAGCTATTCAACAAGAGGGTCTGCCGACTAACCTAACCGACCTTAAAAATATATTCATTCGCTACCACGAAACCTTTAATATCTCTCCATCTGAGGTTGAGAATGATTTGACAGCATTTGCCTCACATACAACATCGAAGTGTCTTTGGCACCTACAGAAAACCCGGTCAAATTTCAAAAACTATTATAGCTCCTAACAGTTTTCCCCTACAAGTTTCACCCACAATTGCTTGCTCCACAAATAATACCCACGAGATTGCCCCAAAAGTTATACCCCGAGATCAACTCCAACATTCCTCAGCAACTTCTTCATTAAAAATATTTTATCACAATTGCGGTGGTATGCGCGGCAAATTAAATAAACTTTTTGTCGACGCAAAATCCTGCCACTTCAATGTGTTAGTTTTTGCAGAAACGTGGCTAAATGATTCCTTCAAAAACGAGGAAATTCTGGACAGCAACTGAACAGTATATAGAAATGATCGAAATTATTCTCACACAGGTCTTTCCCGTGGGGGTGGTGTCCTTATCGCAACTCACAACTCCCTATCAAGTCAGATTGTCGAAACCACTTCACACGAGCTCTATGAACACAAAATAATCAGAATTTGTTCGGATAATAATCTTTTTATTTATATTGGTGTTATTTACATTCCACCTGGTTCTATTGAAGCTATATATAACCAAATGTGTGAAACAATTTCGTCAATAACGGCTTCCTTAAATGAAGAAGATAAAGTCATTATCTTTGGCGATTTTAACCGCCCTAATATTTCCTTTGTCATTGATGAAAATGACAGTTATCTACTTCCGGTTAACCTCTCTAATCCGATTGATTTTACCTTACTTAGTACCTTTTATGGCAATGACTTACAACAAGTTAGTAGAACCCCAAATAAGAATGGCAAATGGCTAGATTTAGTATTTACTAATGCCTATGACGAAATACGCGTTCGTCCAACTCTGGAGACTGAACCCTTTTTTTCTAACAGTGTGCACCATACAGCCTTAACTGCAGAGCTATCCCCCTCCAATATGACATTTAACCACTCGTTCAATAACTCGATTGTATACGATTTTCTGAATGCTGACTACGAGAGTATTAAGGTCAGTCTGAATTACTTTGACTGGACCGATCTGTCAGCATTGGACTTAGATAGTTCAGTTTCACTTTTCTACGAGCGTGTGCTCACAATTATTGGTAGACATGTGCCAAAGATAAAGAAAAAAAATAAACTTTCGGAACCTTGGCTAGACCAAAATCTTAGACATCTAAGAAATCAAAGAAATAAACTTTACAAATTTGTCATAAAAGGCATTAATGTGAGCGAAGAAGTAAAAATCAGATACAATGAGCTGGCTACATTATTCTCTACTGAGTCAAAAAAAGCATATCAACTATACATAAACCTAATAGGAGAAAATATTGTTCAAGAACCGAAAAAATTCTTTGACTACGTTAATGTTAAGCGTAAATCCAACGGTTATCCTACGTCGATGTTTAAAGGTAACATTATCTCTTCAAACCTGCAAGAGATTTGCAATCTTTTTGCAGATCATTTCAAAGAAGTTTTTTGTGTTCCAGGAAACCAAACTTCCAAATTGGAAGTTCCAATCCTCCTCACTATCCAAATGCATTACACACGATAAATCATATTTGTCTTATACGAGATGAGATAATCAAAGCAATCCACGACCTCGACCCAGGTAAGGGACCTGGCCCTGACCTCATACCCCCAAGCTTAATAATTCAATGCAAGGACCCACTGATCATGCCTTTGCTCATAATTTTTAATAAATCTTTGTACCAAGGTATTTTTCCCTCTTATTGGAAATCATGTCATCTTACCCCAATTTATAAAAATGGTGACAAAAGATCTGTTGAAAATTATAGAGGTATTGCTATATTATCGGCTATTCCAAAACTTTTTGAAAAGATAATATGTGATAAACTTACAAGCATTATAAACCCTTTACTTAATGAACAGCAGCATGGTTTCCGTAAAGGTAGATCAACCACCACAAATTTAATGATATTGGTATCTGATGTTTTAAGTAAAATGGAAAAAGGACATCAAGTCGATGCAGTCTATACGGACTTTAGCAAAGCCTTTGATCGTGTGGATCATGCTATCTTGGCTTCTAAATTAGAAAAGTTTGGTATCACAGGATCTCTTCTCAACTGGCTAAAGTCATATCTCCAAGGCAGATCACAGCTCGTTAAATTTCAAGGGACCTTATCTAAACAAATTTCCGTTACATCCGGAGTACCACAAGGAAGCCACCTTGGTCCACTTCTCTTCAACATTTTCATCTCAGATTTATCTGACATATTGAATGATATCTATCATCTGATGTATGCGGACGACCTAAAAATGTATCATGTCATTAAATCGGAGCATGATATAAATTTCTTACAGTCGAAGCTCGTATCTCTTGAACATTGGTGCATTCAAAATAATATCTTCCTGAATGTTAGCAAATGCTACATTATTACCTTCTCTCGTAAAAATTTAATAGCAAATAATATATACTCCCCCAACAACAGTGAATTATCTAGAGTAAATCATATCGTAGATCTTGGTTAATAAGTTGCGCTTCAATCTACATTATGATAAAATCTTGTCTAGGGCTAGCAAACAACTTGGGTTCATAAAACGACGTGCAAAAGAGTTCAAAAATGTATGGGTCACTAAGTCATTATTCTGTGCGTTAGTGCGCCCTCTCCTCGAATATGGATGCATTATTTGGAACCCTGCGTTTGAATCACACAAGGAAAGACTAGAATCCATTCAAAAACAATTCTTGCTTTTTGCATTGAGAGACACCTACAATCCCCGTGCTTATAGTAACCTGCCACCCTATGAACAAAGACTTAGCGTCCTTAATTTAATGCCCTTATCATCGAGAAGAACATTACTTAGTTCATGTTTCACTTTCGATGTTATTAGTGGAATTACTGACAGCGAATTTATATCAAGCAAGATAAAATTTACTGATCCAATAAGGCGAACGAGGCATACACGGCTGTTAACTGAATATCAGCATCATACCGTATACGCAGGTAATGAGCCCATCAATAGATGCTGTAGAGAATTCAATAATATTAGCGAGTGTTATTTGCCACCCATGTCCAAGCACACATTTAAACGAAACCTCTCAAAGTATCTGTTCCCATCCTAATACCTTTTTCCCCGTCTTTCTTTTAAACTCACTTGGGAAATTCAAGCGTTACCATTCTGAATTCCTATTTCTCACCCCTACTACCCCTTAACTCACCACCCCACTCTTTTTTAATTAAATATTTTTAGAATGTTAAGATATAAGTATATTTTTATTTTTACTTTCTCTTTTTTATCTCCTATTTTGACGTGTAATATTAGATCATGTCAATCAGGTGGGCGGATTACGCCCACCTTGAATGACACGATTTTTCACCAAAAAAAGGGAGAAGGAGAGGGAAAAAAAAAAACACCTAGAATAAGTAAATGCCTTGTTTGGCGAATAAATAAATAAGATAACAATTTTCTAAAACTGAGGGTAAGGTGCCGTAGTTGATTTTATTATAATTGCGAAATTTGATGACTCTTTTTTTTAATGGAGGGTACGTTTAAGGACAAGAAAATAAACGCATAATGCGATATACCTGGAAAAAGCATTTGGCTAGAAAAACTTGATGAACTAGGGTCGTTTAAGAGAAAGTAGTCAATTAAGGAAGTCGTATTACTTCTTACATCATAGTGGGTTAGTAGCAAGTATGTATGCAGCTAATATTCAGTCGATGACAAAAATCGCGAACTTTAAAAGATTTGTTGAGGTTAAAAAGGTTCATATTGAAATCCCTACATTTTTGATTCCCACCTGACACAGAAAGTTTTTTCAATTGACTTAATTTTTCTGTTCGGCCGTCACCTCTCTGCAGACAATGGCAAACCTCAGAGAGTAAAAACTGCCATTAAAAGCTTCTTGAGAACATAAGCCGTTCGAAATCGGCATAAAACATGTAGGTCCATTTCTCGATCATTTGTGTTAAAACATTTCACAACACACACAACACAATTAATCATAAGAAGCTCGGTCAAACTCCTTTCAAGTGCTGAAATGGCCATTTTGTTTTTTTTTTTTTTTAGTTGTAATGCTGTTAATCTCCTTTTTTAAACTTTGATGTGTTTTATGGATCTTTTTTGCAGTGAAACTTCCACAAATGTGCATTATGCTTTCTCAGCATAATGAACAATCTTAATGTCTAAAATGTTCTAATGTATGAAATTATCTTTTAAATGTGTAGTTTCGTGGTTGAAGCCTCTATCGAAATTAGAAATATATGTTTACTTAATGCCAATTTCCGTGCGTTTTTAACAAACCCTTTAAAAATGTGGATTAAGTATTCTGCTAGATGCAAGTATTGAACACTGTCCAACAAGTCAATGACAATCATTCAATATTGAAAAAGGCTGTTTTCCGTAAATTTAGTTTTGGTTGCATTATATTTAAGTGTTATTACACCTTATAACCAGATGCGTAGCGTGGGGCAAAAATGGGGAGGAGGTCCGCCCCGGGCGGCACTTGCAGGGGGCGGAAATCACAAAAATAAAAATGTTTTTAGGTACTCGTAAATATCATATATACAATTATAAAAAAATACCAGTTTATACATTCAATAACGCATAAATTGATGAAAAGAGTTAAAAAAGTAGACCGCGTGTAGTTAGCCAACATATCCTAACATGACTGACTACATGAAGTGACTACATACTTTTATGAATGCCTTGAATAGTAATGTTTTTTGTTTTTGTTTTTTTTTTTTTACAGTGTGTACAAATGCTGTATAGACAAATGGTGGTTTTATCAATGTGCTCTTTCTCCTTCTCTCTACTCTACGTTAAATTTTTCTTCTATATCATTTAACGAAACTTGCTTAAAACTGGCGCATCTTGCGCCTGGCATAAAATTGGCAATTAAGTTTCACTCCTGATTCTGGATCAAGATTCCTTTTGAATTTTTATCTATTACAACGATTAAAAAGGAACAATTTCAAGTGAACAATAAACGAGGAAACGTGGAAGTTTTTTTTTTTTGATTTTGTTATCACTCACCAAAAGGTTCAAGATATTTGTGAATACTTAAATAAACTTTAAATGTGAGCATAAGTAAGACAAAAAGAGTATTTTTAAGATAAAAATTCCCAAAAATTCAAACTAAAAAAATACCAACATTGCTTAAGTCATAATCTTTAGGAATTTTGTCCAAAAAAAGTACAAAAACCAAAATTCTAAAGCGAAAGTGAAAAATGTTCAAAATTTACTTTTTTGGAAAAATCCTTATAGTGCTCTCTTCTGGCATATGGAACACAAAAAAAAAATCATAAAAAATCGAAAAACAAAATTACTCCTTATTTCAAATGACTTCAATAATTGAGTTGTTCCATGTCAAAACTTTTCTTATCCACTCTAAGACACGAACTGAGTTGATAGTGAGAAATCGTTGTTAATGGTACAGCGTGAGCCCTTCAAATCTGATATATAAAAACTTGCCTTATGTCGAAGTTATAAAACGGCAAAAAGTAGCTTCCGTTTCAAAACCCGTGTTATCGTCTCATACTGTCAGTTCGAATATTTTTAATTTCAATTAAGAATTCAGATGTTTTAAAAATTTAATGTAGAGAGACTTAAGACTTTGAAGGTTTTAAATTATATTTTCGTGTTTCAAAACTTGTCTTATCCGTAGTGACGTAACATAACTTGTCTTATCTATTAACAAACAATAGCATTAAAAAACAATAGGCAACTTAGTAGTTTAATCTTCAATAAATATCAAAACTTCCGCGACCTATACTAATTAAAACAAAAAACACTAATATCTTAAAATTTAAATAGAGGGATAAGGCAACTTTTGGAAAGGAACGAATCAATTTTAAAAAAACATTGCTAATATTTTTTGTTAAAATTTTGGTATCCCAGGCTTGCCAAGTTATCAGTCCCTGGTCTAAGGGTAAAATATACATTCAAATTTGCACTGCAAAACAAGTTGCGACAAAGATTATGTTTTCAATTTGGGAATTCGAGGACTGCCAAGATAAAAATTTCTTGTCTTAAAGTAAGAAAAGAATAATAAAAAACTATATTTGGATTTCTTCGATTGAATTTGAAAAGTTTCTAAGTTTTGTTATTTTTTTTACCCTTAAGACAACAAAATGGTATTTTGGCAACTGTGGAATTTCGAAATAAAAAATAATCTGAAATATTGAAAAAAAAACATTATATTTTGTAACAACCACCTGCGCAAAACTAAAGTTAGCAATGATAAATGATAAATAATTAAGTTTAAATGGTTATTATATTGATGAACTCTATCCCGTAATATATAGAAACAGTCAAAACCTTTCCAACAATATCTCCAAAATGAGGATAGCATAAAAATAATGAAGTTATTTGAATTTTAGTGAAACTGCATATACTTACTTACTTACTTAGGTGGTCGTAACAACCCGTGTCCGGGGGTTTCGGCCGACCTCATCAGCTCTCGCCAGGCGCCTCTGCTTTGCGTGCGCCTTCTTCAATCGGATACACCAAGTGCGGTTAGGGCTTCCTCAGCCTGGTCCATCCATCGGAGGCATGGTCTCCCTCGTCGTCGTTGACCAGCGACCCTCGCCTCGAGCACCTTTTTCGCTGGAGCTTCGTCGTTCATACGATGGACATGACCCAGCCAGCGTAGTCGCTGCACAGTTATACGCCGAACTACGTCAATGTCATCGTAGAGCTCATACAGCTCGTGGTTCATTCGGATGCGATAGTCATCGCCGACTCGAACAGGACCGAAGATTTTGCGAAGAACTTTTCTCTCGAACACCCCCAGAGCGGCTGCGTCAGTTTGCGAAACTACCCATGCCTCAGCGCCATAAAGCAGCACAGGTAGAACGAGCGTCTTGTAGAGTGTTAGTTTTGTCGATCGAGAGAGGGCTCTGGAACTTAGTTGCTTACTGAGCCCGTAGTAGCACCTATTAGCAATTATTGTTCTTCGCTTTATCTCCAGGCTGATTTCGTTTTTGGTATTAATGGCGGTGCCAAGGTAAACGAACTCCTTGACTACTTCAAAGTTATAGCTGCCGGATGAAACGTGGGAGTCTAAACGCCGAGCTCCCTTGTTTGTAGACAGCATATATTTTGTTTTGCCCTCATTTATCGTCAAACCCAATTTGGCTGATTCCTTTTCGATAGCGGCGAAAGCAGCGGTAACATCTCTCTTGGTTCTGCCGACAATATCAATATCATCAGCGTACGCAAGGAGCTGGACGCCTTTGTAGAAAATGATTCAGTCTTCGTCTAATCGTTGGCCATACAACATTCGCCTAACGCTGCGTTCTAAATTTAAATTAAACAAATCACTTGCTCTCGTGAGCCAATACTTTACATAATGTTCGCGTCCGCGACGAACTCAGATAATGTGTACTGTGGTTTTTGTGCAAAAAAACTGCATGTCAAATGCATCAAGTGCAAAAATCAAACTGTTTCTAAGATTATTAGTAAACTTGAAAATGCATTTAAATCCATTCAAGAACTTAAAGATTTATTCGAATCTTTGGTAATAACTAATAGCGCACAAGCTGTTGAGAATAACAACAAAGTGACGAAAGAGACAGCAGAAAATCGCATTCTTACGCGCTCAAAGACAAAGGATGCCGAGAGTGGTCGTCTGCTAAAAACATCTATTCGACGTGTTTCTCTTAGCTCTCCTGCTTTAGTTAGTTCAAATACTAAAAATGTGCGGAAAACTCCGACAGTCAATCGCGCTATAAAAACTGTGCAACGAACTACTACTTGTTCTAATGGTCAAAATGACCCACATGCTAATAAGGCACCGGCTCCACATAATAGCTCAATCGTGCCAATCTCATCATATGCCTCTGTTGTTGCTGCTTCTGAAAAACCGGTTGTTGGAAAATTTGTTGTTGCTGCCTCCACCTCTTCAAGTGCACTCTCTGCCGATATTGCTGCTCCTGTTATTGCGGGCTCTCTTAGTACTGATACTGTATGCGCTCTTAAAAATGCAGTCTCAGATTCTAACGCTGATTCTATTGTTGTTGCTGACTCTCTTGCTGTGGATGCTGCGAACGCTGGTGGTGAAGCATTAGCTGGCGCAAAGGTTGATGAACAAGTTGAAGGTCAGTGTTCGTTCGTTTCTAATGCTCCCGTCCACCGTCCACTAATGACAGTGCGATTAGCCATAAAATTTTATCGCCAAAAACTGTCTCATTAAATACAAAACATTCATACATTAATAATACCATTATTGGATGTAATGACTATGTTGGCGAAAATTTTAATGTTATGAGGAGACGTAAGTGGTTTCACATCTCAAACTTAAGATCAACCACAACTTATCAGGCAATTCTGGAATATGTGTCTTCTAAAGCAAATATTGCTTCAACGGAAATATGCTGTTTCAGTCTGGCAAAAAAAGATGGTTCGAACTCGAAATTTATAAGTTTTAAATTAGCCATACCCGCGGAACTCGTCAGTATGGTATACAATTCAAATTTTTGGCCTTCAGGTGTGCGTGTGAAACCTTTTTCTGCTTCAAAAAACTTCATGCGCCCGTCCATCCAATCTCAGCAGACTTAGAAAGCCTATCAAATAAGGGCAATTTTTCGCATAAAAAGGATGCAATTGTGAGCTCATTCGATAAATTTTTAAAACTTTATTATCAAAATTGTGGTGGCCTCCGCACAAAGTCCACACAATTTTCCTTAAATATTATGGATTGCCATTATGATGTTATTGCTTTAACGGAGACCTGGTTACATCATAACATATACACATCTGAATTCTTTGACGACTCTTTCGAAGTTTTTCGCCGTGATCGATCTTTGACAACGACTGGTTTAACACGAGGCGGTGGTGTCTTAATTGCTGTTCGTGCAGTTTATCGTTGTCAGCAGATATCATTGCTAAACACATCAGATTTTCTGGAACAAATATGCGTTCGTGTTGATTGCCCTTGCTACGGTGATGGATCTAATATGTCTATTAAAAGTATATATGTATTTGTATCTTATATTCCACCTTGTTCTTCTAGTGAAATTTATTCGATGCACTTTATAAATATCTTGAATATAATTGATCGGCTCAAAGATAATGAATACCCTATAATATTGGGTGACTTCAACTTAAGGGGGTCCTCTGGTAATCCGAAAAATTTTTTTTCAACAATTTTTTTTTTCATATTTCTATTGCTCAGATACTCAAAAACATTTTCCCAAAAGGATTCCCAAAGGATCGAAATAGTTTAGGAGATACAGGCATTTTTGTGTAGGTATGTTTTCGTCAAAATAACGCATCAGCAAAGTTGTTTATTTGCCTGCAGTCATTAGTCGAAAATTCTGTGGAATTCTTCCAAAATATGTATTGATATTACAAAATATACACACACAGTATGTATACATGCAGTATGTATACATGCATGTTTTGATTTAGGGGTTGAAATGATTTTGAGCCCAGGTGTTCACATGAAAGAAGCAAACGAACGAGATTCAGTTTATTTTCGAACGCTGAAAGCTACGCGTGCGCGATAACTGCTGTTGTAAAATAAAAGAAAAATCGTTTTGTGTTTTTTTTTTTGCTATGGATAAAAAAAGCCACCCAAACGCGCCGCCTAAGTACGCGTATCGAACAAAAAAGAGGCATTTCCGTGGAAACCAGCACTCCCAAGTAGAGGACACCGACTTTGCCAGCACATCGGCCAAAAAATTGAAGAAAACGCAAGACAATGAAGTCATCATCGAAAACAACCTCCAGTTCTGTTTCTTGGAATTTTTTTCATTTTTCCAAACGCTTGCTGCTCTGGTTATCTGCGCCCAATGTAAACAAAAAATTCGATTTGGAAAAACATGTATGCGTGGAGTCGGCTTCAAAGTGAGTCTGCAGTGCCAATGTAAAGCTACACAGTATATTAATTCTTCGCCGGTGGTCGGTAAATCTTTTGTTGCCGAAACATATCCACTGTGGTGCTACCACAGTCGAAATCGCAAATTTTCTGGCAACCTGCATTTTCAACGAAGGCTTCACAAGTATTTTAAAAATAATGTCAACAATGGGTATTGTCATCGGCCCACAAGCCGAGATGTATGCTGAATCTCGCGACGGAAAACGACTTCAACGCTCAGAGCTAAAAACGTACGCATCATCGAAAGAGGGTCGCACAGCCCGCAGAGCCCAAAAAGCCATGGAAAACTCGTTTTATGAGATGGAGGAAGGCACACTTTATGGGGCTGGAATTGCCGATTAATATTCGTAAGTATTGTATTAAAAAAATATGTGTTAATGTCATTTGTGTGCCTCAAAATTGAAGTCAAAACTTTAAACGCGTTTTTCTCGAAACCATGTTTTTCAAAACTTTGCGCACGATAACTCAAACAGTTTTTGACCGATTTTGATATATGAGGCATGCAACGACGCAGAATTTACGCCGCTATAGCCCCTACCTCAAACTTGCCGAAAAAATAATGTTTACTATTTTTTTTCTACACTAGACTACAAAAAAAAAGGTCGAAATTCGATTTTTCATTTTCAAAGTGGCGGCTCCCCCCCTAAAAAAATTTCGATTTTTGTTTCCGAGGTAGGGGCTATAGGGACATTCATTCTAAGTAACTGAATATTTTTTTTTTTTTTGGACCCACCTTTTTTCCGGAGAACCTCGTTACCAGGCCGAGAACTTTCTGAACGGTCCATAAATTCACTTTTTCAAAATTTTGTATTTTTTTCAATAAATTAAGCTACCCAAATCAAAAAATGGAACTAAAATATCTTTACTCGTTCTCTTTCCACAATATTTTGAAAAAAGGCTAAAATTTGGCATAGATTACCAGAGGACCCCCTTAAGCAATGTAATTTGGTCTTATTCATATGATCTTTTAAGTATGATTCCAAACTCTATATGCAGCAATCTTGAAACTGATTTCTTAGATTCTTTATATTCTTTGGGATTAATTCAAATTAATTCTATTGAAAATAGCTTAAATAAAATTTTAGATCTTATTTTTATTGATAATGAGCTTAATGCTAACTGCATTGAATCAGATTTTTTTCTTACTAATAATAGCTTTCATCACAAAGCACTCTTAATAAAATTAGAATTTCTTATTAATGATACATCACCGATAGAAGAAGACAATTTTGTCTTTGCATTTAAAAAAGCTGATTGCACAACAATATCTCATTTTTTATCGACAGTGGATTGACGCGTATGTTTTGGTGATAATTTGTCACATAATTATGAGTTTTTTATTGAAATAATTAATTAAACATTTACAAGCTTTGTTCCAATTAAAAAGATAAAAAAAAGTTCTAAGCCTGAGTGGTTCAACAAAACCCTTTCTAAACTAAAAAATCGTATGAACAAATTGTTCAAAAAAAGTAAAATTAATCTATCTTTTCGTCAAAACTATTTACATGCACGCAGAGAATACGAATCTCTTAAAGAAGTACTCTATAAATCTCATCTTAACAAACTGGAATCAGATATCAGAGGGAATCCGAAGAATTTCTGGAATTTCTTGAATAAAAAAAGAAATACGATAGGGTTTCCTAAAAATATGTTTTTCATCGAAAAAACTGCTAATAGCACTAAAGATGTCACAAATCTTTTTGCTGATTACTTCCAATCAAATTTTTTATTAGATGCCAGTGGCGACTCTTTTTACTATAATGGTAACCCTATTACTGATATGGGTTCGTTAGTTCTTTCTGATGAAGATGTCTTACAAGAATTGCTCACTCTAGACGTAAACAAAGGAATTGGTCCAGATAATATTCCCCCAATATTTCTCAAAAAGTGCGCAGCTGTGTTAGCTCATTAAAAACTGGAAAGCTCTTGGATATCTGGAAAGAATCCATTATAGTCCCTATTCATAAGTCTGGGTCTAGGCAAAATATTTCAAACTATCGGCCTATATCAAAATTACCTTTGATCCCAAAAATATTTGAGGCAATTGTCAAAAAGCGGATTTATGCTGTAATTAAAAATTCAATATCTGATTCTCAAAATGGTTTTGTCACCGGGAAATCTACCTCAACTAATCTAGCACTGTTTTCTCACTTCATAAGATCTTAAATGGAAAGTGGCAATCAAGTTGATGTAATTTTTACTGATTTTGCCAAAGCTTTCGATAGAGTTCAGCACGCTATTCTAGTAAAAAAACTTTCGCAAATGGGATTTCATTCCTCCTTGTTAGCCTGGCTCAATAATTGCCTTTCTGACCGATATCAAGTCGTTCGTATAGGTAACTGTTACTCGAAATCCGTTTCAAACCATTCTGGCGTGCCACAAGGAAGCCACCTGGGACCACTCTTGTTTGTTTTGTTCATCAATGATCTCCCAAACTTTTTGCGGCATACAAACTGCTTAATGTATGCTGATGACGTTAAACTTTTCTCTTCAGTTTCATCATATTCCGACCATCTGAGGCTTCAAATTGATTTAAATAACATGACTAAATGGTGTTCAACCAATAAACTCTATTTAAATGTTGCCAAGTGCAACATAATGACTTTTTATATGATAAAAAACCAACTTTTTTTAATTACTCATGCGGAAATAGCGATCTTTCACGTGTTGAGTC